>WAAF01009965.1:0-17422 GCA_013400475.1 Tricholaema leucomelas | reverse complement strand
CCCCAGCCTTCCTGTAGGCTCCCTTCAGATACTGCAAAGCCACTCTAAGGTCTCCTCAAAGCCTTCTCTTTTGCAGGCTGAAGATCCCAAACTCTCTCAGCCTGTCCTCATAGCAGAGCTGCTGCAGCCCTCTGATCATCTTCGTGGCTCTCCTCTGGACCCGCTCCAGCAGTTCCATGTCCTTCATAGAAGGTATAGAAGGTATAGAAGGTATAGAATCAACCAGGTTGGAAGAGACCTCCAAGATCACCCAGTCCAACCTAGCACCCAGCCCTATCCAGTCAACTAGACCATAACACTAAGTGCCTAATCCAGTCTTCTCTGGGAGGAGATGAATGGTGGGATACTAGGAGTCTTCTGTTGCCTCAGGAAATCCCAAGATTTCCAGATACTTCTCAAACCCCCAGACCTTTTAAATGAATCACTTAATGGCACACTGGAATGCTGCAGCAGAGTTGAACAGAAAGGCTGGAAGTCTGAGAGTCTAATGATTGAGATCCGTTTTAGTCCATTGATGTAACCAAAATACAGTGGAAGTCATCTTCACTTATTTTCTGTGCTGTTCTTCTCCTCTTCCCATTGCTTCATTGTCTCCAGCTCTCAATTCAGCATCACTGCTTTTGCTGCTAATGCTTTCCAAAAGCCTCACCAATACACTCAGCTGGCCCTGGCCAAATCATCCCCCAGCCCTGCAGGGAGCCCACAGAAACCACTCTGGCCTCTGCTCCATGCACACATGCCCAGGGAGCTGAGGACAGAGCTGTGTGAGACACATGGGAGCATCCACAAACCTCTGGGCCAAGCCTTTTCTTCACACATTTCCTTGGTGCACAAGAACCTCTGTATTCCCTTTACATTTGTAGTGGTTTGGATGTTCCCTGCCTGCCCCCCCCCCACTTTGGAAATCACCCAGACTAGACTCAGTCAGCTCTGGAAATTGAATGAAGCTTATATTTACAGCTTAGCTCAATATGCAAGCAGATAGTTACAGTATGTACAGCTATAGACAGAAATATGCAAGGTAAAAGGCAATACAGAAACACAACAGCCCTCCCAGAAACCTGAGTCCCCAGGAGGGGCTCCCAACCACCCTTCCACCTTCTCCCACCCCTCAGTCTTACCCCAGATGTTACCTTGTGCCCCAAGGAAGAATGGAGGGTCAGCCACGGGGGTTAGGAAGCAGGTGCATTAATCAGAGAGATGAAGGGTGAGGTTAGAGAGAGAAATGCAGCCCACAGCCTGGACAGAGAGCAACTCCCTTATCTATGTTTGGATTCTTGCTCTTATACATCCCAGCAAGCCTATGAGTGACATAGGCATCACCATTGATTCTCTTTCACAGCCTGTGATCTAATCCTTCTCACCAAAACGTTCTAGCTAGCTTCAAACTAGCACATTTCAGTCCCCAAAGGGATGCAGAAACCCCAAAGTGCCTTATGAGCAGCTTCCTTCTGTGCATGGAGATAATCTCATGGAGTTTTGCTTTTCTGCAGTGTTGTACTTGACCACAGGCTACCAAGTTACTAGGTTATCCTTGGAAAAGTTGGGGGTGAAATTCCCTCAGACTAAGGCAAGTGCAAGGCAGAGTGTGCAAATGCCTGATCTCATTGGGAAGGAAGGGGGGAAGGACAACCTGCAGATGGTTCTTGTTCTTAAAGCAAAGCCTACAACCATCTCTCTCTTGGGAAGAAAACTGATGTTCTGTGGGAAATAAATAGTCATGGTGTGGATGGTGACACAAACTTGATGTATCATTAAGCACAGCTTGAAGGAGAAAGGCAGGACTGATGCAGCCTCTGGCTTTCAGTGAAGTGCTTTCTTTTTTGTGGCATTACCCTGGGTAAATTCATACACTCAGAGGCTCCAAACAATTTGCATGTGAAAACAGACAGGTGAGCCACAAATAGCTTGGGCCTAAGGAAGACAGTGCCATGAGTGTCTCTTCCCACACAGAACTGGCACAGCTTCATTTGATCATTTCTGTTCTAGTACAGTAAAGCGAGACCCATGTCTGTATCCCATCATGTGAGGGTAGTGGAACATGAGAGAAGTGGAGCACTGGAACAGTTTGCCCAAGGGGGTAACTGAGGCCCCATTTCTGGAGATATTCAAAGTGCAGCTTGACAGGGCTCTGGCAACTGAATTTAGTTACAGATACCTCTGCTTGCTGCAGAGGAGGTTGGAGTAGATGACCTCTTCCAACCCAAACTGTTCTATGATTCTCTGACATGGAGGCATGGGCCTTTCTTCAGGGCTCTAGCATAGAATAGAATCAACCAGGTTGGAAGAGACCTCCAAGATCATTCAGTCCAACCTAGCACCCAGCCCTATCTAATCAACCAGACCATGGCACTAAGTGCCTCATCCAGGCTTGGCTTGAACACCTCCGGGGACGGTGACTCCACCACCTCCCTGGGCAGCCCATTCCAATGCCAATCACTCTCTCTGTGAAGAACTTCCTCCTAACATCCAGCCTAGACTTCCTCCAGCACAACTTAAGACTGTGTCCCCTTGTTCTGTTGCTGGTTGTCTGGGAGAAGAGACCAACCCCACCTGGCTACAGCCTCCCTTCAGGTAGTTGTAGACAGCAATGAGGTCTGCCCTGAGCCTCCTCTTCTCCAGGCTAAACAACCCCAGCTCCCTCAGCCTCTTCTCATAGGGTTTGTGTTCCAGGCCCTTCACCAGCCTTGTTGCCCTTCTCTGGACATGTTCCAGCACCTCAACATCTCTCTTGAATTGAGGAGCTCCATGCAGAAGGCATATACAAGTTTAATCCTTGCTCCCTCCTATCTGCCTTTCATTTTCAGGAGAGATGTGACAAGCAATTTGTTAGCTCCACAAGCCTTCACACAGTCAAGACTAAATTTAGAACTATTATTCAGAGAGATGAAAGCTAACAGTGTCTCCATTACCTCTTGAAATGAGGGTTCCATTAAGGACCAGTGAGGTAACTGCTTCCATGGGTGCCATCTGCTCATGGGCACATATAGTCTTTCGGTTCCGATTACCCTCAGAGATCTCATCTGCTTCTCAAAGCCACAGGTTGGCTCAAACAAGAAAACCTCTGAGTACTCATTCTTTCACCAGCCCCAGTAACTCTTTGGATCACATTCTTTTTTGGAAAATAGGATTTCTTTATTCAGTGCATCTGTCTTTTATGGCTTCAAATTCTCCCTGAGAGACCCCAGGCTTGGACGTTGTCTGGTGGAAAAGGAGGCTAAATCTAGCCCTTAATATCTAAATAGCAGGAGTTATTGCTAAACTGAGTAATAGCCACAGGATTTATTTATGGAGTTGCTGTGCCACTGCTACCCTTTCCTAACTTATTACTTAGTAAAGCTCTTTGGGATACCTGGAATTTGAAAGGTGATATATTAAACAGAATTCTATTATTATATTTTCTATTGCTGTCAGCAACTTCCCTTTTTTTCTTGGCTTGGTTTAAGGCACCTCTGTGTGTTTGGTGAAACTCATTCCTATTCCTGTGCTCCAGGCTCCCAGGTGTCCATTCTGGGTAGTAATGACTGAATATTAGTAGGTGCTACAACTAACATCCTTTCAGTGCACCAGTCTTTATCCCTGCCAAAAGTAGCAAGTAAGGAGTTTGAAATGAAAGGGCAGAGATTGGAGCAGTACATTCCTCATTCATCACCCCACAGCTTGGATAAAATAATATTAAACTCAGGGAAAAAAAAAAAAAAAAATCAGTCTCCTTGCCCTGAAGAAAGATTTTATTTTCCCCATTTCTCAGAAGACTTTTTTTTTTCCACCAGCAGCTGCAAATTCTGATATTGTCTTCACAAGCCCAGGGTTTCCATTTGTAACACCAGCATAAGGATCCGAAATGAGGACTGTCGCAGTGCCCATCAAAACCTGTAACAGCTGTTGACAGCATAATGTGATAAACAGCCTAAGTGTACCCTACTCAGTGCAATGAAGTGACACATCAGGGTGACATCTAGACATCTGAGGAGAGATTAAACCCCAGTGAGGTACACCATTTCAATATGCAGAGCTACTTAGAAATAGGTGGATGTTTTGCTCCAAGGGAACAAGGCTCTGCTCGTGTTGATGACATTGAAGTGATGGAAAGTCAGAACCTGCTGAAGTCATGAGATCTCTGCAATGGAACTCCACAGAATGCAGATTTACCAAGACACAGTTAGGTACTTAAGCAAGCTTTCTGAACAAGAATGTTGTGATGTTTATTAAATATGTGCAGGGTGAGTGCCAGAAGGATGGAGCCAGCCCCTTCTTGGTGATGCCCACAGACAGGACAAGGGGCAATGGGTGGAAGTTGAGGCATAGGAGCTTCCATGTGAACCTGAGGAAGAATTTTCTCACTGTGAGGGTAACAGCAGCCCAGAGAGGTTGTGCAGTCTCCTTACCTGGAGATATTCAAGAGCAGTCTGGATGCATTCCAGTGTGATCTGCTCTAGGTGGATGAGGCACTTAGTGCATTGTCTAGTTGATTGGACAGGGCTGGGTGATAAGATGGACTGGGTGATCTTGGGGATCTCTTCCAACCTGGTTGATTCTATGATTCTATGATCCTTGTGGTTCCTTCCAACCCTGATTGATTCTATGATTCTGTGTTTTCAACTGTTACCCTTCAAAGTCACTTCCAGCCCCTGACATTCTATGATTCCACGATGTAAAGAGTTAGAGAAGCCCCGAGGACAGTTAGTATTACCCTAGAATTAAGAAAGTCCTTGACTGAAGCTGGGAGATCAACCTCTTCTCCCTTTGTCATTTGTGGAAAACAAAGCATTTCATTTCATAAAGATTCCTTTTGTCTCTTTTGTTCTGGGAGATCATCCTCTTAAGGGTCTAGGCACTCAGATCAAAGTGGCTGATTTCAGAGGGATTTGATGGTTGTTGTTGCTGCTTTGTGTTTGCTTTTCAACTCATTCCTGTCGTATCTTGCAGCAAGAAAACAGAAACTCTCTATGGATAAGTAAACTGAACCTAAGCTTCCATTCCCACATGGAAGGTGCTGCGATCAGTCACGTCCCAACGGTTCCAACACAGTGATGAATCCAGCTGAGTTCCTTGGAATAATGGCTAAGAAAACAAATGAGCAGCTGAATCTAAAGAGTCAAAATAAGCAGTTTCCACAGGGAAGCTGTACAATTCTTTTCACAGATGGGCATCCCTGGAGATCTGAGCACATTTGATTACTATTAGAAGGAGGAAGATGGGAAAAGAATATTTTAATGTTTGAGGTTTTGCCTTTCCCTGACTACTCTGATCTTGGAATTATAGAATAGAATAGAATCAAGCAGGTTGGAAGAGACCTCCAACATCATCCAGTCCAACCTAGCACCCAGCCCTATCCAGTCAACTACACCATGGCACTAAGTGCCTCATCCAGGCTTTGCTTGAACACCTCCAGGGATGGCTACTCCATCACCTCCCTGGGCAGCCCATTCCAATGCCAATCACTCTCTCTGCCAACAACTTCCTCCTAACATCCAGCCTAGACCTCCCCTGCCACAATTTGAGGCTGTGTCCCCTTCTTCTGTTGCTGGTTGCCTGGCAGAAGAGACCAACCCCACCTGGCTACAGCCTCCCTTCAGGTAGTTGTAGACAGCAATGAGGTCTGCCCTGAGCCTCCTCTTCTGCAGGCTGCACACCCCCAGCTCCCTCAGCCTCTCCTCACAGGGCTGTGCTCCAGGCCCCTCACCAGCCTTGTTGTCCTTCTCTGGACACCTTCCAGCACTTCAACATCTCTCTTGAATTGAGGATCCCAGAACTGGGCACAGCACTCAAGGTGTGGCCTGACCAGTGTTGAGTACAGGGGAAGAATAACCTCCCTTGTCCTGCTGGCCACACTGTTCCTGATCCAGGCCAGGATGCCACTATAAATCTGGAACCTAAAAACCCCAAATAAGCTAATTTATTTTAAATGCTCATGAACACTTTAAAAAACTACACATTTTCTATCCCAGTGTCTTTACAAATCCCATTCTTCTGCAGCTGCTGGGTTTCAGGAGGGGTAGAGCTGAACAAGGAAGTAGGTGGATAGCATCGGAGATAGTAGAAATCAAAGGCTGCTGAAACATTGATTTATCCTACTCAATCCTGGCCTCAAAAGCCCATGCTCTGACAGCAGGCACTTTCAAAAAGCTATTAAGATCAAAGATGAATGAAATGTTTCCAATTAGACATGGTTAATGCTAGAGACTGCTGAAGCTGGTGAATCCTGGGTGTTTTGTCATGTGTTCCCTCGCACATTTGCTCCCACACAAGTCAAACTCCAGGGCTTGGGCTTGGGGTTGGGGTTTTTTTTTCAACCATCATTGGCTAGTCTGAAAGTTTGAGTTTGGAGACAAAGATAAGGTGATTTAAGGGTAACTAAAGCTTGCAGGGAGAGCTGAAAAGGGTCCACTGTGTTCATCCTTAATTCATCCCCGATTCCTGCAGTCAGGATATTCCCAGGTACCTCCTTGAGGATCGGCATTCAGACTTAGGCGTTACCATGGATATCCAGAATGGACACTGCACTAATGTTCAAGAGCTTTAAAATTCTGGGTGGGTTACAAGGAAAATGCTATTCTTTGTTCTCTTCCAACTTCTAGCTGAGATGCATATGTAAATACCCACCATTTATGGGCATCAAACCAGTAATGAGTGAAGAAAGACCCCAAATTATTTACAGAATTGATTTGCATTTTCAAATAAGGTCATTTTGGCTTTTATTGCCTTTTAATCTTGTGCTTTATGTCAAATAAATTAATGAATTGAACTGGCTGGCATGCTTTGCTCTGCCACAACATGGAGATTTATATAAGATTAGATGCAGGAACAAATATTCAAGCTGTGACTCTTGTCTAGTGCAGGAATATATTCAGAGCACTGACTCCCACCCTGCATAACAGAATCAGGCTGTGGATTCCACAACCCCAAGGCTAAGCCAAGTGTCCTCTTTGTAGAATAAACTCTTCAAGCAGAAACCCATGCACTAAAAGAGCTACATCATAGAATCATAGAATGGTTTAGGTTGGAAGGGACCTCAAGGATCATCCAGCTCCAACCCCCTGCCATAGGCAGGGACACCTCCCACTAGAGCAGGTTGCTCAAGGCCTCATCCAGCCTGGCCTTAAACGCCTCCAGGGAGGAAGCATCCACAACCTCCCTGGGCAACCTGTGCCAGTGTCTCACCACCCTCACTGTAAAGAACTTCCTCCTAACATCCAGTCTAAATCTCCCCTCTTCCAGCTTAAACCCATTCCCCCTCGTCCTGACATTACTAGACCTTGTCAATAGTCCCTCCCCAGCCTTCCTGTAGGCTCCCTTCAGATACTGGAAAGCCACTCTAAGGTCTCCTCGAAGCCTTCTCTTCTCCAGGCTGCAGAGCCCCAACTCTCTCAGCCTGTCCTCATAGCAGAGCTGCTGCAGCCCTCTGAGCATCTTCGTGGCTCTCCTCTGGACCCGCTCCAGCAGTTCCATGTCCTTCTTGTGTTGGGGGCTCCAGAACTGCACACAGTACTCCAGGTGGGGTCTGAGGAGAGCAGAGTAAAGGGGCAGAATCACCTCCCTTGCCCTGCTGGCCACATCCTGTCCAGATAAGTTGACCTTCAGATACAGCATGCTGCTGAGACTGATTTTTTTCCACTGAAACACTACTAAGCAGGAGGAGTTCGTGGGGCTCTAGTAATGTGTCGGCAGAAAAGTCGCAAAGGCAGCAGGGGCCAGGATGAGAAGAGAGCTTTCATGGAGCTCCAGTGACTGACTGCAGAGTCTGTTCCTCTGAATAATGTTACTCACAGTTACACTTCAGCAGATATGGAATAAAATTTTGGTATGCTTCTGGGAATCACTAAACCACCTCCAGCCATTTGAAGGTCAAGGCATGAGGCAGAAGCTGTTGCTGTTGCTCTGTGCCATGGATGCTATGTGCTCACAACAGGCCAGCATGCCAACCAGACTTGGTTTGCACCTCAGCTGCATCATGTAGACGAAATAAGGTGAGTATATGTGAAGAGAATTGCACCATCTTAACAGACCTTTCATAGAATCATAGAATCAACCAGGTTGGAAGAGACCTCCAAGATCATCCAGTCCAACCTGGCACCCAGCCCTAGCCAATCACTAGACCATGGCACTAAGTGCCCCAGCCAGGCTTTGCTTGAACACCTCCAGGGACAGTGACTCCACCACCTCCCTGGGCAATCCATTCCAATGCCAATCAGTCTCTCAACCAACAATTTCCTCCTAACATCCAGCCTAGACCTCCCCTGGCACAACTTGAGACTGTGTCCCCTTGATCTTTTGCTCAGTGACTGGGAGAAGAGACCAACCTCCTCCTGGCTACAACCTCCCTTCAGGTAGTTGTAGACATCAATGAGGTCTGCCCTGAGCCTCCTCTTCTGCAAGCTGCACACCCCCAGCTCCCTCTGCCTCTCCTCACCCCTCACCAGCTTCGTTGCTCTTCTCTGGAAGCCTTCCAGCACCTCAACATCTCTCTTAAATTGAGGAGCCCAGAACTGGACACAGTACTCAAGATGTAAGGCTCACAGGGTTGTTTTGTGGAGGATAAATGTGCTGAAGGTTTGGGACATAGAAGGAAATTCATATAAACAATGCATGCTAGACTGGATGAGGCACTTAGTGCCATGGTGTAGTTGACTGGATAGGGCTGGGTGCTAGGTTAGACTGGGTGATCTTGGAGGTCTCTTCCAACCTGGTTGATTCTATGATTCTGTGATTGTATGAAATGGTTGAAGCCTCTAGCTAAGAAGGACACCATGAGGCTGTGCATAGTGAGTAAGGCCACATGGGTCACATGCTGGGAAACAGAAAAAAATTGCTCTGGAGCTATCAAAATGTTCTATTGGAAAAAAAAATAGATAAAGGAACCTGTCACTTGGATTTGTATTTAATTTTATTGTTATAATTCCTGGTTGATAAGATACAGTATATTTGCAGAAGCAAATGTCAGTTCAAATTCTTTGAAATCAAAATGTTCACATAAACCAAAAATGAAATATTTTGACACTGTCAAAATGCAAATGTTCTGTATTTTTTCCTCAGGGAAATCTAATAAAAATCAACACAATTTCATACAAATGCACAACTTAATTAAAAGAGGATATCCTAAGAGAAAGATGTTCTGTCAAAGAGAGAAGAAATATTGAAGCTTCTTCAACATTGGCTGTCTGGGTAAAAAGATTCATTATTGATTCAGTTCAATTCATTCAACTCAATACTGCTGTTCCTTTAGCATAATGGCAGTATTTAAATCCTAATATTTACAAACAGGGGACTAGAGAGGAGGTTGTTTCAGCTGTGTCATCCATCTTCCACAAGAGCACCAGGAAATGCTGACAAAAAGAAAGCAAGATAAGGCATAAGAGAGACTGCATCCAGTTCTGGAGCCCCCATTGCAAGAAGGATGTGGAGATGCTGGAGCGTGTCCAGGGAAGGGCCAGGAGGATGCTCAGAGGGCTGCAGCAGCTCTGCTGTGAGCACAGACTGAAAGAGTTGGGGCTGTGCAGGCTGCAGGAGAGGAGGCTCCCAGGTGACCTTTATGTGGCCTTCCAGCATCTGAAGAGAGCTGCAGAAAAAGCTGAGGAGGGACTTTTTAGGCTGTCAGGGAGTGACAGGACTGGGGGGAATGGAGCAAAGCTGGAGATGGGGAGGTTCAGCCTGGCCTTGAGGGGGAAGTTGTTGAGCATGAGAGTGGTGAGAGGCTGGAATGGGTTGCCCAGGGAGGTGGTTGAGGCCCCATGGCTGGAGGTGTTTAAGGCCAGGCTGGATGAGACTGTGGGCAGCCTGCTCTAGGGTAGGGTGTCCCTGCCCATGGCAGGGGGGTTGGAACTGGCTGATCCTTTTGGTCCCTTCCAACCCTGACTGATTCTATGACCCTTCACTTCCCTCCCCTCCTGGCAGCTGGGAGATGATGAACTTTCTGATTCTGGTGCCCAGACTACCGTGTTTAGCAGATACTTATTCCCTATTAATGTCTCATGAATTTGTGTAAACACTTTTGGCCTACTAAAATCTTATTAAGTGTCTTTATTTTTCATTTTTATTTTTTGCCCTGCAGCATATTAAGGAGCAGGTTGCCCAGAGAGGTAGCTGTGGCCCCATCGCTGAAGATGCTGAAGGTGAGGTTTGGCAGGGCTCTGGGCAACCTGATCTAGTTGAAGTTCCCCCTGCTTACTGCAGAGTAGGGTGGACTACATGACCTTTGGAGGTCCCTTCCAACCCAGACTAGTCTATAATTCTGTGACTATGCCTTCTGAAGAGGGGCTGAGGGACCTGAGGCTTTTTAGTCTGGAGAAGACTGAGAGGGGATTTAATCAATGTTTATAACTGTCTGAGAACTGGGGATCAGGAGAGGGCAGGGACAGGCTCTGCTCACTTACTCCCTGGGATAGGACCTGGAGCAATGGATGGAAGCTGCAGCACAGGAGGTTCCACCTCCACACAAGGGGGAACTTCTTTACTCTAATGGTCCCAGAGCACTGGAACAGGCTCTCCAAAAAGGCTGTGGATTCTCCTTCTCTGGAGACTTTTAAGGCCTGTCTGTATGTGTTCCTGTGCGGCCTGACCTGCTCTGGCAGGGGGGTTGGACTTGATGATCTCTTTGGATCCCTTCCAACCTCTAACATCCTGTAAGCCTGTGATTCTATGATTCTGTGATTCCATGATTCATTTTCCTTGTATAACTCTTCTGTTTTCATTCATGTATTCCCTGATCTTTTCACAAAATCAAGCAAGGGAGAAGTCAAACTGCACAGTTTTGTCCCTTTTGGTCCTGCAGTGCAAGCTAAGAGCCATTAAGAGCTTCCTGAGTGGAAGGGGAGAGTTTGGCCATTGACTTTCGTACCTCTCCTTCTCATCACAATTAGTCAGAACGCTTCATGCTCATTAAATGTGGAGGTTTACAAATAGCTTTGCTCTGCAGTGCCACAGCAGCAGCAGCAGCAGAGATTTGGGTAAATTTCCATGTTCAATCTCTCATGCAAATAATGTTGACAACATATTTCATTCAGTTTATTAGTCATATCTCCCCCTGCCTTCCCCTTTTTGTGTCTGTTAGAGTTACTCATTTTAAGAAGCACTGGGGGAATAAATCACAATCATAGAATCATAGAATCATAGAATGGTTTAGGTTGGAAGGGACCTCAAGGATCATCCAGCTCCAACCCCCTGCCATAGGCAGGGACACCTCCCACTAGAGCAGGTTGCTCAAGGCCTCATCCAGCATGGCCTTGAACACCTCCAGGGAGGAAGCATCCACAACCTCCCTGGGCAACCTGTGCCAGTGTCTCACCACCCTCACTGTAAAGAACTTCCTCCTAACATCCAGTCTAAATCTCCCCTCCTCCAGTTTAAACCCATTCCCCCTCGTCCTGACATTACCAGACCTTGTCAATAGTCCCTCCCCAGCCTTCCTGTAGGCTCCCTTCAGATACTGGAAAGCCACTCTAAGGTCTCCTCAAAGCCTTCTCTTCTCCATGCTGCAGAGCCCCAACTCTCTCAGCCTGTCCTCATAGCAGAGCTGCTGCAGCCCTCTGGTCATCTTCGTGGCTCTCCTCTGGACCCGCTCCAGCAGTTCCATGTCCTTCTTGTGCTGGGGGCTCCAGAACTGCACACAGTACTGCAGGTGGGGTCTGATGAGAGCAGAGTAAACAGTTCCTCCAGTGTTCAGTCTCACTGCTTGCAGAGCAACTGACAACAAATGCCTCCAGTGCTCTGAGCATTTGACTGAAGGGAACAGGCAGCCTGCAATCACTGAGCAACTCTTCCCTACAAACTCACGCTAAGCACTACACTT
Organism: Tricholaema leucomelas; assembly: GCA_013400475.1. Lineage (NCBI taxonomy): Eukaryota > Metazoa > Chordata > Aves > Piciformes > Lybiidae > Tricholaema lacrymosa > Tricholaema leucomelas. The sequence goes on along the minus strand of WAAF01009965.1, from coordinate 5,634 downwards.
AACATGCTAAAAACTGAACCAGGAGCATCCTTACTCATCACAGGCTTCTACAGGATATGAAAAGCCTCTACTAACATTGAGTTCATTAGTTTTGACTGGACAGACAAGCCCCAGACTGTTTTCCCATCTCTTTATTTGGATGAATATGCAAACATTTCCCCATCAGATACATGCAGAAGCAAACCTAAAAGTGGATATTTGCAAATATGCATGTCAGTTTGAAATTAGCTCTCTACAAACATTCCTGCCAGTAAAATTCATTTGTTAGAATGTTTGCAGAGAGCTAGCAGATGAGAGGAGGGATATAGCTGGACTGAACTAATTCAAATAGTCAAGCAAATAGTTGTTGAAGTTTTCCTTCTTCCTCCCAAACTGATTTTAAAGCCTTATGAAAGATATGGATTTGGCACCTTCTGAAAGAGCTTAGACTAACAGGAGGATAACAGGAATCTCTAAGGGCCACTTTCACCCTTAATGTGTGTGTTTCCTTGAGATGTTCTAGAAGATGATGCTGTCAGATGACTGCATAAAACGTGGCAAAGCTCCATCCATTCCTGTCAGCTCTGCTTCTCCACTCATCTTTCATAGTAAGTCTTCGAGAATCTCAGAATTAACCAGGCTGGAAAAGACTTTCAAGATCATTGAGTCAAACTTATCACCTAACCCTTCTCATTAACTAACAGAATCAATCAATCAGGTTGGAAGAGACCTCCAAGATCATCCAGGCCAACCTAGCACCCAGCCCTATCCAGTCAACTAGACCATGGTACTAAGTGCCTCATCCAGGCTTTGCTTGAACACCCCCAGGGATGGTGACTCCACCACCTCCCTGGGCAGCCCATTCCAATGCCAATCACTCTCTCTGTGAAGAACTTCCTCCTAACATCCAGCCTATACTTCCCCCAGCACAGCTTGAGACTGTATCCCCTTGTCCTGTTGCTGGTTGCCTGGGAGAAGAGACCAACCCCACCTGGCTACAACCACCCTTCAGGTAGTTGTAGACAGCAATGAGGTCTGCCCTGAGCCTCCTCTTCTGCAGGCTAAACAACCCCAGCTCCCTCAGCCTCAGCACCTAACTGGAATCAACCCATGGCACTGGAATCAACTAGGTTGGAAAAGACCTCCAGGATCATCATTAAGGTGAAATCTGTGTACAAGCCTTCCCAATTTCAAGTCCTGAGGCACATTCATCCCTGATAACACACAAGAAGCTGAAATGTCAGTTTCTGAAATGACAGTAACCCTGTCTAGAACAGGGAATTATTGGTTCCCCCTAATGCAGATCTTTTCCAACCTAAATGATTCTATCATTCTGTGATTCCATTCTGAGAAATGCAGGCATGCAGGGCAGATGAATTTTGTGACTTAAGATATGAGTTTTCTGTTGTCTCATCTCTAGTGCAAAGCTCCATGATGTGGCTGAGCTGAGTTGCCACGTGTGGAATACCCAGAAGTGTTACAACTCATTCACAAGGCTCATGCTCAAGCACTGGAACGGAATCAGTAGGAATTCCACTGGTCACCACTGTGACTCCTTGGTGGAAGAACATGCAGAAATTTGCACAGCAACTGGTTTTAACTATACTTTACACCAGAGTTATCAATCCTTCCTATATGGAAGGTGGGCAATTGAATACAACATTTCCAACTCCAAAAAACCCACAACCCCCCCAAACAAATCTATCTAGTGCCGCAAAATCAGTGGAAGTTTTGTCTGTTACACTCAGGCAAGTCCAACTTTTCTTTCAACAGGTAAAGTCTTTGACTCTCTGTTGCTAAGCACATCTCTTGCCTGCATTTTCTTCTCCCTTCTCCTTAGTATTATTTCAATAACCAAAGTGAAGAAGTGCCATGAAACCATTTGGATGCAGCACACTTCAGAGATACATCTTCAGCTTTGATGCAGCAGCACTGGAATAGAAGTGAATGAAAGCTTTAAAATAAATCAATCAATTAAATTCAGACAAATATCTTCACAGCTAAGAACATGAAGTGGTTTTGACTTTGCAGGTCACATAATTTTCAGAGTAATTAGTAGAAATGCTTCTTAATATATCATCCAGAATGATTGCAGGAGGCAGAAAGGTTGCTTTGAGTAAGTGCCATCTTCAAGGGAGTTTAACGAATACCCTTTCACTTCAAGCCTTCAGCTAATCCATCTTAACTGGCTCAGGTGCCCTTGTGCACATAGGTTTTGGATTTGATCCTCTTAGCCATTAGAGGACAGGTGATCTCCAGCTGACAGGCACATACCTGATATGAAGGGAGTTTATCTATCAAAACCATGACATCATTCTGCTCTGAATTTATGGCTACATCAGATGATCTATGCCCCTGTTGCATACGAACATGGAATTATGTTCTTTGGTGTACAAGTTGCAGTTTGGCACTTCCTTGCCTTGTGGTGTGGGGAAGAGAGAAGGGTTGGAGTGCCTGTCTGTGTGATACCAAATGGGGCTGGGAGGGCAGATGGTGCAAAGTCTTCTCACATGTGCTGAATCCAAAAAGTGACTTTCTCTCTATTCTGACCATTGATCATTTTATCTCCTTTAAAAACAATGACATTTTGTATTGCTATTTTTTGTTAAACTGTTGCATAGTGTTCCCTTAAGTCTCTAAGTAGGTAAATGAACAAAGGAGAGGCACTAAATTCTCTGAAACTGCTGCAATGGATTTGTGGTTTAGGTTACCAGGCAGTAAATATTTTAATTGAGAACAAAGAAAAAAAACCCACCAACTTTGTAGGTTATTTTGACTCTTCAAGTATTGTTTGCAAAAAGTGATCACATCTTGTGCTGCTCCTAACAGGAATGAAAATGTGGCCTCTGTATTTTCTTAGGAGGAATGGAGAATTTCTTCTCAAATCACCACAAATCTATTCAAGCATCCTTGAGTGGAAAATCTGCTCCTGCTCATTAAAGAGTTTGCACATTGCTTGGTGTGTGAAGGAAGGAGGAATAGAAAGAGGAAGGGAGGAAGCAATTAACTGCAGAGACTGGGTAAATCCATGAAGAATGTTTCAGCAGGAAGAATTAATATAGCAAGGGCAAGAAAAGTAAAGTCTATATTTTACAGGGAAAGCACCTTCTAGTGTCAGTCTGCAAAGCTCCTTTTATCTGAGATAACATTTCTTCAGTGACAAAAGGAAAGGTTTTGTGTCCTTTGGAAGGAAAAAAACCCCTACTTTAAATTACAGGGGAAAGGTCTATCAATTCAGTCTCATTTTTTGAACCCAAAATGAATAATTTGAGTGATTGTTTCCAAGTTCCTCTGGGTTTGCCCAATCCTAGTTCTCATCTGGTTGCTTCTCTCTACCTCTGGGTGCTTCTCTCTACCTCTGTTTGCTTCTAAAATACATCAAAGGTACATCTGAGATAAAACACATCAAACAGCAGCAACCTCTGGAACCAGAGAAGATGTAAGTGAGGAATGCAGAGAACAGTGTGATAATCATGTTGAGTACAGAGAGATGAGACTTCTAAGCAACGATGCCCAGTGGACCTCTTGGTTCACTGTAATGATGATGCTATCCATGCGTTTGCCTTGCATTTTCTCTCTAGAAATGGCTACAATTTGTGTCTGTGGATCTCTGAAGCTGGTGGAAGCCACTGGTGCCTCATCTCTCACTAGCTCTCAGGAAATCTGCTTTTCCCAGACAGCAGACATTAGGCAGACAGCAGGATAATGGAGCAGTTACATTACTCTGGTGGCTTTCGTTGACAGAGGCTGTTGAGAAGCAGCAAATAGCTTGATGCCTCTAGCTAGCTCATGGCTTCTGCCTGTGGTAGTGAAGGGGAGAGTCATGATGAACAACCTTTCAGGCTGCAGGTGTCAATCCCACTAATTTTTAACTTTCATTTATTTAAAGTTTCCTACCTGGAAAAGAGGGACAGCAGCAACTTAGTACCCCATGCAAAGGGGGGAAGATAAGGATGGCAGCCACACTGCTCCAGCTCAGATGAAGGCAGAAAGGGAGGAAAAATTCACTGTGAATATCAAGCTTGGAGGTCACTCAAGGCACTACACAGGTTTCTTTATGTCCTTTATCATTTATGTCTGGCCACTGGAAGAAAAAGGCAAACCCAATAAGATAAAGTGTAAAATGCTTCCTTTTATTTAATCTATCTCCTTAGGATGCTGGTGAGATATCTTGCATTTATACAGCTTTTATATAGTGAGAAGCTGCACCACCAAGTAGAAGTTATGACTGTTATGTGACCTGCAAGTTACACACGTAATGGGAACCCTTCCAGCTCCTGCCAACCTGCAGGCTGGTGTGTGAACACCAATTTCACACTGAAACCCCAATGTTTACCAGCATAGCTGCTACTGTGCTGATAGACCATACTGGCCATCTCTGACAGCTTCAGCTAGCTGAGATGAGGAGGAGTAAGGCTAAATCAGTACAGCAGTCACTATAAAACAGATTAAAAAGCACAGAGTGTGTGGCTGCCTGTGGAGATGTAGCCACAGAGCAAACAGGGATGCACTGCAGATATTGGTTTGGGGGAAGGAAATGTGTAAAGAGCTGTTACCTTCTGTCCCCTTTCCTCTGTGAATCTAAATATTGTGGAATTTTCATTGGAATGACCATTATCAGTACATAAATTGCATTGAATTTCTTTGGCCTGTTAAAAAGGAATGATATTCTCACCACCATCTCATCCATTCCCTAACCCTAAACTCTTGAGTTAAGGATGATAATTGCCAAACTGGACACCTAAGGTTTGTGAAAGCCAAGTTTAAAGTTTTGGGTTTATGAGGACAGCATGTCTTTGTAAAACTGATCATCCTATCTCTCAGCAACAGTGGACAAGGGAAGGGCAACTGACATCATCTACCTTCACCTAAGGCATTTGACTCTGTCCCACATGACATCCTGGTCACCAAACTGGAAAAACACAGACTTGACAGGTGGAGCACTGCTGGATAAGGAATTGGCTGGATGGTGGCATGCAGAGAGTGGTCATCAAGGGCACAATGTTAACCTGGAGACCAGTGCCAAGTGGCATCCCTCAGGGGTCAGTGCTGACAGCAGTGCTGTTAAATATCTTTGTAGTGATATGGACAGAGGAATTGAGTGCACCCTCAGCAAGTTTGGAGGTGACACCAAGCTGTGTGGCACAGTCAGCTAGCTAGAGGGCAGGGATCCATCCAAAGTGACCTGGACAGGCTGGAGAGGTGTGCCCAGGCCAAGCTCAAGACATTCAACAAGGCCAAGTGTAAGGTCCTGCACCTGAGTCAGCACAATCCTAAGCACAAGTCCAGGCTGGGTGGTGAATGGCTGAGAGCAGCCCTGAGGAAAAGGACTTGGGGATCTGGGGAGATGAAAAGCTCAACTTAAGCCTGCAGTGTGACTGCAGCCCAGACAGCCACCCTGTGCTGGGCTTCAGTGAGAGCAGTGTGGCCAGCAGGGCAAGGGATGGGATTCTGCCCCTTGGCCCTGCTCTCCTCAGACCCCACCTGGAGTCCTGTGTGCAGTTCTGGAGCCCCCAACACAAGAAGGACATGGAACTGTTAGAGCAGGTTCAGAGGAGGCCACGAAGATGCTCAGAGGGCTGCTAAGAGCATAGGCTAGGAGAGTAGGGGCTCTGGAGACTGGGGAAGAGAAGGCTTTGAGGAGACACTGGAGTG
>WAAF01009964.1:56484-95448 GCA_013400475.1 Tricholaema leucomelas | reverse complement strand
GATAGACCTAAAGGATGCATTTTGGGCTTGTCTACTGCACAACAAAAGTAGGGATATTTTTGTATTTGAGAGGGCACTCAAAGGAAACAATAATTATGGTGGACCATATTAACCCAAGGATTTACAGAATCTCCTAATTTATTTGGTCAAACCCTGGAGAAACTATTGGAAGCATTTGAAATACTGAAAAGGTGGTTCTGGTTCAATATGTGGATGATCTTTCGGTAGCAGGAGACACTCAGGAATCAGTCAAGAAAAATACAATCAGACTGCTAAATTTCCTTGGTGATAGAGGGTTGCAGGTCTTTAAACAAAAAATGCAGTTCACCAAACAGGAGGTGAGATATTTAGGTCATCTAGTGGAAAAGGGATCAAAGAAATTAGACCCTCAGTGGGTCTAAGGAATATTAGCCCTTTTACCTCCCCAATCAAAAAAGAGAAATTAGGTGAGTTTTGTGTTTACTTGAGTTGTAGACTGTGGATTTCAGAGTACACTCACTTGGTAACATTTATGTATGAAAAACTTGCATCCGATACCATTAAATGGACACAGGAGGATGATGAACAGTTCAGTAAAGTAAAAGAGGCACTGGTGACAGGACTGATCTTAAGTTTGCCAGATTTGAAACATCCTTTCCAGTTGTCTGTAAATATGGAAAAAGAGGTGGTGCATGGAGTTCTTACTCAGGATTAGGGAGGTCACTGCAAGCCTGTGGCATACTGTTTTGGTTCTAGTTTAAATTTCCCAGAGACTCAAATATAGGTAATAGAACCAATAGCAATTTATAGGATGCCTTTCCCTCTTTCTCCCTTTTTTCAAAGAAAGGAAATTAGATGTAGAGAGGAAAAGACAAAACACACCCAAATAAATAGTCTCACTTTGATTGGGAAGTTAGAAGAGAAAACTTTAACAATAAAAAAAAAGGTATTTGAGGTAGGGAAGTTACAAAGAGGTATAGGGAAGGGAAAACAAGATACAAAACATACATACACAACCAGATTGATGTCAGTGGGTTTGTCCATCTCATAGACTGATGGCCACATGGTAAAATAAAGAGCAGCAGGGACAGGAAGGTGATGCTGGCAGCTAGGGAGGCAGGGCAAGAGAGACTGAAACAGGAAGTTCCTCTGTTTTTGTAGGGAGCTACAGAGGGAGTGGGAGTGGGCTAAACACTACATCTGGAGTAATGTTTGGACCCACCCCCAGGGAGGGGTCCTGAGGACCTGGGGTCAGGGTCAAGACCACTGCCCCAGGAAGGTTAACCCTTTACACATACTTCTCAAAATCATTAGATCCTGTAAGCTGCAGCTGGCCCACTTGCCTCCAGGCCGTGGCCGCCACAGCCTTGCTTGTTGAAGAGGCTTGGAAACTAACTTTTGGGAGCATTTTAGTGGAATACACCCCACATAGTGTGAGAAGTATCCTGGAGCAAAAAGTGCCAGAATACTGAAATATGAGACCATTCTGTTACATAATGGGGAACTGAAATTGGCCATAACCACAACAACTAACCCTGCCCAATTCTTGTATGCAAGTCCTGAGGGGATAGGAACATTAGAACATGACTGTTTAAGCCTTATACAAATCTAGACCAAGGTCTGTGAGGACTCAGAAGAAACAGAATTAGAAAAAGGAGAAAGACTGTTCATAGATAGGTCTTCTAGTTGCAAAGAAGGGAAGCAAAACTCAGAGTATGCTGTGATAAATGGGCTAAACATGGAGGTGAACAAGAGTGGGAATCTGAACTTGGCCTGGTCAGCCCAAGCATGTGAGCTATATGCACTCTGGAGGGCTTTGGTGTGGCTAAATAATAAAGAGGGAACCATTTATACAGATTCAAAATACGCTTATGGGGTGGTTCACACATTTGGCAAAATCTGGAAAGAGTGAGGATTAATCGGTGCCCAGGGGAAGGGTTTGATCCATAGGGAATTAATCAAATGAATACTGGAATCATTGATGGGCCCTAGCGCGGTAGCTGTAGTACACATAAAGGGGCAGCAAAAGGGGCTGGCCTTCCAAATAAGGAGAAATAATCTGGCTGATAAGATAGCAAAGGAAGCAGCAGAAGAAGAGGAAATATTTGAAGTTAGGATGGACACAGGGAAACTAACACTAGAATCAGAGGTATTTAGTCTCACTGACTTTAAAGTAATGAAGGACCTGTGGGCAAGTGAAATTGAAGGAAAGTGGTTTCTGAACAATGGATGGGAAACGGTTCTCAAGTCTATAGAAAGGCAGACCTTAACAAGGATCCATGAATGCACTCCTTGGGGAACCTGGGCTCTTTGCAATAAATTTTTGAGGAACTTTGGATGTATTGGAATTTTTGAACTGGCCAAGCAAATTACCTGTGACTGTTTGACTTGCCAGAAGGTGAACAAGAAGGTTGTGTGTCAGGTCCCTTGTGGGGGAAGGCAGTTAGTGTACAGGCCTTTTGAAAGGATCCAGGTTGATTATACCAAACTGCCTCAAGTAAACTGGTGGAAATACCACCTCCTGGTGATAGCGGATCAGTTAACCCATTGGGTGGGAGCATACCCTACTGTCAGGGCACCTTCCTAATTTGTCACCAAAATGCTACTGGAACAAATCATCCCTTGGTTTGCAGTAGTAAGGGCAATTGACTCAGACAGGGGTACACATTTTACTCTTAAAATCATCAGTGACTTGACCTCAGCCTTAGGAATTAGAAGGGACCATCATGCCCCCTGTCATCCTCAGACTTCAGGACAGGTTGAGAGAATGAATCAGACCTTAAAGCAAACACTGACTAAACTAATGGTAAAGACACAACTGTCATGGGTAAAGTACTTAGCCCTGGCCTTACTGAATACACAGTAAGTAACCCTGCGCACAGACACAGGGTTATCTGCTTATGAGATGCTATATGGGTTACTCTATTTCAACAAGGAGAGGTCACACTAGAAATTATGGATACCACTCATGTTATGTTCAGGGAATTGCTAAAAGATGAGGCGAAATAAGGGTCCAAGGGTTGCTAGCCGAATCAGTTTCTTTGGGGTCTAAGATTCATAAGACTGAAGAAGGAGATTTGGTCGTAATAAAAGGAGACAACTCTAACTCTGAGTTGGGAAGGGCCTTTCCAAGTTCTCTTGACCACTAAGACAGACATTCAAATAGCTGAAAATAGCTGAAAAATGACGGGTTCATGCAAGCTGGATCAAAGGATCAGTTGGCTCACCTCAGAGTTGGAAGGTGACGTTGGATCCAGGAAACTTGTGAGTCTGGATAAGTGGTAGAACCCGAATCTGGCTGATTTGCCTCACTTCTTTGGTGTTCTGTGCCTTCTCCAACTGAACAGAGGGTTGGGACTCTATACGTTACCCTATGCAGAGATGCCCTCTAAAGTCAACATATTTGCATTGGAAAAAATCACAGTGGGAATGCAGGGATAATAAGAAGCGAATGGCTGGGTGTCCTAATCCACTGCATTGTGCACCCTGAGGGTCAGCATTGTAGCTGGGGTAGATGTATCTGTAAGGTGTGTAAGCTGTAAGTGGAATTGCAGATCTTACCTCTGGTGGCCATACTGCCTTAGATATTGTAAATATCTCATTAAAGATAGGTATAGGAAAGTGAGAAAGCAGAGATAGAGGTTCCTTTTTGTGGTTGAGAATGGCTATTATCTAACGAACAGTGTTCAAAGGAGAATTAAGTACGGAACAGGAAGAGTGACCCTGGCAAATAAATCCAGGAGAGGCAAAGGGCAAGGCCAGATTGGCACATTCACTCCCCTAAGATCCACCCACCATGAGCAGCCATCCCATGATGACAGCGCATGGGAGTGGGACCCATGCTGGACCTCTGCTGCTTATACTGACGTTTGGCGTCGCTCTAAGTCAAAATGCAGATAATTGTACAGCCTGCATTCAAACCGTTCACCAAGGCTGCATGATAACATGAACACTGGTTTACCATAAGATTAGAATTATTGTGGGGATATAGGTTGGGGTTGTATATCAATAAATGGCCACCAGAGTGATACATGAAATTCCCACTATTTCAAAAACTTGTGATAATTGTGTTGTTCTTGTTGTTCATACCAAGTTTACTACCTCTCTTCACCACTATCATTAAACGAAGTTTCACAGTTCAGGGATCCAATAAATAGAGGGCTGGGTTGATGCTGAATAAATTTGAGAAACACAAATCAATAAATGGAAAAAGAAGAGGGGAGGACTGTGATAAATAGGAGCATGATTCATGTTAGGAGGAAACAAAAGCGGGGAGTGATGTGCCTCCCCGGAATGGAGAGTTAGCATGGGAACTGGTGGGGGTTTTCTTACTGTGCTTGTGCTGGAGGGGGTCAGAATCGGGAGAAGACACAGAGAAGAGCACTAGAGGTGACTGGGTGACACAGGCACATGAAAGATCTCTCGCATAGCATGAATTTGAGGGACTTGTTTGCATACTTGATACATAGGCATGAACTGAGTGTATAAATGAGACAGGATGTCATGTGCCCATTGCACAAAGATGGTAGAGAGCAGACTCCTCTTGTGCCCAGTGCTGCTTGCTTCTGTTTTAACAAACAAATTTTATATCATCTGTGGTACTGATCAGTTTGTGCCTGAGATAATTTATAACAGAATAGAACATCTTCCTTACAAGGACAGACTGAGAGAGCTGGGGGTCTTTAGTTTGGAAATGAGGAGACTAAGGGATGACTTAATTAACATTTATAAATATTTAAAGGATGAGTGCCAAAAGGATGGAGCCAGGCTCTTCTCGGTGATAGCAAATGACAGGACAAGGGGCAAAGGGCAGAAGCTGAGGCATAGGAAGTTCCATGGAAACATGGGGAGGAAATTTTTTCACTGTGAGGGTAGTGGAACACTGGAACAGGCTGTCCAGGGCTTCTGTGGAGCCTCCCCTTCAGCAGACACTCAAAACCTGCCTGGATGCATTCCTGTGTGATTTGGTGTAGGTGATCCTGCTCTGGCAAGGGTGGCTGGACTGCGTGATCTTTCACAGTCCCTTCCAGCCCCTAACATTTTGTGATTCTGTGATTATTGCTAAAGGAAAGGTGGAATACCCTGTGCCTATGGGTTGTTTCCCACGAGGTTTGAACCACCATTTCAGCCTTGGGGAAGGCAATGTAATTCCTGAGGCTAGCAGCACACTAATTGTGAACAAAACAAACCAAGCCAACCAACCAACCAACTCAAGCACAGCCAAGCACAGTTCTATGCAAAATTAAGGTGTTAAATCAACCAGCAAGTGTCATGGCTGCCAGAGGAGAGGACTGAGAATGAGATGGTGCAGTGTAGGAGAGTAAACTAAGATAATAGAGGACAGAAGTCTCCTTCGGCCTCTTCTACCCACTTGCCTGCACTATGAGCACTAGGGCCTGCTGCCGGCGCAGCTATCTCACCCACAAAATGTGCTGCTGACATGAAGCATCTCACTCACACACAGGGAGCCTAGGTGTCACTCTTGTCCCTGCGTTTATCATGAAGCCTTCCTTCACCTTTCAGCCTCTGGCTGCCCTATCCAGAAAGAGAAAAAATAAACTCAATTCAAGACTTCGCTCATCCCCGAGCTCGACCCACCACTCGACAGCACAGACATCTAGAGAGAAATAGCAGGCCACGAGGCGCTATTTTACGCAGAATTTTCTCCCACTCCCGAAGGGCGGTTGCTGTCAGCGGCTGCTTTGCGGCGAGGCAGACCCAGCCCTGCGGTGGGGACTGGACAGTCCAACACGTGCTCCTGCACCCCGCGCATTGGCAGAGAGCTGTAGCTCTCGCCGTGACAGGGAAGAAAGCCAACATGCAGCGGTGCTGACCTCACCGGGATCCCGACTGCTAGACAGACGGAATAGTCACAATTTCCGCCCTGGAGCACGAAGGAGCAGGAAACAGACAGCAGCGCTCGCCGCGGCCCCCGCCCGCGAACGCGCGGCATCGCCGGCAGCCGGTTAGCAAGCTTCCAGCCGGCACGGGGCGCCGCCGGGACGCAGAGGGCGGGTAAGAGCTCCCAACCCCTGCGAGGGACGCCCAGGTCAGGTTGCGGCCGTTGGTGGAGCGCGGTGCCACCGCATGTTAGGTTTCGTCGGAACGGTGGCTTCACCGCGTGGCCAGGCTTGTGGAGGATAAACGTTTTTCCAGAAGTGAACTCTTAGGTTTAAACACGCACGTGCGCACATACCCGCCTGCATCAACTGCTTCTGTGGCGTGCTTTGTAGCCGCAGCGGTGAGTGCGGAGGGACCACGGAGCCCAGCTCCCGCGCTCGAAAGCGTGACTGTGCCTTGTCATTTCAATCACCTTCCCGCGTCGTATAGCCGGGACTGAGTCGGACGTTGCACCGCCGCTGACTGGGGCAAACGCCTGAAACTAAGTGTTAATAAAGGCAACTCATAAAGAGAGAGGTTTATCTGTTTACATAAGATTGCCAAGGAAAACATGAAACTGCTGAGGCTCTCCATAGCATGCTATGTTAGGCTGTAACGTATATGGCTTGTATGGCAGTGGTGACACACCCCATCCATCCATCCATCCATCCATCCATCCTTCCACTGGTGTTAAAATAAAAAATTACAAGGATCAAGAGAGCATTTGAAGAGGACAAGAATATCAAACTTCAAAATCAAACTTAGGAAATACCAAACTTACAAAATTCAGTAAGATCTTTGAATGCAAATAGGATAAAGGAAATAATGTTTTTAAATTGCGCATAAATGAAATTAACAAAAGTGTTTTTAATCCTTCCCAAGACATCAGTCTGTGCCATAGCACCTTGACAATCAGTTTTAACTTTGAAACAGATAGCACTGGGAAACTCAGAAGGTGATTTGTCAAAACACATACTGGGTGGAACAAACTGATTATACCAGTTGGAGGAAATAGTAAATATTGGATGTTATGCATTATTATCATATAGCAGACATAATTTTGTTGTCCAAAAAAAAACCCAACCCACCAAACAATAAAACCCAAAGAAAGAAATGATTAGGAAAGCATACTGGAAGGAGTTTTTCTCTAATCAGAGGTACTGATGGCCTCTAAATTAACTAAGTGAGCACAAGACTGAGATGTAGTTGTACATGGCATTATGAAAACATGGCAATCAGAAAGCACTTACAAAATACTCCATGGCTTAACTGACCCAACTATGAAGATCCTGCAATGCTCCTATATATGATCCACTGTTTTACTGTCATATGAGTACTGAGTTCAGATACTGTGTGGAATCTCTCAAAACATCACAGAAAAAGTACTGCGGACAGAAGAGACATGTAGGAAGAAGGAATTAAAAAATGAGGTAGAACAGTGCAGAAAATTACATAGAGAGTGGTGGTTTCCTAGTCTTCACTGGCTTCTGAGCTACAATAATGAAGATGCAGGGTGCTTAATACTTTGCTTCCTCTGTCAATCTCACTTCTAATTTCCTGTGGCAGTAAGCAACATTAAAATGTCTCACAGGCAACAGGTTGCTATGAGCCACACATTGGAAACCACTTGGATAGAGGAATATGATTTTATTAATGCTACAGGGGAGGCTTATCAGAAAGTATCTGTCCAAGATTAGGTAAAAGTATGGGTAATATCTATGGGTAATAATTATCTGTACAGATGATAATGGTGCCTGTCATTTACCGATAGTTCCTATCAGGATAAAATATTTATAAAGAATGTTTTGTTTTTGAAACCAAAAGCCAACCATTATGCAGTTGAGGAATGGAAAGAAATTTCCTCATAGGCTTATTATCATGTAATTGTGTATAATGGGGTTCTTTTGACTTATCATTAAGTCACAAAACAAATGGGTGAAATTGTAATGGCTATCGGCTGATGCCAGATTCAGGGGTAGATGGCTCATCCATTAAAAATCTGAAGATATTTATTCAGTGGAGATTTAAAATCCAATGATGTCAATGGGAGTTGTACATACACATTAAATTTACAGTCCCTGGAGTGTCTTTTCTCATTACAAATGCAAAATTAAGTGACAGTTCTGCATTTGAGGTACATACTGTGTCCATGACTTCTTCTACACTTAGAATATAAAAGAGCTGGTTAAGAAAGCTGAGTCAGACTTCCATCTACTGAGGAATGTTACAATATTGTCTGAGGTATGTAGTTTTTAATAGAATCACTGTGCTCTCAGTTTGGGGGTGGATTTTGATACAGTTTACCCAAAGACTGCAAACTCATTGACCATTTATATCCTTTCTTTGGATGTGATGCCAAAAGGTGTCTGCTGCAGTCTTGAACTCCTTGTGCCAGAGTTCCAGGCACAAAACATCCATCGACAACCTCTTGTGACATGTATCCCAAACCCATCTTTCCCTTTTGGGCCCTGGTTTTGAGAAGAAAGCTCTGGCATGTTGCGAATTAATTTAATGAACAAATCCACTCTCCCCCTTCTCCCTTTTTCTTTTGTTACTATTCACATTTTACATAAGCTGTCTCTGTAATTCAATATTTAGAAATCTTTATTCATTTGATAATATTTGGGATAAGACAAATATATAGATATACTTACAGATAAGTTTTAAATAGAGAAAATGCTTTGAATGAAATATAATTTACTATTAATAATTAGAATCACACAATTTGGACTGAAACTCTTATTAATTTACTGGAATAAAGAAACATATTTTCCTTAAAATGCAAGTTTTATCAGTTGCTTTTATGCATACTAATACAATGTAGAATTATGTATAAATAACGTGTTTGAAGGGTAACTTCATTTTTTCATGTTCTAAAAATTGATCAAATCTATTATTTCCCTAATTATTTTATTATTTTTTAATCCTCTTCCAGTCTTATGCTTTTTGGAGGACCATACTTAATTCATACTGTTAATACATATTTAAGAGTTTTAGGAAAGAGCCTATGAATTTCAAAACCAATGTCAACAGGTACTGGAAAGGGCATTGCACCTGAAGCTAGAAAATGAAGAGTGATGTGTCTTATTACATACTGCATTGGCCAGTATGAGTTCCCCAGCAGATTCCCAGATACAAAGAGTTTAATATGGAGGTAGGTGAAGGAAGGGCAGGTGTTGGAATTTTGGAAGGAGTTTACAAATCCACAGAGACTGGACACTGTGTCAATACATCCTGTCCAATTGAGTGCCGTCACCCTGAGGGCTATTGGAGGCTATGTGAGTACAGATTTTCTGGGACTGGAATTGAAGGCGAGCGGGGCCTGTGGGAAGCGGTGACAGTTAACAGCATAGTCTGAATACAAGTTCTAAGAGCAAAGTACAAACTACTGTGTATTGGTGCCTTTCAGTAAGGTGGACAAGTTTCCCACCGCTTTTGTACCAGGCGTTGTCTTGCATATATCGAGTCGGGAGTAAGAACTCTGGGCATAAAAACGTGTTAGTGCCTGGCAATGTACGTGTGTCCCACTTCGCGTTTCCATTCCGGCTGAAGGTGGGGAAGGCAATTTTGCCGGTCCCTTCTCTCTTCTCGTAGTATTTTTTCCCTGCCCCTACCAACACAAGTAATTTCTTCTAGGACAAGCATGGAATAACAACGTGTGTGTCCGACTGAAAACAAAGGAAACGAGAGCCAAGAACAACGCCTGACGCTAGGAAAGCGCTGCCCTACAGGTCGAAACGGAGCAGACTGCGTTCCTTGCGGCCATTTGGTGTGAAAAACTGCCCGGTCTCTCCCTCGACCTCCCCTCTCCTACCCTCCACCACCACCGCCGTAGGGCGGGCGGGGGCGACCTTGGGGCGCCGGGCCTGGCTGGGGGCGGTAGCCCGAGGGGGCCCGGCTCCCCCGGCCGCTCGCCCCCAGCGTGCGACGGCGCGGGGGGAGAGCGGGAGAGGCGGCAGGAGAGACGATCCGCCATATTTCTCCCTCACCACGCCCGCGGAGCTCAGCCATTGAAAAGCCGCGCGATCCCGGTCCCTGCCTGTCTTCTTGCGTCCTTTTTCGCTCTGGTGGCTCCCTGCCGCCCTCCCCCCGTCTCGTCCTTCCTGACAGGACAGGGGCGAGCCGTGGCAGCTGCTGCCCCCGCTAGACGGACGAACGGCTACCCCGCCGGGAAGCAAGGCCGTCCGTCAGGAAGCTTCCAGCCAGGCGCACGCCTTGGTCGGCGGGCAGCGACGAGCTCGTCCACCCCCAGGAGCAGGGCTCCCGCTCTAGGGCAGGGGGCGCAACAGGGAAATGTGTGTGCGAAGCGGGGGAAGGATTAGGAGGCTTTAGCGTTTCCACAGCGGGTGGGGTGGTCGCGCCAGAGGGCGGTGGGGGTATCGTCCGCCAGGGACACTCGGGGGCCGCGTTGGCTGCGGGCGGCGGTGAGGGAAGTGAGGCAGCAGGGCGGAGGGCGGCAGTGGCGAGCGGGTCGGCTGGGTATCGCTGCTGCCGCCGCGGTGAACGTTTCCATGTTGTTTGGTGCATGATTTAGAGGAGAGGAGGAGTTGGTAGCGGCGGGTGTCGGCGGCAGGGAGCTGGGATCCGCGCCGCCAGCGGCCCTGTCTCTTTTTCTTCGCCTGTGTGGCATCGAGGCAGCTGCCCGCTCTTGCCCTGCGGTGCCCGGCGGAGGCTCCTCGGCAGAGAGCGCCTGTGCCCCTGGGGCCGGGGCGGCGGGGTGCGTGTGTGTGAGTGTGCGTGTGATTTTAGGAGGGGTGGAGGTTGTGTCTGAACCAGTTAGGAAGAATGACTTTGGAGTCCATCATGGCGTGCTGCCTGAGCGAGGAAGCCAAAGAAGCCCGGCGGATCAACGACGAGATCGAGCGGCAGCTGCGCCGGGACAAGCGGGACGCTCGCCGGGAACTGAAGCTACTGCTGCTGGGTGAGTGCCGGCTGCCTCTGTCCGGCTCGGCGCAGCCGCCTCGCATCGGGCCGTCCGCTGCACGCGTGTCCTTCGTGCCGTCGGGGCTACTGCACGGGCCGCCGCGTTACACAGTGGGGACGAGGCAGCCGTTAGCGGGGCAGGGGAGGCGGCGGGGCAGGGGAGGCGGCAGAGCCGGCTTTGCTGCCTCCGGGCACTCGCCGTCTCCGCCGCGGGGAGCCGCAGGCCGTACCCCTACCGCGGTGGGGCGTGTATACCCGCCCGCGGGCATCGCCAGCAGCGGGCCGAACTGCTGCGGCTTCCGCAGGTGTAGGTGGTGTGGCGGGGGAACGGCTTTCTGAAATGCAGAGGGGAAGAGTGGCGGGTAAGTGAGGGGGTGCGGGGCCGGGACGGCCTTAGGGTCAGTGTCGACGGCAGTGTGTGTGGGAGAGTTGTGGCCAGGAAGCGGATTAAGGAAAGGACTCTCCGGGGCAGTTGTGTGGATCAGTGGTGGCTGGTTTCGTATCTGCATTGTTCTGTGAACCTTGGGAGGTTGTTGGCTCACCGGTTGCATTTTTTTATTATGGATTTTATTTAATGAAGTAAATTGGGGTCAAGGTTTTATGCTCAGTAGAGCAGTTCTGAGAAAGAAAGGGGTTAACCCTAAAGGCCGAGATGCACACGCAAAGCTGCGAAATAAGCTGAGGTATGCAGGAGGATCACAGAAAATCCACTCACTGGTCAGGAAATAAAATCTACGGTATAATTTCTTTTTAATTAAAACAAAAATGGTTATTTTAGAGCTGCAGGTGTGCAGAATCAGTGTTTATCTAACAGAAATTCGGCTTACTTTGAAATAACGTGTTTGAATTAGAATGTGTTTGTCCATATTCAGTTTGCTTTTCTATATTATGTAGCTCCCCTGATAATATGGTTTCTGCCTGGGACTTGCAGGCCTTGAAATATGTCTGCACCAGTGTCTGGTGTCTGGATGAGTGAGGATGTTCCAAGTGGATGCGGGATGTTTATGCTGGAGATATTTTGTTACAATTCGTCTATATGAAAGTAGTCACTGTGGGGGAGTAAACTGCTTTTTCAGTGAGGTAAGGAGAACTGAAAAGACAGAATGTGTCTTAGTGCTTCTGTGTGAATATCCTGTTTCCTGCAGCTTCTCTTCTGGATACAGGGAAAGATGTTTGGATCCTTAACAGGTGTGGGAAGGGAGTGGTTGACACAGATGCAGCACTACCAGTTATGTTCTGTCTCATTTTAGCCTGATTTTGGTTTATGGAAGTGCATGCTGTGACTATTTTGAGATGTATAAAAAAAGACAAAATAAGGGATGGGTAGCTTTCTTTGCTTAATTTTATAGTAATTCCAGTGTAATTACTTAATGATACATTCTCACTTCAGGAGATGCAGTTGGCATATTTTTATGTTTTTTTCATGCAGTAATGTTAGAGACTTCTCCTAGGTTTTCAATAACGTAGGGAATTTACTAAATGAATCCTTTATGTGTTACCTAGAGAAGAAATTCAGAGATCCACTTCCGCAGTCAGTAATGTGGAAACTGTACTGCTTTGTGAAGTCTTCCCACCAGTAATGTAAAGTGTGGTGGTGGTAGATTGGGCCACTTGTGGCATCACTTTTGACTAAATGGTGCAAAGTGACTTGAGAGGGAACAAGGGAGAAGCATTGAGGAAAACTGTACTGTCTGTGTGAAAAGTTTTTGCATTCATCACTATCAGTACAAACCAAGACTCCTGACATGCCTGTGAAAGCAAGAGCATGATGTACTAGAGACCAAGCGAGATGCACATTTAGCTGCTCATACTTGAAGTGTGTCTTTACACTCAGGTGATGAAATAGTGCAGAAATTGTTACTGTGCACACAATTTTAGCCTTTTGCTTTGTCAGTCTCTATCCTATGTTTGACTGAGAAGTGTGTGCACGTGTAGCTCTTTGGATTAACAATCATCTTTCATCTTTCTTGTAAAATGCAGTGTAGTGGTGAACTGTTGGAGTTGTGGGATTGAGTAGAGACTCAAGTGTCTATTTCTAAACAAATTTTAAGGGAAAACTGATTTTCATTAGTTGATTTATTCTAGGTGTTTGACACCATGTTTCTGTTAGTTGGTTTTAATTTTTTTTTTCAATTACTATTGCATCCCCAATTTAGGTGGTTGCTTGGTTGTTTAGTTCGTGTGGTTTGTGTGGGTCGTTTATGTGGTTATGAGATAGGTTAAACCATTCTAGAACTGAAAAGTAGTTACTAAAAATATTGAGACTGGTAGCAAAAAAAAACTCTTGAAATTATTTAATCTTTTTAAAAGACCTTTATCGTCCTATTAGATGTCTTTCCCTCTCAAAATTGAAATTACTAGTGGTGTTTAGTTTTGTTTTATGTAGTTATAAGCAAACATGTTTCTTTTGGTGTTCTGTGATTGGTTTTGGGTTGTTTTTTTTTCTTTCTTTTTTTTTTCTCAGAAGTGCCAATGTCTTAGTCCCAGTATTGTAAAGTTAGTAGGATTTAAAAGCCTAAATGGATTTTGAATATGGGACTGAAGCATATCCTTTGGCTCATGTGGCGAGTGCGGTTTAAGCAGAGCCGTGTTAGTTGTGCATCATTTTCAGACTCACTGCAAGTGCAAAGTGAAAGGTATTGCTACTCAAAATATTTTATTTAAAGGCACAAAGAAGAGTCTCTGTGCCAGATTGTTTTCCAGTGTGTATATGTTAGATATACATACGGATAAATGCAGGTATAGCAAAAAAAAAAAAAAAAAAAAAAAAAAAATCCCCCTTTAGCTCCTGGAAGATAGAGTGCTTCCTTGCACTAGTTTCCTCTTGTTAACTGTGTCACACACACTGTCCTCTGCACCCTTTTTTGTGTATTAGTGATTATAACCTTTTGCTTTTTGTGGGATCAAAATGCTGAAGATGCCAAGTTGTTTATGGAAAACTGCTGCCTACTAAGATTATTTTAAGTATTAGTTTAAAGCCTTTTCTGTGATGTAATATTAAAATATGAATTTTAAGAACTTTATTGGAGTTCACTGCTTAATTTTTGGAACAGATTAGAACAGAACAAAGTATTTTCTACTGTTACAATTTTGAAAAGCCAGAATTCAGAAATATGCACTGAAGCGTATTACAGAGTAATAGTTTGGCTAGCACCACTTCTCTGTAATGTTTCAAGGCACTTCAGAACAAATTCAGTCTTCAACTAAATTTGGTTTTAATCGCACATATTTACTAAATTCTGGATTTCATAATTGCTGAACCCTTTGTGAAGCCTTATGATTGTTCTCCAGAGCTTACATTTGTTAATATCCATCCGTTGTTTGCTATTATCTTTTATAATTGGAAAAAAAAGGAGATGTTTTAGTGGTTTATATTTGTATGTGTCAAAATAAAATGTACAGTGTTCTGCGTGCTTGTATTTTAAGCATGTGTGTACACATTTATTGTTGAGTAGTAACAGCCATGTTCAGTGGTTCTTTTTATATCATTTTGCCTGTCATCAATGGAAATTTTGCATGGTCTCATAAAGCAGCGTCTGGGTTTCCATCATAGATTGTAGCTATAAACCTTAAATCCTGCACATCCTTTGCCTGTATGCTCTATATATTTATAGTACACACTGTTTTCTCAATGAGAAATGTGTCTTGAGTATCTGAAAATAATCTGGCACTATCATGCTGGCTGACTGGCTGTGCCTACCTATCTATAAACCTTGGCCAAATTAAGTATGGGAGGTGTGTATTGTGTTTTCTGATGTGTGCCATATTTGCCGGTATTGTCATACGCAAAACGTTTTTTTAAGGAGTAATTGTTTCTTACTTTTGATATAGCAGATATGTCAATGAAGAGAGTTGCCTGATATGAGTGTCCTTTTATTCTTTATTCATTCACGAAGGAAGCAGGTGATAAGCCATTTGAATTAGAATGAATGGCAACCAGTCCTGTGTGTGGAGACACTCTTGAACATAAGGTGAATATCCAGCAAGCATATAGCATACATATATGCACATGTGTTTTTCTTGCGTGTTCTGCGTCTGCATCTTTAATTTTTCAGTGTTAGCCAAATTAAAGATAGAGGTGCAGAACTTGGTGAGTTAGCAAAGACTAAAAATTCTGTAAATAAGTTGAAGGGAAAATGGGTCTATTAAGCAACAATGAGATCTACTGGTTTTATGTAACTTTTTCTTCAACTAGGGAAACCACAAACTTCCTTATTTTTCCTGTCGGTTTTAATTTGTATTCGTCCATCTTACACTGAACACTGTCAAATAATTTTAGGTATTTACCACAGTACCTATTTACAAGTGTAAAATAAACAGTTAACATGCAGCTTGATGTATGTTGTAACTAGATTGATAAATATCCCTTATGAAGCGTAAGTTGTTTCTAAGGAAATATAATTATGCTCTGAATGCAAAACATCTTGATATATTAATATATAGACATGTACCTCTGTATGTAAAAATGCCACTTAGGTATTGAGATGATAACATATCAGGTACATATATTTAGAGCGTATTTAAGAACACATTTATTGCATTGTGAATGAATGTTTTATTTGCAGCCAATACAAGGAGTTTGTTAATGTTCTGGTTTTACTTCTTTATAAATGATCTATACCCGCTGTGTCTAAATAGTCACAGAATTTTGACCAACTTTATTCATATGTCAAATAGCCAAGTGAACACAAATTTGTATCTTACATTGACAGAAAATATTGAATTATTGCAGGAGAAAAAATTACAAACTGAGCAGAAGAATCTCTTGAGAACAGATAGTGTGTGCTGCAAAGCTAAGAAAAAATAACTGCTTTTTTTAGCAGCTTTACGTTTGTTGATGTATAATGGCAACTTCATATGGGACAGCTTTTGTTTTGAAATAATATGTCAATCTCTAAAAAGTTAATCCCAGCAAGGTGTGATACAACATTGTAAGGTTTGTTGTAGTAATAGAGTTTTATTTACACCCAGTTGTTTTTTCTTGCCTTGCTGCTTGGTCTTAGACTCAGGAGAAATCCTGTACTTGCAGTGAAATGCTCTTGTGTATGAAGAGTTAATGAATGTGTGGAAGATTTTCAGCATTTACATTTTATTTACTCTGGTTATAAAATCTTGAACTGTCAAGAATGAAGAGCAGTAGTGCAGTACACAGCCAAAGGTGAATTAGAAAGGAAATACTGGGAAGGCATATATTCAGTGTTTGTAGCATGGAAAAAGGAATCATACAGCAGGCTTTAAATATTGTTAACTCTAAGGAATTTGAATGTATTTACATGAATCTAAGAGATGCCACAGATTTAGAAGTTAGGAGTTTTAAAAGTTACTGGGCAAATTCCAGAAACAGTACAAATGTTTTTTTCAAACTAAATTAAAGATTAAATCTTTAATGTTCTGAAAGCACATTATTCCACCAATAAGTAATGTTGATACAGAGGCTAAACTGAAGGGTAGTTGTCTACAGATTTTTGTCTTTGTGGGTTTTTTGAAGGACCCTTCGAATGTCATGGAATAATCAAACTACTTAATTGGCATACTATGCTTCGTGTTAAACTGTACTGTAGAGTTGTGTGTGTGGTTATTTTTTTTCCCCAGAACTCTGCTGTAGACACAGTTGCCAATAGAAAAGTGCTATTGTTGATTTTCCTCTGTATTGGAGGAGGTATATGGGTATTCCAGAAACAAAACTAAACCCTATCAAACAAGATACATTCTTTGTTGATCCATTCAGACAGAATCCTGTGTGGAAGAAGCGTCTGTTAGGAATGGGACTAGACAGTTTTTGTCTAGTGCCTGGGTGTGGGTCTGATTTTATCTCAGCGCGAATAAATGGATTAAATGTCTACTTCAGATCTTACCCTCATTGATTATCTGTGCTTTTTGGTTTATATCTAGGAGAATGCCATGGTGGTCTTTGATTTGTTTTTCACTAAGGAGAATTGTGGAAAAGACAAACAACATTTGAAATACATTATATTCCCTGTTCTCCCCTTGAAATCTTCTCTGAAGAGATCAAGGTGGTTAGGTCCTTAAGTCTTTCAAAGTTAACTGAAAATACAGCTCTAATCTTGGTAAGTATAACCAAACTGAGATCAACACTGTTTTCCATGTGGGGTTAGCCACCTTTAAGTTCAGTCCAAGGTTTAGTGTTCTGTAGGAATTTGGCGTAATAGGATTTGATGGCAACCCAGACTGTTAGAGATTCTTCCAGTAAACAGGAATTGAGAATTTAGAAATTGCTGTTTTAGTTATGGTATATCCATGAAATCAGTCAGAAGAAATCCCCTTCTTTGTCATAGTTTTATAAACAGAGGTACTATATAAAGAACAAAATTTTGACATTCTCCCTATATGAAAAAAGTGGTTTAGATTTTACACTACTTGCTCTTATGGCGCAGAATGTAATACATTACTGCTTATTCTTGCTACTATGTCAGAGTACCTGAGCTATATACTTCTGGTTACTGGTGTACTTCTTCTTAGTCCTTAGCTAGTTCATTGCTCTGCAAGCTGCAAACTCAAACAAGATAATCTTTGGCAAAAAGATTCTCTGAGTGAGAACATTTTTGTTAAGGAAAGTTGGCGTATTTTTCTGTGTTATAAACCCGTAACAGTAGAGTTTTTAACTCATCCTCAGTGCTAATGTTAACTACTTTACTTATATTAGAAAACATTGGAAAAGAATGCCAGAAGCTATCCTAGCCCGTGTCTCTGGATGAGTAAGAGTCAGCCACAAAGTCAAAGAGATTTCTGTAGCAGCAACTGCTAACTTAAAGTGCAAGAAAAACTCAAACACAGAAATTTGGAAAGATGCCATTGTTCTGTGTGCTTTCAGGAACTGATCAGGCTTCAGAAACTGAGGATCAACTATGGAACGTTTGTTTTACTCTGATACTGTTTTTGCTAAGTGTTATTATTTGCCACTTCATCTAACAGGCAGCAGTAAAAGCAATGGAAATTAAGTGCTGAGAGCTAAAGGCATCATCCATCTATCTTCAGTAGATTCTTACACACCCATCCATCTACTTGGATTATTTGATTTTACCTTTTTTTTGCCATGTGTTGTCTAGATGGTGTTGAAATCAACATTGCTGTTGGTAGTGAAAACTTTTTAAAGGTAGTTTGCAGAAAGGAACAGTATTTTTGAAAAGAAGAATGAGAAACCTCCAAATATCCATTATGGAACAAGCAGAATATGCTTAAAATTAGTTGATGTTTTAGGAGAGAAAAAAATAGTTCTTACAATGCTTCTTGCTTCTGCTTTTTTTTTTTGTTACTTGTCATAAGTTTGGAAAAACATTGGAAACTGAGACACTGCATGGTGGTGCTTGGGACAAAAAAACCCCAAGTATGTGTGGTATTAAACATTATTTGAATAGTTTTGGATAAATTCTCTTTTGCTTTTTTCTGTTTCACAATTGTGTGTTGATGGAACCTGACACTTAGAAGTATTTTCCAATAATGTGGTCATTTTCATGCCAATTAAATCCCTCCCATATTGACACTACCCATTTTTATTAGGGGTGGTTATGATATATGTACCTGGTCATCATTAACAGTGACAAAACTGGTTGCTTTCTTTCAGTACAGGCCACTAAATAGTTGTCTGACTGTTGTGTGACCGCTTGTGATCTGCCCCATTATTCGAAAATAGATTTAGAAATTGTCTCAATCCAAAGGTTGGGAAGGAGGTGCAGGTGTTTTTTTAAACTTTCCTGTAATTGAAATTAAGGCACGGAGGAGGCCATATATATCAAGATGAGACTGTGTATTAGAGAGAGAGAATAGAGAAAGGCAGAAAAGAGAGAGAGAGGGAAAATGGAGAAAGAGAGCAGGAGAGATAGGTACTACCCCATGGTCCTTCTTTAGTGGTTTCGGGGGCTGCTACTTTGAGCCTGGTGATGTTTCCCCTCAAAGTAAGCTGGTACAGCCCAGGGTTTTTATACTGTTTATCATAGCTACACCTGGCCCACACCCTAAGCACTTAACAATCCGTGCATGACTGCCAGGTGTGCTATCTCGGTGGGCAAAGCTAACACATCAGGCTGTCCACTACCACACTTCCTAGGCAGCTGCTGTCTTATCAGGGGAGCCATCCAGAATGTGCTTATCTTTGGTGATACACTTCTCAGTTCTTAATGTAATCACCACTATCACAAGTTGATTTATGTTCGAGACACTATTGCTATAGACATCAAGGTCCCTTTATCTCATTACCATTCCCCAAACCATAAAGTCTTTTTTTTAAGTGAATGTCTGTGAAGTATTAATCTGGGAAGTTACAAATGTTGCATATAGTATTTAGTGTTAGTCTCCCCATGAGAAAAAATTCTGATGAGTAAACTTTGGGAGAAATCTTTGGCAGGGCTAGAATTTGACCCAAAACTCAAGCCGTACCTTAGCCTTAGTCTTAAGATCGTGGAAACATGTGTCTTGGGAGATCTGTAGAAACATGGAAGACAAGCAGATGATAATAAACATCCAGAATGGCTTGACAGAGGGGTAGGTTGTGCCTAACTAAGGTAATTGGCTTTCTGCAATGGAGTAACTGTGTCCGTGAACAATGGAAGAGTTACGGGTATCATCTATCTAGGCTTCTGTAAGGACTTTGGTATGGTCCCCAACAAGAATCTTGGAGAGATAGGAGTTTGATGGATGGACATCCAGAAGAATAACGTGTTGGCTCGGTGACTTCATCCAAAGAGTTACAGCCAATGACTTGCTGTCCAGGTGGAAAGAGTAATGAGCGGTGGCCCACTGGGTAATCATACTGTTTAATATTTTCATTGGCCTAGACAGTGATAGTGAGTTGCATCTTTAGCACATTTCCAAATGACATCAAGATGAGTGATGACTTAATATGCTTGAGGGCAAGGGTGGCATCCAAAAGCTTCAGGAGTGGGCCCATGTGACCCCCATGAAGTCCATCAGTGCTAAGTACAAAGTCTTTGGTGTGTTGTCTTTGGATTGAGGCTATCTCTAACAGAAATACAAGCTGGGGGATGAATAGATTGAGATCAGCCCCATGAAAAAGGACCTTTTTTGGTATATTGTGGCCCATACTTCAGTTTTGACCTTCCTGGTTCAGCAGTGCTTTACTGCCTTGGTGCAGTATCATGCATGCTCGTTTTTTGCTAAGATAGTGTGGAACTGGGTAAAAGCTGTGTTAACAAAGATCGGGAATTTTGTTACGGATGTAGTGAATTTACTATACTGGGAGAGAGATCCGCTCTACCCCGTCATAATAATGACATTCTGCTGATGTTAAATAAAAAAAATCTACAACCATGTTATTTTTTCTAATGCAGTTTAAATTAATTATTATCAGAAAATTTGGCTAATCTTTGGTTACAATTTCATGTCCTATTGTGAGAAATACAAGATGTATTTTTTTTTTTTTGTCTGTAGTTTTTCTGTTAAATAATACAAACACAGTAAAGCAGGAGGAGATATATGGGGTTTGTTGTTTAAAAAGGCACAGTAAGGTATTTGTTTTTTGTTTTTTTTTTTCACTGATAGTTATTCAAAGTTACTGTGTATATGATTTGTCAAGTCATTAGGGCACATATATACATCAGAATATCTTAAAGAAAGGAAAAACCCCTCACCATGACAACATTGTGTAGTTCCTTTTCACTATATTTTAGTTGTTCACATTTCCAGAGATTAATGGTATTTTTCTGGAATAATTTCTAGCTGGAGAAACAGGTCAACATCATCTATGACCACATGTTTTATTTGTCATGTTTCATGATAGCAAGCTTACTTCCGGATAGTGACATATAATTCTGGAATACTTTCATTTCGTTTCAAAATTTATGAACACAGACAGACAGCTCCCTGGAGAGTGGTCAGAACAGAGCCATAAGCAAGAGAAATTCTTATTTCTTGGTTAGATGTATGTTCTCTTTAAAGCAATTCTCAAACTACCAGTCTAGACTGTAGTTTGGATATAGTGGCATTAATTGTCACTGTGCAATTAATGTATCACTATACTCAGGCTTGCTTCTAGAATCACAGCATTATTAAGGTTGGAAAGAGGGTTCTCCTTCCCTCTGATCGTCTTTGTAACCCTCCCCTGGAACCACTCCATCAGGTTCATGTTCTTATATTGGGAGTGCCAGAGCTGGCCACAGTCATCCAGGTGAGGTCTCAGCAGAGTACTGTGGCAGAATCACATCTCTAGACCTGCTAGCCACACGTCTTTTGATGCAGCCCAGGATGTGATTGGCCTTTTGGGCTTCAGGTGTACGTTGTTGACTCGTATCCATCTTATT
Source organism: Tricholaema leucomelas (assembly GCA_013400475.1). NCBI lineage: Eukaryota > Metazoa > Chordata > Aves > Piciformes > Lybiidae > Tricholaema lacrymosa > Tricholaema leucomelas. Next base: position 74,392 of record WAAF01009964.1, on the reverse strand, counting down.
ATCTACCAGTACACGCAAGTTCTTTTCTGCAAGGCTGCTCTCAATCTCATCATCCTCTGGCCTGTATTCATACCAAGGATTGCAAGGGGATTTGAGGACAAAAAAGAAAATGCTGCAGTATTCCGTGTTTGTGTCTGTCTGAATGGTTCTTAGTTCTGTCTGTAACTCTCTGTAACTGTAGTGTGGATTTTCTGACCCTTTAATCATTCTTGTAGCTGCGTTCTGACTCGTTTTCAACTCTTCAAAATTATTACCGGACTACAGATGATGAGACTCGAACACTGATTTGTGAATATTTATTACAAGTATAGGAGTAGAATTTCTGTTCTGCCGCTTGGGTTACTGCTGTTGAGGTATATTCGAGGAGTGGAATACCTGTGAAGATGTGCAAGTTTCTTTCTGTGTAGTGGTTGAAGATATTTAAGTTTTTATCCTGGTTTTAATATCACTGGGATCCTATTCAGAAGGTGGCTCTCTGTTGAGGACTTTCACCTATGTAATTTAATACTTACTATTTAAACAACTGATAATGGATGCTGTGTTGATTGCTGTGTGATTAGTTGCTTAGCAGATACCTAGTTCCTCAAATCCGTTGACTTTGTACTGTAAATGATCTCAAATGTACTGCACAGCTCTTGCCCCTTTCCCATCTTGTGTTTTTGGTTTGGTTTTGTGTGACTTGTGTTTTGGTTTGGTTTTTCGGTGATATTTCAAGGGTGCAAGGCAGAATTACTTCCTAGCTGGTCTTCTGAAACTCCTTAAGAAGAGGTGTCTGTACCTGCTGAGTGATGACATTATAACTTAAGTGATTCCCCAGTGGATGCTACTGTTGTCATTACAAATGTCATTTGTGTTTTCCTGAAAACAAAACAGAAATATTTGCAAGTTATGTATGTCTCTGAGTGTTCTACAGTAGCAGCTTAATGAGGGACCTACATGGTTTTAAGGATTTTATGGTTAAAAAACCCAGCTATATGAGGTCTCATGTGGAGCCCTAGTATTCTTCATTTGACTTCTTATTAACAATTTGTGAGATCTCCCCAAGTGTTTTTTTACCTATTCCAGTGTTTTTTCTTTACCTTCTCTTCTATCCAGGCTGCTATTACTATTTTTTTTCATTTTTCTTTGTTTTATAGAATTGAGGTTATCTAGACTGTTTAATAAAATGTTTTGAAATGACTCTCAGTTGTTCCTGTTCTGGATGTAAATTAAGGTATTTACACTCTTAATCCTGTCATCTTTTGCCGAGTAGCATTCATGAAATACAGCATACCTGTAACATACCTCTAGTTACTGGTGTTGGACTTCCTTTGTTTACACATGGCACATGGTATAGTCTTGTAATCATATGCTCCTGCCATTACTTTTGACTTTAGTTTGCCACATTCTTTTTCTTAGGAAATATTTCTATGCCAGAAAAGCACCACAGAGAAATTACCATCTGTAAACATGCAGAAATACAAAGGTAGTTTGTTGGAGAACCTTTTAGCATCAGTTACATGGTTCTGAGAGNATATATATTAAAAAGTCTAATCTTTGTGTAAATCTTTGCTTCAGTGATAGCTCTCTGATCAAATCAACATCCATATATTACCAGTTCTTTGGGTTTGTAATGTAGACATCTGGAACATTTGTACAGTTTAATTTCTCCATTTGATTTTTCGTTTAATTCTTACTTTAATGTTTCTGCTAAACAAATGCACATGTATGCGTGCACATACACACACACATACACATCCTGACACTTTCAACAGTGCGACAATACTCTGAGCTTTCTGTCCAGCTGACCTTTCTGAATGTTTTTCTTTCTTCTCTGTCAGTGGAAAACATACAAACTTTGCAAGTCCATATTCCACAAATCCAGTGACTAGTTCCCAGTATGAAATACTGTGTCATATATTCTTGTCTAGAAGTTCACCTGTTCCTGGTATGGAATAAAACTGTTGTTCAGACTGGATGTCAGGATAATATGTGGGGTGTTTATGTATTTATAATTCACAAGATTCACAGTAGTTTGTATCATGGAGTGTACTTCAGGTACATGTGCCATTTTCCTGTCTTTTTTTCTGTTGAGTATAGCTGAGCAAGCCCATTGATCTGTTCTCAGGGGTGTGCTTGCATCCAGGTAGGGTGCATTTTAATGAACTAGCTGTCCCACTTATCTGTGCCTACGCCTCAGCGTACTACAGGCTTCTCCAGTGTACTGCATGTGCAGTGGTTATGGCCCATCCATCTGATGAGCACTCTTCGCCATGCTGACAGTAGCTGCTTAGTATTTCTATGAAGCAAGAAAACAGGTTCAGGTTACAGCTTGGGAAGCACCGGCTTTAGAAGCCTGCTGTGAGGAGTTCTGTAGCTTCTACAGAGAAACCAGGTCCATCTTTAGGAGCCAAGTATTCTTTTTGAGGAGGACTTCAGTCTAGTTACAGTCTGGGATGCTTACAGGGTACCTTCTTCCACTTGTCCTCTGGCTTTCACCTTCAAGATGAGGATTTGAGGCCCATGGGACTACTGGTTGCTTGTGAGACTGTTGTCTTGCAGTTTTGCATTATTTTCAGATGTGTACTAATGGCAGCAAAGAATGATTAGGACTTGACTTTACACCAATCCAGATGCAGTTTAAGCTCCTGTACATCCTGGATAAAAGTTTCTTCATCTGCTACAGCAGTTAGACCTTCTCATTCTGCCTGGTGAGCAGTGAATTTGAAGTTAGACTTCCCACAACAAGAGAAGGTGGTGTGGATCTTCTGGAGAAAGTCCAGTGAAAGATGCCTAAGGCAATGAAAGAACTGTAATCTCTCTCCTGGAACAGCTGGGACTGTTGAGCCTGCAGAATAGAGGACTCAAGGAGGGATTTTACCAATTGATACAAATACCTGATGTAGGGGTACAAAATGGATAGAGTCAGGCTCTTCTCAGTACTCAACAGTGGCAAGAAGCAGTAGGCATGAGCTGAAGCACAGGAGGTTCCCTTTGAACATCAGGAAACGCTTCTGTTGTGAAGCTGATTGAGCACTGGCACAGGTTGCCCAGAAAGGCTGAAAGATAGTAAAAAAGCATCTAGACATAATCCTGGAGAGCTTGCTGTAGGTGGCCTAACTTGAGCTGGGAGTTGGCAGTCATGTCACCATCACCACTCATGCTGTGCTGGCTCTGGTGAAATACCAGACTGGATTTAGTGGCAGACAGGAACTGGATTCAAGAATTCAGGGATTGGGATCAGATAGAATGGATGGATGCCTCTTTGGATGCCAGCTATTGAAGAGGAGACTTGACCCTCATAATCCGTCAGGTTTATACGCAGTATGATGTGTATACAATGGAGTACCTTGTTGGTCAGTTTGGGATCAGCTGTCCTGTTCATTTCTCCTTGCAGATGCAGCTTTTTACATTGCATCCCAAACATAGCACACAGGGTTTAGCAGTGGCTTGGATCGTATCAGTCCTTGATACTAATAGAAGCATAAAGTACTGTCAAAGCAGGACAAGCTTATACCCTATAAATGACTGGTGTGGTGCCTCATGTGCTGTACTACAGGGAGGAATGAAAGTATGAGCATAGTCTTACAGTAAGACATCTCATGCAGTTCAATTTGTGAGAGATAGGACATTAGTTAGTCTGCACTGCAATGGGAACCTTGACACATCAGTAAATCTCTCTCAATGTGAAACTGCTGCTTGGTGCTCCTATGGTAACTGGACAGTACAACCCTTGGGAAAGGCGGGACTTAAGCAAGTGAGATCCATTGGGTAGTCATGCTTGGCTTTTTGCTGTTATTTTCTAAAACCGGACACGTGTGGGGTTTTGTGCTTTTGTGGGTTTGTTTTTTGTTTGTTTGTTTGGGGGGGGATGGTGTTTGCTTGTTTGTTTTGTTTTTGTTGGTTTTGTGAAGTTTGGGTTGTGTTTTAAAAGTACTTTTCTTAGCCCTCCACCTGGAGAATTTCTTTGTGTCTTGAACCAAAAAAGGAAATGGTAAAAAATTGTTTCCTAGGCTCTCTTTCAGTGATTCCAGAAATGGCTATTATTTGAGTCAGCTTTTCAGGGCTATGCTACTTTCTTACCTTTTCCCTTCCTTTCACTTACTGATTTTCACAAAGAAAGAAATTTGAGTGCTGGGTTATCTTTTTGTCTATACTCTCTTAGTAGCTTGCTTTAAGTGTACTAAGGCCTTTGATTCCTACAAAGATTCATCTTTTAATCTTACCTCTCCCCCTGCAGAATAAGGTATGTTTTAAAAAATAAAACCAAAACATCAAACCCCCAAACCCTAGGAAACAAAAAAACAAGACCTATTCCATATTATGGAATAGAAGTCCAGCAAACCTTCTTAAAGCTTAGATTGGTGTACACTCATCCTGTAGACCAGTATACTTAGCTTGTTAGCGTTCCAATCTGCCTTGCTCTATGATGTAGTTTGGAATATCTCAGGTTTCCTGTATTGAGGAGGCTGTAATAAGCAAGCCTAGAAAGGAATTTTTAGGTTTGCAGTTGTAGATGAAGGTTTTGCCCTCTTGTCCTTCTGCCTTCCTACTCAGTTTCCTTGCTAATCAATCCCTTTTCACAGAGGGGTAAAAGGATCCCCTCCTGAAGTCTTTCTGTAGCCGAAAGACTACAGAACTTGACCAATTCATAATGCAAATTTCAAAGTTTATTGCTTTCACAGTAATCTTCTGTATTTCAGATAGGCCTTTAAGCTCATACACAAGCTATGTAGACTGGGTTTGTGATAGTGCAGATTATTGCAATTCTGTATTGTCACCAAAATACCACTTGTCTGGGGTTAGAATTAAATCCCCAGAGACAATAATTTTGATAGAATAACCCACCAAATAAATCAATCTCACTCGATTTGGAAGTTAAAAAAAAGGAAAACAAGTTTAACGAGAACTTGAAAAGGGTATCAAAGGTGGGGAGGTTACAAAGGGTGTAGGGAAGGAAGGATAACAATTACAAAAAGGTATGATTACAACCCGAGTTTGTGGTGGTGATGATGCTGATGGCCACGTGTGTGTGGAGAGATGCAGTGTCCCAAGAGCAGCGTGAGTCCCAAGAGCGCAGTCCCAAGAGAGAGAACAGGAAGTCCCCCTGCTTTTAAGGGACAGGAAGGGAAAGTGGGCTAACCCTCACCTGGGGCTGTCCAGACCCACCCCTGAGGAGGGGTCAGGACTCCCTGAGGTCAGGTTTCAAGTTCAGGGACACTCCTCCTGGAGTGTTAACTGTATACACCACTTAGGAGTATCTCCTTTTTATATAAAGGTGATGGTGCCTCTGTGACGTTAGGTATCATGAGACTGCTTTGTTTCCAAGTAATCTCATTGTAAATATAGTTCTACAAGTTACATTTCAAAAGAATGATGGAAATTATACCAGGTTTTATTCCTGAATCAGTTAATGAATCCTCAATTGCCATCTCTTCTCAAACAGAGTGAAATCATTCAGGTTGATTTAAAGTAATCGTTAAAGTTTGGATCCTGTTGTGTGATTCTGTTTCTAAATGATAAGGAGTCTGCTGTCAGCTGAGGATTATATTCACACAATAGGTTTTCTGCTTGGAAAAGTGACATACTGAACAAAAATTTCAGGTAGAGGGGGAGAGAGGCAGGAGATGTTACTCTCATAGATGATGGTATTCCCCCTCTAGTATGTCACTTTATAGGTTGAGATGAAAAAGAGGCTGAGCTACCGAGGCTTCCAAAGAGGCAAGGCTTAGTTTATATTGGACTGGAAATGCGTGCCTAGGAGTAGTAAGCCTTCTCCAATACTCCTAAATACTTCAAGCTTCACATTTAAATATCTTGGGAATATCTTGTTACAATTTCATAGAAAGTAACTATTTGAAGAAATTTTTTTTTGTTCTTCTGTATTGCATACATTCAAGTAGTGACATTTTTGGTGTCACCAGTAGTTCATTTATTCTGAAAAAAACTTACTGTGAGATGTGTTTGAATGCTGTTGTATTTGATCTATGTGGTCATAAAAGTACTTGGAATTAATTTTGACTAACATTTTTGAATGTGTATGTGAAAGATCCTGTCACTCCTTCCCCTGAATGTCTGTTTAGAGACACTGAAATTTGGTAATTTATTTACAGTGCATCTATCTTGCTTCTTTAGTTAATGCCTTCTCACACTGCAGATCTCAGCAGACTTTCACACCAGACTGCATACATTCAGCCTCATCATGCCACATTGTCTAGGAGAGGAATCTGGTTTAGAGAGATTGCAGGATTCCTGGAGAGCACCAGGTCCTCCACCAGCAACCACTTCAGTGCCCAACTTACCCATTGAATTGATTTAGAAGCTTAGGTAGAATAGGTCGAATGAGTTAAGTGTGTATGTAAATAGGCAGAATTGGTGGGAGCAGAAGCTGAGACAACCTTTTGATTGAGGATGAGAGTGTGGTCGGTTTTGTTCCCATTATCTGTTAATGCTTCCTGCATCCAGCACGTGGATGGAAGATAAAGAACAGTGTAGGCTGACAGCGAAGGTGTCTTTCTTGAGAGCTTGAAGTTGAGGATTTGAGCTGAATTGACAAAATGAGAGAAATCCATTTAAGTTTTTCCATGTCTTGCAAGACTTTACTAAACAGTAGGATATTGAGCAGAGTTTTGCAGTAAAAGAATTTGTTTCCTCCTTTGATTGTATTTTCAAGTGGAGAAAATGTACACACACTTTATGCCATGCTTGGTCCGGTAGACTAAATCATCAGATGAGTCCCTCTGGGAGGTAGGATAATTAGTTTACAGACTCAATTGGCACATAGAAACTGTGGCAAACACTCCTTGGTTTTGCTAACAGCAGGGTGCTAAAGTCAGAAATTAAATCCTAAACAGCTGGGGAACTTGAATGTCAAAAACTGAGAAAGTACAAATCTTGCTCAGTAGAAATACAAAACAGCAGAGTACAGATGTTAAATATTAGTAGTTGTGGAGCTGGCCTTAAATTCGAAGTCATTCTTTTGTTGAAGTGAGAGTAATGTGTCTCACAACCCTGGTGAAGGCAACTGCTGAACTTGCCACAAAAAGTGGTGCAGTCAATTGCCTGAGTCAAAGCCATAGTTCAGAGCCCACCAGTTTTCAGGTGGGAGGTACTTTCTCACATACCTAACAGATGAGCTTTTGTAATAACGTATGCCTTGCCCTGTCAACTTTTGCCTCAGATTCAAAACTCCACAAGTTGAATTTTACAAGACTATTCCTGTACTGCCAAGCCTGACAATTAAGGAACTCTGGAAGCTTAAATACAGTACTAGAAAGATACATTAAAGATAGTAATCTAAAGCAAGTATCCATAAGTTCCTTAAAAGAACCAAAGATAATTTAAGCAAGAATAAGTAAGTAGGAAATGTACAAAGCTAGCAGCAAGTGCATGTAGCTTGAAAGTAGTAACAGCAACGTTGAATATGCATTTAATTTTTTTTTTTAAATCCTGATTGATGAATGCAGAATACCTTTTTAAGGCCTATAAAACCTTTTGCTATGTAAAAGGGCAGTCTTTTACCTAGCAGAACAGCATCCTAACTAAAATCAATGCATGAACATGTCAGATCATTAATTTTTCTGAAATAATTGTGCTACGATCAGAGTGGTTTAATCAGCTGGAGCAAAATTTTACTGTAAAGGAACAAAGGATGTGCTGGATTGAATTTTGTTTTTCTCACTATTCTCTTTTTGATTGATAATAGCACAAGAGTATTTGTAGTAAGGAAATCATTACATACTAGTGCACATTTTCAGAATGCTGCACACCCAGTAGCTCTGTCACTTCGGCAAGGAAGGAAGTAGTTAATTATTGTTATCCCTGTGATTGTAGGTGCAGGAGTGGAGACAAAGACTGTATCAAAAGTTAGCAAGTAATGTGAATGAGAGAGTGGGTTTGTAGGACGAAACAGTAGGTGCTGAAAACCTGATGTCTGTGTTCCAGGGCTTTTTTTAAACTTGAAATCAGATCTGGTCTAATCCAAGAGGTTAAATGCCTGCTTGTGTCTAGAATGCATTAGGTGTGGTCCTTAACTTCCATTTTTACTGATTTCATTCTAAAGGAATCCAGCTTCTCACTTGGAGACATTTTGATGATAATGAAAGAGAGCATAGTGAGAAAGGGAGATGTGAAGGTTTGTTTTGTGAGTGTTCTCTTGAACCTAGCTTAAAAAACTCTAGTATGTGTACCCGGAGGGATACTCTGGCAAGTGGTTTCAGGTGACAGTTTTGGCATTCCTGCAGAGTTGTTGCTTATCCTGGGGAAAAGGGGGTTGAGGGGAGGCCGAATTACTATCTGTAAGGACCTGAAAGGTGGTTGTAGTGAGGTAGGCATCAGTCTTTTTTCCCAGGTTCAAGCAATAGAACAAAAGGGATTTTTTTTTTTTTTTTTAATTTGCCAGGGTGGATTTACATTGAATCTTGAGAAAATTTGTTCACTGAAAGGGTTGTCAAGCATTGGAACAGGCTGCCCAGGGAAGTGATGGAATGACCATCCATGAAGGTATTTAAAAGACCTGTAGGTGTGGTCTTTAGAGATGAAGTTTAGTGGTGTATTTACCAATACCAGGTTAACACTTGAACTTAATAATCTTAAAGGTCTTTGCAGTGTAAATGATTTTTTTATTCCATGATTTTCAGAGCTGATAGGCACAGCTTAATTGGAAAACCACTTATGTTTGCTGGCATCTCCGAACAACATTTTACATACATAGATCAAGAACTTGGCCCTGGCTACTACTTTTCAGAGAAGTGATGGACTAAGGAATTTTCCTTCCCTGCTAATGTTGAGAGATAAGTATTTATCCTTTGAAATAGGTTGGTTTAGGTGTAGAAACATCTTTTAATTAGGTTTTACTAAGGACATGAGCTACTCGCGCTCTTTTTCTGTGTATCATAGAATCATAGAATGGTTTAGGTTGGAAGGGACCTTAAGGATCATCCAGCTCCAACCCCCTGCCATAGGCAGGGACACCTCCCACTAGAGCAGGTTGCCCAAGGCCTTATCCAGCCTGGCCTTAAACGCCTCCAGGGAGGAAGCATCCACAACCTCCCTGGGCAACCCGTTCCAGTGTCTCACCACCCTCACTGTAAAGAACTTCCTCCTAACATCCAGTCTAAATCTCCTCTCTTGCGGTTTAAAACCATGGTAATTTAAAGTCATTTGTCCATTATGTGAAAAGACTTTGAATATGTTGTCCTCTATTTTATCTTTTATTTTAAATTATTTGAATCATTTGTGATGTTTCACTTGCCCTTCACTTTGCTTTCCTTGCACAAAACTTATATTGCAACGTAGTTAATTACAGTTGTTTGTTTGATTAGGTATTGTCAAAATTTTGGGATATTATTCGTCTTTGTTAACATCCAAGTTAAAACCAGAAGATAATGATAATGTTTCTGATATTAAAAGCAAGGAATTTAAATGAGAAAATTACAAACAGCCTCTCAAGCTGTTTTTTTGTCAGGAAGGAGTAAATCCCCTTCCTCCTCTTTGCTTGGCCAAGTATGCATCTTCTAACTAACTTTGGCTTACTATGTGTGGCTCAAGACAGTGTTGTTAGAATGAGCAGTTTGATGTTGGCTTTTGCATGTGTCAGTTCATTGTCTACCAAAATGACCCTTGCATTTTTTTCATGCTAATGTGAGCCAGATGCCTTGAACTTGATGTACAAATACCTGTTACACATTTCTCAGAAATGCATGTGAGCCAACTACTCCACACCAGTATTTGACATAAAGAAATTGTCTCTTTGTCCTTGGAATCATAGAATCAACCAGTGTGCTAGTTTGAGCCTAGCTACAGTGTTTTGGTGAGAAGAACTAGATTATAGGCTGTGGAAGGAAAACAATGGTCATGTCTGCCTCACTCATTGGCATGCTGAGATGTATAAGAATAAGAATCAAAACACAGATAAACTGCTTTTGCTGCTGGGGAGCTCTGAGCTGCAGCTCTCTCTCTAACCTCACCCTCCATTTTTCTTTCCTAATCCACTTTGCTTCGTAACCACCTGTCTGAACCTCCATTTTTCCTTGGGGCTGGGGTAAGGTTGAGAGGAGTAGAGGGAAGGTGAAAGGGCAGTTGGGAGCCCCGCCTGAGAACTCAGGTTTCAGGGAAGAGTGTTGTGTTTCTGTATTATCTTTTACCTTGTGTATTTCTATATATAAATGTTTATACTGTAAATATCTGCTTGTATATTGTTCTAAGATGTAAATAATAAGCTTCATTCAATTTCCAGAGTCTTCATTCAATTTCCGTCTGAGTCTAGTCTGGGTGATTTTCAAAGTGCTGGGGGGTGAGTAACACCCAAACCATCACAACCAGGCTGGAAGAGACTTCCAAGATCATGAAATCCCACCTGTCACCCAGCCTTATCCAGTCAACTAGACTATGGCACTGAGTGCCTCATCCAGTCTTTTCTTGAACACCTCCAGGGACAGCAACTCCACCACCTCCTTGGGCAGACCATTCTAATGTCAAATCACTCTCTCTGGGAAGAACTTCCATGTAACATCCAGCCTATACCTCTCCTGGCACAACTTGAAACTGTGTCCCTCTGACCTGTTGCTGGTTGCCTGGGAGAAGAGACAAACCCCCACCTGGCTACTCCCTTCAGGTAGTTGTAGACAGCAGTGAGGTCAGCCCTGAGCCTCCTCTTCTCCAGGCTAAACAACCCCAGCTCCCTCAGTCTCTCCTCATAGGAGTGTGTTCCAGGCCTCTCACCAGCTTCTCTGGAAGTATCTCAACATCTCTCTTGAATTGAAGAGCCCAAAACTGGACACAGTACTCAAGGTGTGGCCTGACCAGTGTTGAGTACAGGGAAAGAATAACCTCCCTTGTCCTACTGGCCACACCATTCCTGATACATGCCAGGATGCCATTGGCCCTCTTGGCCACCTGGGCACACTGCTGGCTCATCTTCAGCCTACTATCCACCAGTACCCCCAGGTCCCTTTCTTCCTGGCTGCTCTCCAGCCACTCTGTCCCCAGCCTGTAGCACTCCTTGGGGTTGTTGTGGCCAGTGTGCAGAACCCTGCAGTTGGCCTTGTTAAATCTCATGCTGTTGGCCTCTGCCCACCCATCCAGCCTGTCCAGGTCCCCTCCAGCAGATCCACACCTGCTCCTAGATTGGTGTCATCTGCAAACTTACTGATGCTGGACTCAATCTCCTCATCCAGATCATCAATAAAGATACTGAACAGGACTGGGCCCAGCACTGATCCCTGGGGAACACCACTAGTCATTGGCTGCCAACTGGATGTGGCACCATTCACCACCACTCTCTGGGCCCAGCCCTCCAGCCAGTTCCTGACCCAGCACAGAGTGAATTTGTCCAAGCCACGAGCTGTCAGCTTTGCCAGGAGCTTGTTGTGGCAGACAGTGTCAAAGGCTTTGCTGAAGTCCAGGTAAACTACATCCACAGCCTGCCCCACATTCACCAGGTAGGTAACCTGATCATAAAAGGAGATCACCTGGGTCAGGCAGGACCTGCCCTTCTTCAATCCATGCTGGCTGGGCCTGATCCCGTGGCCATCCTGTAGGTGCTTTGTGATGGCACTCCAGATGACCTTTTCCATGACCTTGCCTGGCACTGAGGTCAGGCTGACAGGTCTGTAGTTTTCCCAGTTCCTCCTTCCAGCCCTTCTTGTGGATGGGCATCACATTGGCTAGCTTCTAGTCCTCCAGGACCTCTCTAGTAAGTCAGGACTGTTGACAAATAATGGTGAGTGTCTTGGCCAGCTCATCTGCCACCTCAGCACCCTAGAATGGATCCCATCTGGTCCCATGGACTTATGAGGATCCAAGAGGCTCAGCAGGTGCCTTCTTCCTCGTGGATTACAGGGGGACTGGACTGGTTCCTGGTTCCATCTGCCAGCTCGAGAATCCAGTTGTCCTGGAGACAACTTGTCCCACTGTTGAAGACTGAGGCAAAGAAAATGTTAAGTCCCTCAGCCTTTTCCTCATCTGTTGTTACTATATTCCCCTCTGCATCTAATAAGGACTGGAGGTTGTCCTTGCCCCTTCTTTTGCCATTAATATATTCATAGAAACGTTTTTTATTCTCCTTAACAGCAGTGTCCAGCCTAAGTCCTAAATGGGCTGTTGCCTCTCTTTTGTCCTACAAGACCTAGCAACATCCTTGAACTCTTCCTATGGTACGTCCCCTTTCTTTCTGAAGGCAATACACCCTCTTTTTAAAATTTAATTCCTTTAGCAGCTCCTTGCCCATCCAGTCTGGCTATCTTGTGCGCCTTGGAGGCATGTGCTGAACTGCGGTTTCAGTGTGGATATGCTCAGTGCTACTGGTAGGTACTTAAGACAGGATCTCTGTGATATCATAGGAAGTTAAGCTTATTACAATGTATCTGTGTAATGCACTTAGGTTAACTAATACTTACGTTATAATGAGATTGCAGCTGGGATGATTAAAGTGTTTTCCCTTCTGCAGAGGCTTGCATTTGTAGATTTTAAAATACTTTCCACAAAGATTTTCATGTAAAATCCTGAAAAAAAAAAAAATTGCCAAAACCTACTTAACCAACACAAAAAAGCTGTCATAAGTAGAATATGTTGCCTGATTCCCAGTCCTGTTCCTTTTCCAGCAGGCCTTCATGGTTCATAAATCAAAGACAATAATTCATGGCTAGTTAATTGCAGGTATGGTGACTTATCCTAGCTCTATGTCCCACGATCACTGGCTACAGTAAAGCTTCAGGGCATCTTTTTCCCTGTGCACTTGATCCAGATGATATTTCCCAGCATGAGAGGTGAATTACTTTTTAGTAGACCACTAGCAAAACTTAGGAGCCACTGCCCTGTCTGCTTTCTTCAGCCTGTAGAACTTAAAAGTGGTTGGTGTTTGTACTTGTCTGTTATGCTTATTCAGAATTCAAGTGCTTATCAGCAGTGGTTTGAGTCAACTCAGGATTACGTCTGTAAAAGGCTTTCATGTGAATGCTGGTGCTACAAAGAGACCTCTTGTTTTCTCAATGGTGATTTGTAATGATTCTGCCTGGAAGTGCTCAAGGAAACGTATCTTAGGACAGTTCAATATGTGCTGGATATAATTTTGTCCCTTTCAAAGCCTAGGTACTTCAACATGTTAGGGCACATTAACCTGTACTCTTCCAGAGGCAGTACAGGAACAATCAGTGGGACAGTTAATTGCCATGCCCACTCATGCTCTGAGTAAAAGTAGTGTACGCACATAAGGTAGTCACTATGCACATGCTTAGTAAAGCTAGTGCTTTCTGGGAGTGCCAGACTTGCTGTGTGCATGCCCACAGTGTTGTTCCCTTGTGGCTGTGGAAAAAGCCTCGTGATTTTATTAAAGTCAGGCATGTAGGCTAGATACAGACCTGGTAAGTTACAGTCTCTGGAAAGTTCTGCTTTTTCTGCTGAGTTGCCATAGGTCCTTCCCCAGCAGGGGAAGTGTCATGGCCAGTGGCCCTGTGTGGCCAGATAGTAGGTGGTCTTCCAGCATAAAGTGTATCTCCTGTTCACCTACGGAAATAAGGACGTAGTCTTGCTAATTCAGGAAATACCTATGCAAGGGAAGAGAAAAATCAAAGACACTTATCTTAGGCTTTATACCACAGTATCTAGGGCTGGAAAAATTTAGAATTTTGTCAGATTTCACATGTCTTTCAAAGTTAATCAAACGCCAGATTGTCTGCAGCCATCTATTGCGTGGAAGATGAAATGTCTCTATAATTGGAAGCTGGTATATTGTACAGAGTACAAATCACTGTACTGGTGCTTACTTTGTCCCTGGTTGTTGCCACAGTTTTTACTGAAGACAGCTAATGTACTTTCTAGTGAAGGGTAAATAATCAAAAGGGAATTCGTATGGTCATAGAGTGTCAGTAAGCAGACTTCTAAATAAATTGAAATGGCAGTGTGTGGAGTTTAGAGTAGTTTGTCTACTTACAGATTGTTGTTGATACTGACTTCTGCTTAAAAAAAAAAATATAACCATCTTGTTTACTGTGATTTGAGGTGGATAACCTCAAACAGAAAAAGGTTGTTTTTTTTTTTTAGATTAGTAAAATTTAGTGTGTAGCTGAGACTTACAGGGGAAAAACAAACAAAAAAACCACCAAAAAAACCCAAAAACCAAAACCAGCACCAAAACATCTCCCAACATATCCACCAACCAACCAAACTTCAAGAAAAACAGCCTTGAAATTGATTGTAGTACCGATAGCCTTAAAAGTTAATGTGGGAAAATGTCCTTGACTCATGTTCTTTCTGATTGTCTAGAAATAAGTAAACAGCTATCTGTGATGAAAATTAACGACAATAACACAAACACATTGGTGAAGAACTGTTCTGAGGACTGACAGATCCCATTCAACAGGGGTGACCATAGCAGGCTCAAATATATTCTTGTTCAGGTTAGTGTAGGTTCACAGGATCACTTTTTATATATATATATACATATATATATAAATACGAATTTGTATACAAAGTATATATACTTCTTTGAGTATGTAAAGTGTTTATATATATGTAAGTATATATTAATATACTTATATGTACTTTATATACATTTCACCAGTGCACTGATAAGGACTGGGATCATCACTTAGTTTTGTGATTTAATGAAATACTTTGCAAAGAATTGTTTTTTCAAATGGAAGCTAGAAAACATTAGGACAGGTTAATAATAACAACTAAGAGTTATTATTGTGCTAATTATCTGTGCTAAGAGTTTAGCTGCACGGGAGTAAATATGTAGAATTAGTAGAAAATTAAATGTTCTGCTGCTTTCATTTGATAGCTTAGTTTAAAAATGTAGTGATTGCTAGAAAATTACAGAATGAACTCTAAATAAATTTATCTTCATTTGTTACTGTGCTATTGCAGAACTGCTTTTTAGAACAGTACTTTAATATCTTTAGTCTTGTTATTGACTACTGAGTCTAGCAGGATTGAGTGCAGTAGAAGAGGCCTAATAAGCTAGTTTGATAAAAGCTTGACATTATGACATAGCTGAAGTGACAGTACAAAAAACACCTTGAAGCAGCTGATGTCTGATAAGTCCTTACACCATGATAATTGGACTCCTCCCTCTGATGCTGAAAACTATTTAGGCACTTGGGTTACTAATAGATGGGCAGAGTTTCTGGCAGCACCTAATGTCTCTTATTCAGTATTTTTCAAGAATGGCTCTAAAATTATTAAAATACACATTGTAGTGTACTCTCTAAGTCTGCTCTCAATTTTTTTTTTACCTTTATGCATATTAATAAGGTCATAGTTTGCAGTAATCTTTCAGGACTAGCTGAAGAGTAATAATGGCAAAATAAGACCCTTAATAAGGATCACAGAAAAAGGGGTTTATGATTAACCTTTCTTGAGGTAATTGTCACTTTTTAAAATTTCTTTTTCCTATAACTTAATTTCATGTGTTACTGTGTCTTTTTTTCACTGCTTAAATCAGTGGAATCAGCATAGGTGGAGATAATTATGAAGTTGTGGGTATGGTTGGTTTGTTGGAAGTTTTTTGTTTGGTTGTTGTTGTTACTCCTGAAAAGGACCTGAACTTACTTTCACCTAGCTGCAGCAAGGTTTACAATTTATTGTAGTTCTGATAGGGTGACTTCTGTATTTTGACTCACTGCTGCATAGAATAAAAAAATCCGTATTTATATGCATGAATGCTGTGAGTTTCTTCCCTCTTTTTCTCTTGAGAACTCAGATTGAAGAAATAAGTTTGCACTTGAGACTCATTAATTTGTCTTTTCAGGATTTTTGCATTCTGAAACTTTCTTAATAGAAGTCAAGCAGACTTTATTTTCTGACTTGCCAAGTTATTTATTTGGAAGACAAGGCAGTTGGCAAGTTGAAGTAAAGTTGTACAGTACCCAGTAAAAGTGCTAACGTCTGAAAATTTGCACAGAAGCCATTAAAATGTAGGATTTCTTCACGTTTCAGAAACAGTTAAAACTGTGATGTACAGAAAGCTGTGAAGATGGTGCAAGAAAACTTGGTCATCAGATTATAGTCAAAAAGAATTGATATTTATCTGAAGAGAAGCATTCACTTTAAATTTTACATCAGTGAATCTGAGATTTACTCATCTGTTGTCTTCTTACTAAAACATTTAAAATCATAGAATATCAGGGGCTGGAAGCAACCTCAAAAGATCAACTGGTCCATTCCGCCTGCCAGAGCAGGATCACCCAGAGCAGATCACACTGGAATGCATCCAGATGGTTCTTGAATATCTCCAGAGAGGGAGATTCCACAGCCTCTCCGGGCAGCTGGTTCCAGTGAGGTTGTGAAGTCTCCCTGTCTGGAGATATTCAAGAACCGTCTGGTTTCTACAGTTTTATTGTTTGTCTGTCACAGCGAGAAAGTAGTCTTTAACTGCATAGTTAGTGCAGCTGACTGACTTTGGCAGTGTTGACAAACCTATCATTGTTTACTAGATAACCTTTTTCCTCAACAGCTACAAATTGAAGACTACCCAAAACACTTCAGTTGTCTTTTATGGGGCTGTTTCCAGGCACCAGGTATTAGAGTACTAAACTGTATCCTCTGTCTGTGAATGCCAGAGTTCTTACAGGTTTTAAGGATCACGTTCAGAAATCAACTGCAGCTTCTTTACAGCAAACATTTCTGATCCGGGGACTGCTAATTAGCGTGAAGTGTTGATTAAATGTTGTAAATGTGTGATTCATCAGCTTCTGTATATTTACCTGGGAGGGTGCAGTGGTTAAAATTTTAATTAATGTGCAAAGGGTTCTAGTGGTGGTTGGGTCTGTAAAGCAATAGTGTTGGAACAGCTGGGCTTTTTCCTCTGTTGCTTTTATGACAGATGAGACAGCTCCTGTGGGCAAATACTTCTCAAAATTGGCAATTGACCAGAAGAAAAAGGAGAGTACTTTAGAACTATGTGGTTATCACATTGTCTTCTGCTTCTCATCCCTCTTGAAAACAAAAATCTTGTGAAACAGGAGAGGTTTGGCTGCTGCTAATGATGAGGGGCATCCTAAGCCCTTTATTAGTCGCCTCTCACCAGTGTGATGGCAGTCAAATGGCTCTTTATTGGTTGTGCTTGGAAGCTTAGTAGAAGGCTTAAGCCACTTCATAAATAAATTCCATACCGTGAGCTTTGTAAAGAGTTGTCTGTATCTGCTCTGTGAAGAGGAAGAAGGGCTTCTTCCTTATAACCTTTACTGTTCTGCAAAATGATACTGAAAGCTATATGGAGGGTTTTTTTGGACAGACCTGGTGAGGTTAGAGAAGAGTGTTAGTCTCAGTTCTTCTTGTTTGGAAAAAATGTTAGTATTTTCAGCATTTGTGCTCTTCATAAAATGAACTTCTAATACACAAAATGGGTGGCCCTTAGGGCAATATTTGTGTTATGCTGTTTATTTTTGATACATTTGAAAGGTCCAGGCTATTTTTTAACCGCATCACAATATATATAAGATATTGTAGTGCCACTTTTCTCCTTCTGCTGCCCCTGCCCCATGCAGTTGAAAGTCTGGTGTAACTAAATAACCTAGGGGTATTTTGATTTGTTTTCTTTATTTGTTACGGTGGTTTTGCCACAAGGGCAAAAGAAAGAATGATATAAAAGTAGAAGTAAATACAGAGGTGCCAGATATAATCACCTTCAAGCATCATGCCAATGTGGTTACGGGAAGTAAATCCTTGTTTAGTTTTGGATAGTTAACTCCATGGTTTGTGCTGATAGTTAGATGTGTGCTTGGTTGTTTAGTTGGTGGGTTATAGATGAACTGAAATTATAATGTGAAACATTTACAAAGACGGTTGACTTGTGTGGATAACATTTTAATAGCCTAAATTGTAAACTAAAAGTGTGGACTGGAACACTTTTCATTTGACTATTGTGCAAAGGAATGACACATAAAATAAATATTTACTTCCTGGAAGTAAAAATTTCCTCCAGAAA
>WAAF01009964.1:26250-56440 GCA_013400475.1 Tricholaema leucomelas | reverse complement strand
ATTTCATTACAATTCCTTGCCCTGACAGTTAATTTTATATATATATATATATATATTTGATTTACAAAAATTAAATAGGAATAACATGAACATGTTCTTGAGTATCTTGCTCCATAGCACTGAAAATGAGTAGAAATATATATATTCAGTGTCATCTCTGTGAAACACAAGTATAACTAATGAAAAGTAGAATTAGGTGAATGCCTGTAAACTCAAAACTCGGCACCGTAAGAAATTTAAGTACCCAGGGACATAAGTGAATTTGTATCTCAAGTGCAGATGTGAACCAGGATTTATAATGCCAAGAACTCAGATGCCAGTGAACAACATGTTGAATTCCATTAAGTAGGAAACCAAATGTTTGTCAGGAGAGGTCAGAGCTAGGAAGAGACACTAGGAGGGAAAGGAAGTGATTTTTTTTTTTTTTTTCCTGATTTAAGTAGTTGCATCTGGGTGCTAGATGTTGTTGGCTAGAATTGATGATGTTTGAGTAAAAACAGTAGCTGTAATTCCAAATACATCTAGTTCATGCATTTCTTAAGATTTTCTTCTACAAATGTAAATGTGTCCAGCAAATGTATGCTTTTTCTGAGCAGCAGCAAAGCACATTGCTTGTCTGCAGTGTCCGTTGTGTTATGATTGATAGTGTCTTAAGTTTTGGGGTTTTGTTTTGCTTTTTAACCCTTATGAGGTAGTAAAATAGCCTATAATAAGGTAATTATAAAGAGAATCATAAATTCCTTTTAATTCTGGAGCCTTACATTTTGGCATGTCGGTGATGTGTCTGGAAACTTAGCTGAGCTGGAAACTTAGCTGAGCAAATCAGTGGTATTGAAGCTGGGCTCAAGCTAATGGTTTGAAAGAGCATGAACAGTGCATGATATCCATGCACCAGTGTTCCACCCTACTGCTATCTCCCAGTTCCTTCTCTGCTGGAGAAGCAGAGCATGAAAATGTTACTCTCTTCAGCAATAGGAAAGCAAACCTTTAAGTGACATGGCATGGTAGTACACTATGCTGTTAGAAATGCAAATGAAAAGTGGTGTGCCTGAGTGCTTTGACCAGTAGAATCTGCCCTCTTGTCCCTGATATCTTCTCATATTGTGTTCTTAGTGACTAATAGCTTTTATCTTTTGCTCCCCCCCAGAGTTAACATTTTTCAGGTTTTCAGTTATTTTCATGAGCAAGTGCTGCATCTGAAAACAACGTTACATTTCTGTAATCGTGTACTTATATACCACACCATATAGGTATTTTCATGATAAGGCTAACAAGGATGTCTTCTTAGAACTTAGCTANAATTATAAAATTCTTCTTTGATAATGTTACCCTTGACCTGATTTCTTAAACTCAGAAAGTGGCAGTAGTGTATTTGTGTCTACTGTCTTTGTCATTCTCTCTGTTTGTGCATGCACACAAAAATACGCAGGTAGGTATATTTACATTAAAATAAGCAATATAAGTACTTTTAAAAGTCTTTCTTCCACTGATTTCAAATCTTTCTAGATTTGAAATAGTTGAAATTAATATAGACTGTCTTTCCTGAGATAATGATGATACAGCAGTTGTGTCACTCCCATCAGCTAATGAGCTGATTGGCTGAGATCACCTCTCTTTGGAAGGGGAAAGGTTTGCCAAGGAGTTAGCTTCATTTTAGGGAAGTTGCTTGGTTAGTGAGTGTATGTCTCCTTGGCAGTGTCTGAGAAGGTGTAAGTTGCAAGAAGGCTGCAAAATAAATAGCTAGTGACTCTGTTCAGGGAAGGCAGCAGTTAAAAGCACTCTCAAGTTCAGGATGATCTCCCATAAGCTGAAGGAATTGTGCCACAATATCTGGAACTGTGCTTCCTTCTAGATGGATTTATAGCCCTCTCAGCCTTGGAGTCAGCCTGTGTTTAGCTCTGTGTATGTGCAGGTCTCTGCATTCACACACCCTTGCCTCTGTGTGCTGAGAAATAAAAAAAAAAACTGTGGTTGACATTGTGTATACAGAAACAAAGGGAACACAAATCCAACACTTGAACCTCTCAGTTTATTTGAGGGATGAAAATAAAAATGGAGTAATGTGTTTTTAGTCTATTGCTGCTCCCATGCTGGAGTTCTTTATCATGTGCTGTCAGCTTCCATGGGCTCTTTGCATGTCCTGTTCGGTGTAAGGTACAGTTCTTTCACGGTCTCAGACTCTGTCAGTGTTGCTCAATATGCTTTGAGAACCTTTCACGTTGAAGGTGGATGTGAGAAGTAGCAGTCCTGGGCTGGGTATAGCCCTGCAACTGCAACCCTGCAACTGTGGCGTGAAGGCTTTGGGACAAAGGCAGCGTGTAAGAAAGAGTCCTGCCCTTGTAGGGGAAGGGGAAGGCACTTCCCAGGCCATCACATAGCTTGTGATTAGAAAGTGGCATCTCTATTTGCCTTACCTTCCCGCTTCCCAGCACACCTCCTTTTTGCTCCCCTAGCAGTGGTTATGTCTGCTGGACATCCCTGCCCTATTCTGTTTTGTGGTAGGATGTTTCTGCTTTATTCATTATAAAATGCCTAGATTAGCCCTATCCCCCATCGAATGTAACGCTATGATCAGCTGTAAAAAGCAGTGAGGCCAGCCCCAGACTGAATAGCCAGGGTGTTGGTGAATGCAAATGACATGGATGTTCATTCAAGGAGTTGGTATGAGTGACCTGAACCAGGGTGGCTGTGGGTTTGGGTCACCACCACATCTTCAGTCTCCCTGAGACTGGAGGAGTGTGGAGGCATCCCCTTCACATTAGCATGAGGGAAAAGGATTAAATATGAGACAAAAATACTTATTGTAAGACTTCACATTTAGCTGACATCATTAAGACATTATGGCATTTATGGTGCTCTTTAGATACATTTTCCTTGGAAGGTAGGGAAGATAGACAATGTGTAATGCATGCTGTAAATTATGTTATTTAAAAAATTATGTATTACCCTGGCAGATTTCTCAGTGTAGTCAGCACAGAGCTCAGCTTGCAAGACCCTGCATTTTGTTCATGCTTGCTTGTTTATAGTTGGGCTGAAGCAAAAATTGCTTCGTTGTCTTATTACTAGAGCTATGCTTGAGGTTCTATTCCAGGTCTAGTGCTTGCTGAATGAATAGACCCTAGGGAAACTGTCCAGGGGATATCTGCATACCAACATTAGATAGATAATGCCTTTATGTTTCTAATGATACAAGTTTGATACTGATACTAGTGTTGATTCTTGTCTAATGGTCAGTTCAGAAACTTACTAGTACAGAAGACATAGAGCAGCCTGAGGCACGAACAATTGAAAAAGCGCAAGTAGAAGAGACCAAGGGGACAACTGGAGTGTCAGAAGTGTGTAACCTAAAATGAGACTTTAAATAGCTTTGTGGGAAAAAACTTTCAAAACTCTTTTATCTGTCCTGGTACTTCTAACAAACTGCTGTTATTTTTTATACGTCTAAATCCATATGAAAATGCTGGAGATTTGGACAGGAAGAAATTGAATGAAATACAAGTGTAGAGTTGTGTATCTGGGAAATAACAACCCCATGGACCAGTATAGGTTTGGGGGGCTAATCTGTTTGAGAGCAGCATAGGGAAAAGGGAATTGGAAGTCCTGGTGGACAGCAGGGTGACCATGAGCCCACAATATGCTCTTGTGGCCTAGGCCAGTGGCATCCTGGAGTGTTAGAAGGGGTGTGGCTAGCAGGTTAAGAGAAGTTCTCCTTCCTATCTACTCTGCTGTGGTGAGGCCACATCTGGAATATTGTATCCAGTTCTGGGCCCCTCAGTTCAAAAAGATTGTGGAACAACTTGAAAGAGTCCATTGCAGAGCCACGAAAATGATTAAGGGAGTAGAACATCTTTATGAGGAAAGACTGAGAGACCTAGGTCTCTGTGGCTTGGAGGAGACTGAGGGATGACCTCATTAATGTTTATAAATATGTGAAGGGTGAGTGTCAGGAGAATGGAGCAAGGCTCTTGTCAGTGGTGTCCAGTGATAGGACAAGGGTCAACTGGTGTAAGCTGCAGCATAGGAGGTTCCATCAAAACATAAGGAAAAACTTTTTCATTGTGAGGGTGACAGAGCACTGGAACAAGTTGCCCAGAGAGGTTGTGAATTCTTCTTCTCTGAAGACATTCAAAACCTGTCTGGATGAGTTCCTGTGTGACTTCGGTAGGTGGCCCTGCTCTGTCAAGGTGGTTGGACTAGATGATCTCTTGAGGTCCCTTCCAACCCCTAATATTCTGTGATTCTTTGTCCTGAATGTAGGACATATAAGAAGGTTGAAAACCAAATGAGTTTTGTGGTGGTTTGTTTTTTGTTGCTGTTGTTGTTGTTGGGGTGTTGGTTTTTTTTGTTGTGGTTTTTTTTTTTTACCCCCCCGCAGGAGTACTCCATGATATCTAAGCTAAAGCTTAGAATTAGAGGGAATATCTTTTCTGGAAGATATTTCAACCAATTTTGAGAGAAAAGTAACCATTCTTGAGGGGTAAAAAAAGTATGAAACCACTAAGAAGCACTCGCTATTCATAGACTTCAATGCAAGATCGTGTTATTTAGTAATACTGGGAATGCTGCTTGACATAAGTATTGTAACAGAAGTGCTACTATTCTGACAACTTCTGTTTTTAATGATAATACAGTTATACTAGTTTTGGTAGAGCAAACTAATTACTTTAGAAGTATTTTCACATTCTAAGAGACAAAAAACACTTGTTAGGGGTTTAGTCGATGGAGTCTGCTGATGAGTGTTCAATATCATGCTGACATCATGCCAGCTTTGGAATGAGAGTGCTGACTGGAGCAAAGTATCCTAGAGCTTGAAGCTGGGTTTGTAATATGAGAAGATTCTTGTTTCCAGTCAGTGCCTCTGGTTTCTGGTTTTTGGGTGTTGGTCTCTTCTGCTGGTCTGGCTGAAAACTTGGAAGGTTGGGGTGCCATTTTATGGCTGGCATCTGCTGCTTGTACTTTTGCTGTGCTTTCCTGCTAAATAGGCTGAGGTAGTTGTAGATTATTATATTAAACTCCTTATGGCAACCTGGTCTGGTTTGCATGGTTTTTACCTCCTGTTATTTTGGAGGGCAGGAAGAGGAGGGCAGGGCAAAGCTTGCCTGTTAGAGCAGACTGTGTTAAACCAGCATAAGACTTGTTATATCCTTTCAGGCCCTTGATGGATCTCTTTTGTATGAGTGCCAGGTCAAAAGTTTGTCAAGGTCAAACATAAAGTAGGTGAAGTGTTGTTATTATTAAATAAAAATTGGAAGCTGTGATTTTAGGCATTTCACTTAATAATTGTTAAGATACTGTCAGAAGCAAATCCCACAGCATACTGGGTTTTATCATAATTCCTCATGGACACAGTTGTGCATCAAGTATATTCTTTAGGTATTACAGTGTTTCTTTAAAATGTAAATCAAAAAGCATGAAGATTTTAACTGTATCTCATGAAAGCAGAACATGCAAAGTTTTAAGCCTTTGTGAGCTGGTAAATACAGCTATTGTTTTGTAGATATGTTCCTGTACATGATTATGCTTGATAGTTGGAAAAGTTAAGAGATTAGATATTGCTTTTCCAGTTGTAATGATGGAATTTTCAGTTAGATAGAAGGATGTTAAACTACAGAGGCTTGGGTTGGAAATCTCTCTTGCTGTATCTTAGGCATCTTTTTCTAAAGATAATGTTTTTTAATAGTTCACTCCTGCAGTAAAAATAAAAAACAAAATCCAAAACTCTGTCCTCCAAAACTATTTCAAATGCTAACAATATTCGTGCTTTCTTTTGGTTAATCAAAGGAAAGTGGCTTGTACTGTCCCTGAAATGATGTCTTTCAGAGTGGCAAAGAATGCAAATTATGTCTGCCTGGTCATGATCCCTTTGATTAGCAAAAAATGAGTACTTAATGCTTTCTGAAACATCAGTTTGAAGAGTAGATGCTGTTAATTCGTTTAACAAATATATGTGACAGTAGAAAATACAATGAATTGTTATATTGATATCTAAATAGTATCAAGCCATCTAGATACTTTGATAACATTATTTTGTAATAAGCCTTTTGTGAATTACATGGTGATGTCTTTCTCCACACACTGCCCTTGCTTAAGAAAAATCTTATTTGAGATACTGAGTTTTAACCAACTTGTAAACTAATTTTTTTCAAGCAGGGTTACATTTTGTTCTCCAAATTTAGTTTAAAACCTTTTATTACATAGATTTACTTAGTGGGAAGAGTACTTATTTTTTACTTTATGCTTTATGTACCTATCTTCCTCAGTAAAGTTCAGACCTAACTCTGGCTTTAGCCTGCCATGTGGGAAACTAAGGTTTCATAGAGAAGTACAGTTCCTGGGAGACCTGTAGGACAGGTAATATGGTCTGTTGTGGGACCTTAGTGTTTTCAGTCCAATTTATGGGCACAAGTGAAGCGCCATAGGTGGCATGCAGAAGAGGTTAAGAGTTTTAACCTCAGTCTCCCTGAAAAGAAGATGCATGTTGAAATAATAACAGAAAACAAAAGTTACGGGATGGGGATATTGGTTTATCTACCTGGATTTCTATATTTGGTTCATCACTTAGGTGAAAACCAAGTACCTTTGGGAACAAGATCACCTCACATGTGGGTGCCTTAAGTCTGCTTTCCAATGCCATATTCTGCCTTTAGATGTAGTATATAAATTAATTAATTACATACTGATTTCTAGAGACAGGCTTGGCGTTTGTGCAAGGAAGGTAAGAATTTGCTTAGTGCTGTCTTTCACTGATACTGGTGTTCATTTCTGGGTTCATATGAGCAACATGTAGCATACAGATTTCAACAGCCTGCTGACAGGTGGAGTCACGAGTAACATAAACCATTTTTGAAGTTGAAACTTCATTTGTGGCAATGATGGTGGAGTAGTTTGTGAAGGTTCTCCATGCCATGTAAAATGAAACTCTAAGCATAGCCTGTAAAGCACTGTTTCTCTTCAGGGAGTCCCTAGTTTTATAGAGGGATCAATTCAAGAGCAGGGAGAAGGTCATGTGAGGTGGGCCTCCTGTCCTCCTCTGAACTCGTTTAAAGTGCTTAATGGTATCTCGAGGAGTTTCTTTTCCTCTGTAAAGGCAGCCAGCATATCTCTTCTGTTTCTTTCTTGCCTCTAAAATTATACCCAACCCATAAGAATGTATCTCTGGAATTGTGAAAATTATCTGATTATAGCTTGAAAAATAAGGAGGGTCTTGTGCTCAATTGGATGGGGTGGAGTTGAGGGGATGTTTTTGTTTCAGTTTCTGGGTTGTTATTTTTTTATTCAGAACTGAAGATGGAGAGAGGAAGATACTGACTTCCAGTAATGGGTTGTGCCAGCAGCAAGTAGTACAGTGTGGTTTTGACTGTCTGGCAGAAAGCTGTATTTGTTTAACTGTATTTCTTGTAAAACAGTTTATGAGGTTCTGTTTCACCAAAAAGCTTGAATTAATATTCATTTAAGAAGCTGCAGAACTTGAGCTGAAATTTTAATTTTAATTCTGTGTTCCCAATTGTCAGCAATTCAGTTACTTACTTTGACTGTTGTAGGAGTCACTTGACTGTATTTAATTATGTAGTAGTACAATAAAGGTGAGTGCTGGTTTTGTTTCTTTGAGTTCAGTGGCTGCACAGGAGTGACAAGCAAAGTTTATTATTTGTTCAAGCAGCTAGATTGAATTTTAAGAGTATTTCTCAGCTTTAGAAAACGTTCAGACTAGTTGTCTACATAATGAAAGGTTCATATTTTAAGGAAGTGAGAGAAATCACTTCCTGTACTGTGGCGAATTTCATTGGTACAGCATGTATTTATCAATGAGAGAAAAAAGAAGTCATTCTTAAAGATGGTTAATAGGGTTTTTATGGTCTAGGGGACAAAAATAATGCAACATCTTTAGAAATATTCTGTAATTGATAACATTTGTTTAGTTTCTCATAAACATTTAAGACATTCAAGGTTATTCATGGAACAATTCACTCTAGATCAATACAGATGTTTCACATTACTTATTCAACATAATTCTGTACTTCTTGAGCTGTATTTATAAATTCTGTCTATGTTTCTTTGGAAGGAACCTTTACTTCTCTTGTAAGGCTTTATTTTTTGTTGTTCACGTAAGTCCAACACAAAATGATATTTTGATTTCTTTCATAGAGTATTGATAGTCAATGTTTCTAAGCTACTAAAATGATACAAGGTAATATAATGGATGGCAAAATTATTGTATGCAGATGTGAATTATGAGCAAAATAATTAAGAAGATGATTATGTAATGATTTTAAATCATATTCTGTCAGTGGGCCAAACACTTGGCAGTGATGTTGGCAAGAGGTATGTATGCCTCTCCCAGATTCTTTTATAATGGCGCTTAATTTAAACCTGTGCTTTGTTCAGTCTCTCACGGTAGATCTCTCACTACTAACTTAGTAGATACTCCATTCAGTTTTTAGCATAAAAGAAAAAAAAGGGGTATGCTATTGGTGCAGAAACAGGTGTCAGGAGACCTTAGCTCCCTGTCTTGATTTGTTTTGCTTGAAACTTCAGATACTTTCCTGTTCCGTAGCCTAACTGAAACACCATCAAAAATGTTTCCTAACATCAAGCAACTCTTGTGAGGGGTGATCTATTAATGTTAATTAGGGAAATTGGTAGTAACAGGAAGGAGACTCTACCAGCCCTATGCCCCTCCCTACAGTGGCCTTCAGCGGTGGGCCTGAAGGCTGCCGTTCCAAGTGGTATGACAAAGTGGCTCCTTTGCTTAAACTCCCAGGCTAATCTCATGCATTCTGTGATACGTTTTGGATGTTTTGGCACCTACAAAGCCAAGCCAGTCCAAGGCCTGAATTCTGCACAGTTTTTATGTTTTCATAGGCAGCCATACTTCGTTTCAGCAGAAACATGATCCTACTGCATTCCAGTGCTGGAATGGCAATGAAAAATAACCATAGTTTTCATTTTCCATATAGCATAATTAGTAGTAGTAGAGAGGACATAAAACACTCTTTCAAGTGAAATAGAACTATAGTTAAACATTTTTCTTCTCGTGTGTCACCTGTTTATTACTGTTTTAGCTCTTCTCATAGGAGTTAATCTGCTACTTAATACCTGGTGACATTGATTTCTACACTTGTTTAAATCTCTGAGACAGGGGTGAAGCACTATGTTTTCTCAGTAAATGTTTGATGAAACAGTGCGGGTATATTAATACTGGAAGTAGAAAAATGGTCGACAGGTAGAAGTGTCAGGCTGTGTGCAGTCTACACAAGGTGCTGATTCCACGCTGACCCAGGAATCTTCACTTTGCAGGTACATCTGGATTTCTTTCTGCCACTGAGTCACGACCTAAAAGCCAACCTTCTGCAAACATACACGCTGTTATTTAGCAATTGGTAGTAAATCTGTGTGGATGCGTGACTAACAGGGTAGAGTTAGATGGCTTTTTCTTTTTTACATATTAAGAATGTCTTTTTCTATCTAATTTAAATATAAAATTTCGAATAATAAGATTTAGCCTTTATCTTTTTTCTTGCCTTTTCATAGGTCAAAGTTAGAAATAAATGCAGAGAGTCAAGCATAACTCAGCAGCATTTCATTTTTCAGGAGGGCCCAGATAATGATGGTCAATGGAGTTAAATCCAGTTGGCGGCTGGTCACTAGCAGTGTTCCTCAGGGATCTGGGTTGGGACCACTTCTTTTTAACATCTTTGTTGACAACTTTGATTCAGGCATAGAGAGTGTCATCAGTGAGTTTGCAGACGACACCAAGTTAGGTGGCAGTGTTGACCTGAATGAGGGTAGAGAGGCTCTTCAGAGGGACTTAGGCTAGATCAATGGGCCAACATTAATGGGATGAGTTTCAACAAGGCCAAATGCTAGGTCCTACACTTGGGCTACAACAACCCCAAGCAACACTACAGGCTTGGGTCAGTGTGGCTGGAGAGCTGCCTGGCAGAAAGGGATCCGGAGGTTGTAATAGACAGGCAGCTGAATACGAGACAGCAGTGTGCCCAGGCAGCCAAGAAGGCCAGTGGTATCCTGGCTTGTATTGAACTTGCTGTGACATGAGTAGGGAGGTGATTGTCCTCTTGTACTTGGCTTTGGTGAGGCCACATCTTGAGTATTGTGTTCAGTTTGAGGCACTGCAACACAAGAGAGATGTGGAGGTGCTGGAGTGGGTCCAGAGGAGGGCAACAAAGCTGGTGAAGGGCCTAGAGAATAAATCTTATGAGGAGCGACTGAGGGAGCTGAGGCTGTTTAGTTTGAAAAAGGGGAGACTCAGGTAAGACCTACAACTACCTGAAGGGATATTGTGGAGAGGCTGGTGCTGGTTTCTTCTCATAGGTAATTGGAGACAGAACAAGGGGGAATGGCCTCAAGTCAAGAACTTGGTAGGTTTAGATTGGACATTAGGAAGCTGTTTTTCACAGAGAAAGTGGTCAGGCACTGGACTGAGCTGCCCAGGGAGGTCATTTAGTCACCAACCCTGGATGTGTTTAAGGGTCATTTGGATGTGGTGTCTGGGGAGATGGTTTAGAGTGAATCTTGCAGAGCAGGGTTATAGCTTGGACTTGGGGATCCTGAGGGTCCTTTCCAACCTGGAGATTCCTGTGATTCTTTTATTAAGAGATGCCAGCGTGGATTTTTCCTTAGAGCATGTCATCTTTGTTGTTTTAGTTTAAAAACAGTCTTGTATTTGACTACTGAAGATAGTAGCTCTATTTAAGTTACAATGATGAGAAATGTGAAAACAAGTACAAGTATTCATTTCACACTCACCCTAGACTTCTAGTCTTGTACTGTTGTATGATTAATCTCCATTAACTTGCTTATAAGCCACCACATGAATTTTGAATCTAGTCTACCAGTAGATGCATTGTCTCCTCTTGAAAATTAACCATGTTTTAAGTTTTTATGTAAGTTTCATAGGGCAGTGTTGTGTTCAGCATTTTGTAGTTCATTTTTTTTACAGGTTGTGCACAAGAAGTAATAATTATACAATAAATTATGTATGTCAGTACATGTGTGTAAGCATATACTTAAGGGATTACTGCTGCATTTAAGCATCTCGACTTTCTTCCTGTTTCATCTTTTGGAGGTCATACTGATCAGGGGAGGATTTCAGCTATCTGTAAAATTCTTGATGATGCACTAATACTTGTTGCTATTACTAATTCAATAAAAAAAATTGGGAAGATGTTTAGAGATTTGACAGGTTATAAGATGGGTGTGATGGTTTGCTTGTTACCCACCCCCCACTCTTTAGAAATCACCCAGACTAGACTCAGCTGGCTCTGGAAATTGAATGAAGCTTAAATTTACAGCCAGCACGATATACAAGCAGATATACAGTTATATACAGAAATATACAAGGTAAAAAGGCAATACAGAAACACAACCGCCCTCCCAGAAACCTGAGTCCCCAGGAGGGCCTTCCAAATGCCCCTTCACCTACCCCCTACCCCTCTCAACCTTGCCCCAGTCCCAAGGAAGAATGGTGGTTCAGCCAGGGGGTTAGGAAGCAAAGTGAATTAGAAAAGAAATGGAGGGTGAGGTTAGAAGAGATATACAGCTCCAAGCTTGCCAACAGCAGAAGAGAAGTGGTTATCTATGTTTTTATTTCTTGTTCTTATACATGTCAGCAAGCCTATGAGTGAAGTAGACATCACTATTGTTTTCCTTCCACAGCCTGTAATCTGGTTCTTCTCACCAAAACATTCTAGCTAGCTTCAAACTAGCACAATGGGTATCTCTTACTTGGACATTTCGATAACTTTTTATGCCGTGCTTAAGTGGGAATTTGTTGCTATTTGAAGCATCATATCAATCTAAGAGGAGCCATCAATGTAAAGTTTTTGTGAGTTCCATTTCCACTTCTTAGAAAGATTTGGACAGTCCTGCATGTTTTATTATTATCCGTCATATTCTTTTACTCTATTTTCTTGCATTCTGCGCTGGAGATTTGCCGTGGTTTCTTTTTTCAGCAGGTTACTTTTCACACTTTGCCCATGTGTAAATGACACTCCATGCAGTTAAGGAGGACCTAAAATGTTCTCATTGCTGCTGACTTAACCAGAAAGTTATCTATGAACAGGGACAAGAAAGTAGTTTTAAGCACTGGCCTGGGAGGAACAGACTTGAGGGAATTTTTGAAATGGCATGCAAAGAGGTACCATGTTCATATAGATATATGGGTAGTTTAATATGCGTTATATGTGTATCCAGCACATATTTTATTCCCCACATATATGAAAAAATAGGAGAGTACATTTTGTGTGTGTGTATCTATGTCTTTATATCTTAAAGTACAATTTGTTACTGGTATGTGGCTGACGAAGTCTTAGTGCAGTGATAACCAATTACGAAATCACAAAGCTGAGTAAGATGCAGGCTTAAAATTTATGTTCATCTTTGGATTATAATGCTTATATAGAATTTCCAGTGTTTAAGTTTGTGCCCGTTACCTCTGGTCCTATCACTGGACACCACTGGAAAAGACTGGTCCTGTCCTGGCACACACTCTATGAATATTTTTATAAGTATTGGTAAGATCCTACCTCATTCTTTTCCCCTCCAGGCTAAAAACCCCCAAGTCCCTCAGCCTTTCTTCATAAGACAGATGTTCTCGTTACCTAATCATTTTCATAGCCCTTTGCTGTAGCCTTTCAAGCAGTCCTGTGTCTGTCTTGAACTAGAGACCTCAGAACTGGATGTGACACTCCAGACAAGACCTTACCAGGACACACTTGAAGGGGAGGAGAACGTCCCTCCATCCCTGCCACACTCTTCTTGATGGATACCATTGATTTTCTTTGCCACAAGGGTACATTGGTGGCTCATGGTTATCCTGTTGTCCATTAAGAGTCCAGGCGTTTTTCTTGCAAAACTGCTTTCCAGCAGGTCAGCCCCTGGATTTACTAGTAACATGAGGTTATTATTCTGCAGGTGCAGCACTCTACACTTGTCTTTGTTGAAATTCCTAAGGTTCCTAGCTGCCCATCTCACCACCGTGTCCAGGTCATGTGGGATGGCGGCACAGCTTTCTGATGTGTCAGTCGCTTCCCCTGGTTACGTGTCACCAGCAAACTTGTTGAAAGTATGTTCTATCCCTTTGTCCATGTGGTTGATGATTGAACAGGACTCAATCCAGTAGTGACCCTTAGGGAACACCACTTGTTACTAGACTGCCATTGACCATAAACCTTTGAGCTACCTACACTCAACCAGTGGCTACCTATACTCCCAATAAAGAATTAAAAGAATTAGACAATTGTGATACTAAAGTATTGTAGATAATTGGAGTGTATTTTTTCTGTCTGTATGCTCAACTTGCCTTTTTGGATTTTGAGGACATTTGAATTTCCATGCAGGGAAGCATCAGCATGAAAAACATAAATAACCTTGTGTTCCGCTGGTTCAGAGGTATTTGGTGGAAATTACTTTCTCCCTGCATTAAAGAAGAATCTTTGGTAAAATAGGTGGTCACCTAAAAAGGGGCATTTGTCATACTTTTCTGTGCTTTCTGTGTTTATGTTGAATGGGTTTTTGCACTAAGTGTTGATGTATCTTCAGAAAAGCTGTGCAGTGCTACAGGATTACTTAAAAATATGTGCTGTGGCACTTTGTTTCCCTTGTGTGAGTGTAAGGACATGACTATTTCATAGGCTTAAAAAAAAAATCTTTAGAGCACATTTTTGTTTATTACAATAATGACCACTTTCCCAGATAAAATAAACTTGGTCAGCATGTAACATGGTGCTTGATTTGCTGATTTTCTGGGAATAGGTGTGTTAAGACTTACCTCGGGTTTTTGTTTTACACTGATGGGAAATGGAATTGAAGGTGTCAAAATGATGCTTTTATCAGCTTCTGGCTTTTTGCAGTGTGTACTCTCAAAAATGCTTAAGGGTTGCGTCTTTTGCCTTGCACTGCACTGCTGTGAAACACACTTCTCTGGCAAGACACTCAAAGCAGCATGTAAAACACTGTGTAAGGGGCATAAGGCTGTATTTGTCCTAGGACACAAATATTATGTTACAAGACATGAAAGCTGTACATAAATTATTAAAATAAAACCCAGGCTGGAAAGGCTGAACAGCACAGTGCTGAACAGTGCACCACGGTGCGTGCATTTTGTTTATTGCGGTAACTGCTAGTTGAATGCAGGGTTTGTGTGACTGTTCAACTGCTTGTTCTAAATTTCATCTTGTCCTCTTGAGCAAATGCAGGAATAAAGTAGATAAGCTCTTCCAGTCACAGAGGATGAGCTCAGTGCATTGAAGCAAAGGAAAAATACGTGATGTACCCGGTGTGAAATTCCGAAGAAGAAGATTTTAACTTAAAATTGACATATAGATAGAAATGTTCATTAACAAACTACTACTAGTACAAGGTAGAAAGAAATTTAAAGGAAGGAATATCTGTCTATTGATGAATGAGCTGAATTTTAATTAACACTGGTATTGCATATTTCTGAAGTTGAAGTTCAAAGGGCTGCAGTAGTTACAAAACTTGTGGTTGTTGGCGTGTTTTGTTTTGTTTTATTTGTTGTTGTTTTGTTTTGTTGGAGATTTGTGTGTGTGTGCTTTGTTTTGTTTGTTTCTTTAAAAAAGTAATTAACTGACATTGTCTGCTTTGGACAACTTTGCACCCTCCAGAATGGAAGATACTTAAGTACATGGTCATATCTTATGTATATATTCGAGGGGTTTGTTGTACTTATTAGTTTAGCTGCTAAGTTAAAGCACAAGTTTTAATTGAGTGGTAACCTTGGCTGCTGCTGATACTGCTGTTTGACACTGAACCTTGTAGTTACCTTGCAGGGACTGCTTGACACTGTTTAGCCTCACATTAAAAAAGCTTTCAGCATTGCTCAAAACAAGTTGTGTTTGTGTCCAGTGGCTAAAGCATATCTTTCTTACTTGTCTTGCAGGCACGGGAGAGAGTGGCAAAAGCACGTTTATCAAGCAGATGAGAATCATTCATGGATCAGGCTACTCTGATGAAGACAAAAAGGGCTTTACAAAACTGGTGTACCAGAATATATTTACAGCAATGCAGGCCATGATCAGAGCCATGGATACTCTCAAAATCCCGTACAAGTATGAACATAACAAGGTAAGATATTTTTTTGTATCTGAAGTTCTTCCTCTTTATTCAGGGAATGTGTTGAGGGTTTCAATTACATGTTACACAAATCTTTCTCAGACCTCAGAAGAAAACAGCATGTTCCAGTCCTGCCTTTAGTTCTTTGCCCTTTTTTGTTACTTTGACAGCACAAAGGTTCTGCTTTTAAAATGAGAACTGCTCTCAATAAAATGCCTTAGGGATTTGTCACAGGGCAGAGATTTAATGGCAAGCTACTGCTTGATTGTGACTTCAGTTGCCCCTTGACTTTTCCTTGCATGCCATGGATTGGCCGGAGCACAGTTAGGTTGTTCTTCTGATCTGTAGCAGAAGTCACTGGTTAAGGTTTGCCATTAACATTACATGTAGAAAGAAATCAGATTATTAGAAAAATAGGTGGAGATACCTGTTTATGTGTGAACATATTGTGAAATAATTTTAACACAACCTTATAAGAGATTATTTTGATACTGATGCAGTTACTGAAATTTTAAAAGAGAAAATACGTTTGCTTGTACAAGTTCTCTTTAATACCTTTTTCAGTGATCTGTTTCAGGGTGCTGAGTACAACTTCAGTATGTTTGCAGACATCACCAAGCTGAGTGGGAGTGTTGTTCTGCTTGAGGGTAGGAGGGCTGTGCAGAGGGGTCTGGACAGGCTGGCTTGATTGGCCAGGGTAAATTGTATGAGGTTTAATAAGACCAAGTGCAGGTCCTGCTCGTGAGTCACAACTCCAGGCAGCTAGAGGCTTGTGATATAGTAGCTGGAAAGCTGCCTGACAGAAAAGCACCTGGGGGTGGTGGTTGACAGCTGGCTGAACATGAGCCAGCAGTGTGCTCAAATAGCCAAGAAGGCCAACAGCGTCCTGTCTGCAGGAGCACAAAAGTGATCGTGCCACTATATTTGGTGCTGGTGAGGCCACATCTTGAATGCTGTGCCGAGTTTTGTGCCCCTCACTATAGCTGGGACATTAGTGAGCTGGAGCAGGTCCGAAGAAGAGCAACAAAGCTGGTGAGAGGTATAGAGAACAAATCTTACGAAGAGTATTGAAGGAACTGGTTTTTTTTTTAGTCTATAGAAAGAGTCTGAGGGGAGACTTTATCACTTTCTACAACTAACAGAAAGAAGGTGGAGGAACAGTGGGCGTCAGTCTCTCTTTCCAAGTAGCAAGATGGGAGCAAGTGGCCTCAAGTTGCACTAGAGGAGGTTTAGGTTGAACATAGGGAAAATTCTTCACTGAAAAGGTTGTCAAGCAGTGGAATAGGTTGCCCAGAGAAGTAGTTGAGTCATCATCCAAGAACATACTCAAAAGATATGAATACAGAGAGCTCAGGGACATGGTTTATTAGTGGACTTGGTAGTGTTAGGTTAATGACTGGACTCGATCTTATAAGCCTTTTTCCAACCTAAATGGTTTTATGGTTATTTGTGTTTATATGATCTGAAATGTTTGGAAGGTTCATCTATGACCAGCCTGACTCCTTTGCAGTGTTATTTTTTGTATTTATGTTTTTAAAAATAGATGAGTAAAATAATTCAATTATTCCACGAAATTTCAAGTGAAATGCTTTACACTTTGAATACTTGGTAAGGCACAAAATTGCATGACTGTATCTCCCAGTTCTTGCCACAGGAGTGGTACAATTATGTGTGGTAAGAGTTCTTGAGAACTTGCTTTGATTTTTGCTATTGAGCTCTTATCAAACAACTTCTGTCAGGTGGACAGTTTAAGAATTGTCAAAAGTGTAGGGCTCAGCTTTCAGTCTGGTGAAAGAATATTTAATAAAGTAATACCTTCTCTGGTGACTCAAAGGTTCTTTAATATTTTTTTAATATCTGAGACTATTGAAAGGACATTTATGATAAAGAAGTATGTTTCTATTAACTGAGGAGGAGAGTGTTAAAAATATGCAGTAAGATTAAAGTCTTGTGTCTACACATAATTATTAAAACTGAACTGCTCTATCTGTTTTAAGACATCTAATTTACAAGTAGGAAAGATAAAGTCTGTTAGCAGGTTAAAGAAGCTTTGATTCTCCACTTGACTTTGCCAGAGTCACTTCAGGTGGTCATCACTTTGTTGGTGATGTAATGTTGCAATAACTAGTCTTGCTGGAGCCTGAGTTTGTGCAGTGTGAAGTCAGGAGAATCTTTGGAGCTTGATTGTTTAAAGGGAGGCTGATGTTGCTTATCTTAGGATGAGGTGGTCTCAGAAAGAGGAATTGATGAAGTTACGCTAATACTGTGTACCTTAAGAGTGTACCGAAATGAGAAGGTTCCAGGGGAACCTTATCGAGAATGAAAGGTCAGAGATTCCTTGCATCCTTTTGGGTTAACATTGATAAATTCATCACTGATGTTCAATCTATCTCATTATAATATCATTACAGTGTGAAAAACCACACCTCCTAGCTACACAACCCCCCTACCCAAACAAACCCATTGCTCTCTTTTGAATTAACTGCAAAGTTAATTTAAAATGAGCTGTTTCTTTATGATGAAGCAAGAAAGAAACTAATCAATGACCACTTGGCAGGTGTTGACCTTAGGTGTAGCTAGTACTTTTTACTGTGTAGGTATCTGTTGTAAATTTCAACCAGTGTGCTACCTTTGTGAAGATTTACTACCTAGCACCATTTTCTGGACAAGTATGGAATAAAACAAATATCTCAACTCTGTGTGTCAGCTGGCTTTTGAATGCAACATAAACAATCCAGATTTGGGGCAGCATCCTGTCTGTCAAAATCTGTATTGTTAACCTTGTTCAATGGTTAATGAAGATGTTTGTGTGAGTGAAGAATATTGAAACATTTGTCCTAATTAGTAAAAAAGACTTGAACTTCATAGTCTACATGCTGGAGGTGACTAGTTTCCCCTCAGACATCGAAATCAAAATCAAATGTGTAAGAAAAAATTACTTTTGTCCATGTATTTCAGCCTTTTGGCTCCATGTTTTTGCTGGGCACAAAGCGTACCACATACTCACTTGAAAAAGTTAGCTGCTGAGATTTTAAGTGCCCTTACACCAAGAAGTCAGTTAAGCAGGCAGTGGTATGATCTTGATGTACAAGATCATAACATTTAAGGACTCAACACACCTGGACTGAAATACTTGCAAGAGGCAAGTTTTAAGTTTAGTAGGTTCTTTTGAAGTTGTGTAACCTTCATAGTCACCAGTACAACTAAGGAGGCAGAGACCAAAACGTGTTGTGCTACATTATGGTAGTCTTGGCTTTTTAACTAAAGTATTGAAAGCTGAGAATAATTATTGAAATTTAGAATGTAATATCTGAGAACTGGTGTTAGAGCGTTATAACATGAAAAGCATTTCTTTTTCATGTTAAACTTCAGAAAATGAGTTCTGCTGAAGCTTTAACGTGATGAGTGAGAGCGATCTGTTTGGAATTTGTCATAGGCAATATTTTTTAGTTTTGTTTTGGGTAAATGTGCTTCTATTAAGTACTTCTTTACTAGAGGTTTTGAAGCTTTCACATGGCTCTTGAAGTTTAGAATATGAAGTATTTTTAAGATGTACAGGAAAGCCTTTTGATAGGCAATACTCAAAATTGCCTGTCTTTTCAAGACTTTATTTATACAGTACTAACTCATGTGCAAGTAGAGATACTGAAGTAAAGTACAGGCTTGTATTTTTACAATTTGTTACTTCTAGAAAGCTGATCTCTATATCACTGCTTTCTTTTCAAATACTGAAATACATCGTTCTTTTCAAATACTGAAATAGGACCATTCATTTTAATTTCTGAGGTTTAACATTCCCTGTGTTCTTCGTAATTTCTTGAAAGCCTTTCCTTTGTATAGTATAGTGTAGTGTCACTTTCTCCTTTTCTGTGCTCCTCCTCCTTTTTTTTTTTTTGTTGTTTTTTTTTTGTTTTAAACATGTCTAGTACTTCTGAAATTGAAGCATACGCATGGGTGGCTTTTATTTTCTCTCTTGTCATTGAGAAGTTCTAACAAATCTGTTATGGTACTAAACAAATCTATTGCTATACTAAACACTGAGTACCACGGTTAACCCATGCTATTCCCTTTCAGTGTAACTTCTAAGTTGCCCCTCAGCGCTAGACAGACAGTGTCAGAAGATGTCACCATGTCATTACTAACAGGCAAGAAATCTTACTTGAATTCCATATCTATAATTGCCTGCGTGACTCTTAAATATTCATAAGAAGGTAATTAATGTGAGTAATGGTGACAGAACAGACCAAGAAAGTTTTTTATGAGGCTGAAAACATAAAAGCAAGTTTTGTTGTAGACCTGGACATTTGCTGTTTTCTGCTGAAGTTAATTCTGGGTTTATACCTATTTCCTTTCAGCAACGTTTTGGAGTAAAAATAAGATATGGGAAAACCTTACTTGTATTATCTTTAAGTCCATGTTTACCTTGTTAATTTTTTTTCTTCTAAATCAGACACATCCACCAGAGCAAACAAGTACAGACAGAAGCAGGATAATGGGAGAGGATGTAGAGTCAGGCTGCATGAATTTTTATCTCAAATAAAGAGCTGGAGGTGTTTTAAGTGTTATGGATCTCTGTGGTGCAAATTGATGTTGAACAAACCTAGGCTGAAGGAAAGGGCCTCCTGCAGACACCTCATTCGATAAGGAAAGAATATGTAGGACTGAATCCAAAGCAGGAGTGTGCAATCACTGGGAGGGTTATTGGCTGCCTGATGATGCAGACTGTGTGTGGGTTTTCTGGCCTTTTGATTTCTTCTTTTAAAAAGCAAGGATGATGTTTTTGGTTGGTGAAGCGAAATGTTTGTTAGTTTGGAACAGGGATAATCAAATGACTCTTCAAGTATGAGAAATCCAAATGGTGCCATTTGCACAAGCATTATTTTGCAGCATCTCAAGCCTGGATCAGAGGGCTTAAAGTAGTTTACAAGAAGAAAAAAAGGTATTAATAATGTTAGTTAATATTTGATGTAGTTGTAGTCACAGATGTTCTCTTCCAGGGACTCAAAACCAGAGTTACCCTTGCAGAAGAGTTAAATGCTTCTAATATTATAAATGCTTCTAATATTTTAAATGCTTCTAATACATAATTTTTGCAAGCAATAGGTTGATGCAGAGCCAGCCAATATGGGAGAGAGTATAGTTAAAATATCACGGTCTCTTAATAACATGGATCTGAAGGCACCTATTACACACCTGTAGTGTGTACTGTTTTGCTCCCCTCGCTACAGCCTCACTCTGGAGTGATTCCAGAGAAGGGCAACAAAGCTGAGAATTATCTGTCTTCTCTGGAGAAAGAACAGTGAGGAGCATATGAGGGAATAAGGCTTGTTTAATCGGGAGAGGAGACTGGGTGGAGACCTTAACCATTTTCTACAAGTAATTGAAAAAACATTGAAATGTGGACTTCTCTCAAGCAGCAAGTGACAGGGTGAGAGGAAGTGGCCTCAAACTACACCAACAAAGGCTTAGGTTGGATATTAGGAAGAAAATTCTTTACCAGAAAGGTTGTCAAGCACTGAAACAGGCTGCCCAGAGAAGTAGCTGAGTCATTATTCTTGGAGGTATTCAAAAGACATGTAGGCATGGAGCTTATCAGCAGACCTGGTAGGTTAATGGTTGGACTCAATGACCTTAAAGGCCTTTTTTAGTAAATGATTCTTTGATTCTGTGATATTACAGCGTGAGGTAAAACCCATCTCCCTGATAGCCGTGTTTCCTCCCACAAAAACATTGATCAGTAAGCTTTAGGAGCTACAGTAAAGCCATAAACAGTTTCTTTCTGAATGCTTTGTAGAATGTCCTCATGAAGGACTTTGACAATCTTAACAAAATCCCAGCCTATCCTTAGATGTATTTCTTGTTTTTATCAGTCTCTTGTCAGTCATTCACTTCTGTCATGGCTTGCCTTTCTGTCTGGCACCTCCAGTCTTACATACACTTGACTTCAACAGGTTTATATCTGCTTATCTCTGGCCATGCCATTTCATCCTATTCTCTGCTCTTTTCTTTCTCCTCCTTTATATTTGAATAAACTTTTTAGAAGCTCCCAAAACCTCAATACCTGTGTTATTAGATCCTCTCCTTTCTTACCAGTTCTTTGTTCTGATCAGAGTCTCTTCTGTTTGCCTATACTGCTCCCGTGGGTTTGTAATTTGCTTGTTTCCTCTGTTGCGTTCTTCTTGTTTCATGTTTTACCCCAACAGAAGCATGAAGTTTAGATATTTTTCCATGTGTGGTGAAAAAATGATTGTGTATCAGGAGAAAGCTAGATAAACAGTGTTGAATGTTCCCATGAAGAGTTGAGAATATGTGTATTTAAAATAAATATACAGATAAATGAACACTCTTCCCCAGTAAATACTAGATAATTCCACTGATATCAAATAAGGAGACTATCTTAGCCTGCAGTTCAACATAAATTTGGAAACTAAACTTTAGCTTATTGCAGAGCAGTGAGAGTTCTTCCTTCCTCCTTCTGTATTTTGTTTTTAGTGAAGCTCTTTATTTTTTTCAATGCAACTTTTTAAGTGATTAACTCATGTTTGCTAACAGGAAGTGAGAAGTCGCATACAAAAACACTCGTGTGGAACGTGATGTCCGTGCTTTATCTTTCTGTCTCCACCCTTTTGCTCTTTCTGCTAGTGTGAAGAACAAATGGGTGGTAATAATACTGGCAAATTTTCATAGATTCTGTGATCACTTGTACACTGGATAAAGACCATAATTATAGGAAAACAGGGATTATGTTTCCATTCTGTCTGTTTTACATCAGATACGCTCATTGCTTAGCTGTTTTGCTTGCAGAGCACGTAGTGTTTCTGAAAGGAAATACTAATGTGAGCATACTCTATGACGATGAATATGTGAAAGCCATTCACAGTGTCTTTTGTGTGTAATGGGAGTTTGGCATTTATTACAAAGTAACAAAGTTTCATACTCTTGAATTGTTCTGACTTCCATAATCAATAAAAAGTTATGTAAATGTAGGTAGTTATACAACATATTTTTATATAGAAAATAAACATAACATGTAAGTGTTTCGTAGAGGAAAGTTCCTTAATTATTTCATTCATTTCTGCAGAAGACGTAATAGGGTTATCCAGTATTTATTTCTGAAGTAGTTTCAGATTGAAGTAACATTCTCATATTTTCCTCTTACAGTTTATGAAAGCATTTTCTCCCTGCATTAAGCTTTTGTGGGGAATTTGGATCCAGTTATGTTTCAGTTATGCTATGCAGAACAACTAAAAATTCTTGAGACCTCATGTCTTCATTGCTCATTTCTAATAACACACAGAAATTGCTTTAGGTAAGGTATATTGCAGTGTATGAAGAAATTATGAACTAAAGTGGACCATATTTTTCTGCAAATTTTGTCATCCTGTAGTTAAGTTTACTCTTCATGTGTGGCAAAAGGTAGAATATCTGAGATGCTAGAAGGCTTTATCTTCTGATCAGGTTCATCTTTGGCTTAGAAAAAAGTCTTGTTTTATAAATCCAAAGCAAAACACAACACAGCCTTCTCTTTTTTTTGTTTTTCTTCTCAAATATAGTTTGTTTCATACTGTGGATGTATTGCCTGGTAGAGGTACATAATTTCTTTGGTTCTCTACTTTTTTTTTTTAGAGATTACCTTGCTCTTTTTCCTCTCTGTTTAAAATATGAATGAAATCTTCTGATGAAGAGTTTATTATGTATTCATACTTCATCAGTTCAGTCATATATCTGTGTGTTTTCAGACTATGGGCATATCTGGCTTCACTCTTAGACTTCGGATTCATTTTGGTGATTATATAGAGGCGAGGCAAGAATCCAGTCTTTGGCTTCTGGAAGAGGAGATTGGAAAACAAGAGTCTAAGCATGACTTCAGTCATGTTATGTTTTAGCTTTTTTTTCTAATACTGTTTGTAACATCAGAAGGCTCTTTTTGTATGTGTCACCTTTGACAAAAAAAGGTGCTTATCTTCACTGGTTAGGTAGGAAAATTACTTATTATGAGCAAGTAATTTACATGAACAGTCTCAAGCATGACAGAAGAGAACACTGTATTGGAGGAGTAGAAACGTTTGCTGCTTTTGATCCTCGTTAACACTTAGCTCTCATGTGTCTCTTCATTTCCTTTGTCATCATATATAAGAGTTCATGGGCACTTGATTAAAGTAAGTGGTACTGTGGAAGAGCTGTAAGATTAAAGTTTTTTCTTCTTAATTAAGGCAGTTTCGTGATGATGGCTTTTCATTTTTCTTGATGTGACCTGTTGGCCATGTTTAAAATTTGACTTAATGTTTATTAGCATTCCAAGCCTTACAGTATATAATACACTACATGTCCAAATTGTAAGTTTCAAAACTGTAAATTGTATCTGGAGTCATTTGTGTTTGGAAATGCTGGCTTGGTATGGTTTGTTTGGTAAACTGTGTCTCCTTGTTTGAGAACTTAAGCTCTTTGTATGTATTGTTGGCTGTACTATCAGGTAGATGAGTGCTGTTTATCTCTGAAAATGTTCTTTGCATCTCATCTCTAGTGTTTATCTCTTTCTCCATAAACAAAAGGCTGCCAGTTGTGCAGCATGGATGAAAAGGTTACTGCTTATCACTGCAGCTAAAGAAGCCTTGGGCACATCCGTCTGTCTCCTGAACACCAGCACGGCCCTGTGCTGATTGGAGGAACAGCGAGCATGTACCACATATGAACAGCTGCTGTTCTTGTATCTCTCAGTAAGCCTATGAGTGAAGTAGACACCACTGTTTTTCCTTCCACAGCCTGTAATCTAATTCTTCTCACCGAAACATTCTAGCTAGCTTCAAACTAGCACAGATAGCCATTATGTAAGCCTCATAGACCTGTTGTGGCATTCAGGGGGGGTTACACCAACCACTTCATGGCCATTTTGATGGTTGTTTCTGTTTATACAAATAGTAGAAAAAACACAGGGATGTGATTTAATGTTGAGTCATGGTCTAGTTTTTATCTGTCTACAGAGATTTTACTCTCTATGTTACAAAAGAAAAGCATCATCTTAAATTTGAGAAGCCTGACTGCAGACTTTTTTTTCTAACTACATGTGTAGAATCACAGAATCATAGAATCAGTCAGGGTTGGAAGGCACCACAAAGATCATCTAGTTCCAACCCCCCTGCCATGGGCAGGGACACCCTACCCTAGATCAGGCTGGCCGGAGCCTCATCCAGCCTGGCTTTAAACACCTCCAGGGATGGGGCCTCAACCACCTTCCTAGGCAATGCATTCCAGGGTCTCGCCACTCTCATGGTGAAAAACTTCCTCCCAACATCCAGTCTGAACCTACCCGCCTCCAGCTTTGCTTCATTCCCCTTAAAATACTGCCCTATGTAATTTTGCATTTGTGAAGAGCTTTAGAACAAAGTAGGTATTAGGTTTTTATGTATGTCCTTGTGTTAGAGTTTTTAGTCAGTTATTATTTTTGGAGTAGCCCAGTAGTTTCTTTATGGCTAGTTCTGTGCAACTCAGTACTCAGAACTGGAAAAACATGGTAGCACTCATTATTCAAGTCTACTTCAAGGATCATTTAAAGCAGAAATCTGCTGAGTAGGAACCAAACATACAGCAGTTTTTACACCCACAGGATTCACTAAGTATTCTCTCAGACTACAATGGCAAGTTTTAGTCGTGCAGAAGCAGAATTTGTGCTCTGTATGAGAAGATAAAGAATTCTTCTGATGTAATAGCACTTTTCTGCACTGCTTCTGAACCCTTTGTAGATGCAAAGGTAGTACCAGTTTCCAGTCCACTTTTTCAGTTACAGAATCATAGAATCATAGAATCATAGAATGGTTTAGGTTGGAAGGGACCTCAAGGATCATCCAGCTCCAACCCCCTGCCATAGGCAGGGACACCTCCCACTAGAGCAGGTTGCTCAAGGCCTCATCCAGCCTGGCCTTAAACCCCTCCAGAGAGGAAGCATCCACAACCTCCCTGGGCAACCCGTTCCAGTGCCTTACCACCCTCACTGTAAAGAACTTCCTCCTAACATCCAGTCGGAATCTCCCCTCTTCCAGCTTAAACCCATTCCCCCTCGTCCTAACATTACTAGACCGTGTAAAGAGTCCCTCCCCAGCTTTCCTGTAGGCTCCCTTCAAATACTGGAAAGCCACTCTAAGGTCTCCTCGAAGCCTTCTCCTCTCCAGGCTGAAGAGCCCCAACTCTCTCAGCCTGTCCTCATAGCAGGAAAGGAATATATAGTTTGGTTTGGAAAAGGAATCTTCTTGTTGCTCTTGTTTTTAATTATATTTATTTTTATTAAGGGTACCAATCAAGGTAATTGTCTGTGTAAGAATACATTTCAGTGCCTTAAGTAGTAACAAATACAGTTTGAAGATAAAACATAGACCAGACTAATTCTTTGTATGAGCCTCTGAAGGTTAAACTAATTTCTTAAAGACACTCATGATGATGGGAAGAATCTTTCTTCTTTTTTTTTTCCCCCTTAATCATAAACCCACGTGGTAAGCTGATTCTGGGATAGAATATTTTGAATAAAAATTTAATGTACATTTTTATATGATTCCTTTGACCCTCTGCATTTTTAAAAGCTGATTTTATTCAAACTCTGTATTTGAAAAGGACTTAATGAAACACAAAATCTTCTATGGTAAAGGTTTAATTACTTTCATAAACCTAGAGCCATATAAGTAAAAATAAGGAACTGGAAATCAATCCATTCACAGCAGTGCAAAAGCATACTACATAGTCTAGATTTTCAGGCAGCTAACAGTCTCAAATTAAAAGAAGGGCATGGGACAGAAGGATATGTGGTGCATTTTATAAAAATATTTTTTTTAATTTAGATGTTCAATAACAATTTGGGAAAGAAATTAACTTCAGTGTTTATTCTCCTTTTTGACAAAGCTGTGTTTTCTTCAACCACTTACCACTTCTTAAGCAGCTTTTGAAAACTTAAGCAATAAAATAAGTTTAGTGGCTTGTCATTGATTATAATGTAGGAACAATGAGTATTGGAGTAGGACATCACTTAAAGATGTGTTGAATTTTTGACCAGTACCTGTAGTGTTGTGGTGTGCAGTACAAAATGGATTTTTATTAAAGAAAGTTGGCATTACTTGTCTGATTTACTCTTGTACATAATAAAGAGTGTTTAAAGACATGTATGAGGGATCTGAGGAATACATGAATGGAAAGAGCTCCTCAGAGATTGCAAAGGCACCTGCACACCAATTAGGTGAGATGTTTCTTCAAAGGAGAATATAGCCTCTGAAAGTGGGTTCTAAAATATGATTAGCAAGTTTTTAAGTATCCTTCTGTGGTTTATAGGGGGTGTGTTTATTTGTGTAGACTGATTAATTCTGACAGAATTTGTGTAATGATACTGTGTTGTGCATAGTTCATTTACTACTTGTAATCCAAGTCTTCCCACTCTGTGGGGGAGTCCAGACACTCATCAGCATTTGTCTAAGCTGAGTTTTAGAATTTTTTTTTAATTTCACCTGTAGGTAGTTCTAGAACCACTGACTAGAAACACAGATTGTATGACCTCATTACTAGACTCATTATGCAAGGTGTCATTTCAAACAAGAAGTTCTTCTGCAAGGCAATAGTCATTGTCATTCTTAGGTGATAAACAATGACTTGCACATAGTAGAGTTACTCATTCACTGTATTTATCTTGTGAAAAATTGTGTGACTTCTCAGCATATCTCTTTCAGAAAATAAAGGTATATTTTGAAGAAGTAGACTTTTGAGGATCTAATATTAATGGCTGAGAGAAGCTGTAGCTCACTCACTGACAAATTCCGTTGTTTCCTGATTCCATGTGTGTGCCTGCTCTTGCTGGTATGTTGCTGCCTATCTGTCCCTTTTT
This sequence comes from Tricholaema leucomelas, assembly GCA_013400475.1. Lineage (NCBI taxonomy): Eukaryota > Metazoa > Chordata > Aves > Piciformes > Lybiidae > Tricholaema lacrymosa > Tricholaema leucomelas. The sequence goes on along the minus strand of WAAF01009964.1, from coordinate 29,490 downwards.
GGACACTTGTCATCATTTGTGGTCTTCCGGTAGAGCTTCCTGTGCACTGCTGTCTGATACCATATGAATCAGCAATGTGGGTGTGTCTTGTCCATCTGACAAATAAGAATATTTTAACAGCAAAGTTTTCTTCACTGAGGTCAGTACTATTCAGAGAGTAATTTTCTTAAATAGCAATGCAATGCATTTCTCTGATCCAGTAGGTCTTTTTTAATTTATCATCTGCTGACTAGCATATGCAGTGGAAAACAACCTTGTAGGAATACTACTCAAGCAGCTTTTTTAACTGTCTAGATGTGCTGAAACAGACACCATCTGCAGAACCTTGCCAACGTAAAATACAATCAAATTCTGTCTAGTCAACATTTTAATACAATTTTTCACCGTGTCCTGTATTACTGGTGCAAGCTACATCAGTATTAGATTTTACAGTTGCTTTCCTCTTGGGAGAGTAATGAAAATTAAATTTCTCATATGAAGCTTCTGCAATGAGAGGAAATTTAAATAAATATGACTTGGGATTTTGCAGAAGTGTGGATGTAGGGAGTGGTGATATGTAGGCTGAGTTGTCAGGAACCTGCTTTTAAAGAGTTAATATCAGAACATACTTTTATTTTGTAATGGTCTAAGTCGTTACATACTTATTTCTCAATAGAGTACCGAATAAGCTTCTTCCCTAAACATTTTTTTTGTTGTTGTTCTCCATTCTAGATTTGGTAGTTAAATATTTTTCTTCACGTTAAGGTTTGTGGTTTGGTTTTTTGGGGATTGGTGTTTTTGGTGTGGGTTTTGTTTTTATTTATTCTTTCACCTTGCGTATTTTCCCTGTCAGATATTGTGCAGTTATATTCTGCTGATGAGTGTAAGAGGAAGATAATAAACAAGAACCAATACAGTGCTAGGATTTTTTTACTTGTTTCCCATGTTGTTTTTTGAACTTCTAGACTTTTTGAAATTCACTGAGTTTGCTTTTAGTTGTCTCCAGCAGTATGGATTGCAGAATTAATTATAGAAGTAGTTGTTACTTGACATAGCTTTATGTGGATGAACTTAATTTTTTTAAGATGTCTGTGCAGTACACTCTTCCTGATTTAGTTGCATTTCTATCACCCACTTTGCAGAGACAGTGTTATACCATCTGCAGAGTTCCAGGGAATTTTACTACAGTATTTGTTAAAACCAAGTATTTTCCAAATGGCTGAGAAACCAGATGGTAAACTATACCATGATTTTGGGCCTGCACTTGGTGGCATTGCATAATATACAAAATATCATGTCTGTAAGCTGTATGAAAAGAAATGACAATACCTATCCCTTACAGACAGCAAAATTGTCTTGCATGTTTTTACTGTGAATCAATTTTGTCTTTAAAAATGGAGTTCATGGATAGTTCAAAAGGCTAAAGAAAAATGTGCTTAACAGGAACCCTACCACACCCAGAATTGAGAGATCTGTATTCATCTCAATCTTGTAATTATGCCTCACTGCATCAGCAAATTAATGTAGTGGAAGCAGCAATAATAAATCTTCACTCTTTCAGTATGTTACAGGTGCTGGCACTGTTGAAGTTTATGAATAAAATCAGTAACTGAGCAAAGCATTTTATTCTTCGCTTCAAGATCACAGGATGTCATGGTTTGGAAGGGACCCAAATTGGTCATTGAGTCCAACCCCCCCTGCCAAAGCAGGACCATAATCTATCTCAGGTCACTGTCCTCAGACAGACCTTGAAAGTCTCCAGAGAAGGAGACTCCACAACCTCTCTGGGAAGCGTGTTCCAGCGCTCTGTGACACTTACAGTAAGGAAGTTCCCTCTTGTGTTGAGGTGGAACCTCTTGTGCTACAATTTACACCCATTGCTCCTTGTCCTATCACAGGGAGCAAATGAGAATCATGGAGTCATAGAATCAGTCAGGGTTGGAAGGGACCACAAGGATCATCTACTTCCACCCCCCCTGCCATGGGCAGGGACACCCTACCCTAGAGCAGGCCTGTTCCCCCACTCCTGACAGCCCTCAGATATTAAGTCCCTCTCAGTTTTCTCCTCTCCAGACTAAAAATCCCCAAGTCCCTTAGCCTCTCCTCATGAGGCAGTGCTTCAGTCCCCTAATCATGTTTGTGGCTCTCTGCTGGACCCTCTCCAGCAGATCCCTGTCCCTCTTAAACTGGGGAGCCCAAAACTGAAGTCAGTACTCAAGATGAGGTCTCACCAGGGCAGAGTAGAGGGGGAGGAGAACCTCCCTTAATCTGCTGGACACACTGTTCCTAATGCACTCCAAGATCCCATTGGCCTTCTTGGCCACAAGGGCACATTGCTGTGCCATGGTTAACTTGTTATCCACCAGGACCCCCATGTCCCTCTCCACAGGGCTGCTCTCCAGCAGGTCACCTCCCAACCTGTACTGGTGCAGTTTATTATTCCTCCTCAGGTGCAGGACTCCGCACTTGTCCTTGTTGAAGCTCATTTGGTTCTTCTGAAGGAATTAAAGATAAATTTAAAGTATTTGGCTTCTGAAGGAATAAAGATAAAAAGGAGAGTCTATTGCCTTTGGAAAAAAAGGGGAAGTATCCCAGGAACAGTTCAAGTATGTTGCTAAGTCTTGTAAGAAAAAAAATTAGAGAGGCAAAAGCCCATTTAGAACTTAGGGTGGGCACTGCTGTTGAGGAGAATAAAAATGTTTCTATAAATATATTAATGGCAAGAGAAGGGGCAAGGACAACCTCCAGTTCTTATTAGAGAGTGGAATATAGTGACAAAGGAGGAGGAACTTAACACCTTTGCCTCAATCTTCAACAGTGGTACAAATTGTCTCCGGGACGATAGGACTCCTGAACTGGCAGATGGAGACAGGGACCAGTATAGTCCCCCTGTAATCCACTACAGACCTGTCAACCTGACTTCAGTGCCAGGCAAGGTCATGGAACAGGTCATCTGGTGTGCCATCACAAAGCACCTACAGGATATCCAAGGGATCAAGTCCAGCCAGCACGGGTTTAGGAAGGGCAGGTCCTGCCTGACCAATCTGATCTCCTTTTATGATCAGGTTACCTGCCTGGTGAATGTGGGGCAGGCTGTGGATGTAGTCTACCTGGACTTCAGCAAAGCCTTTGACACTGTCTGCCACAACCAGCTCCTGGCCAAGCTGGCAGGTCATGGCTTGGACAGATTCACTCTGTGCTGGGTCAGGAACTGGCTGGAGGGCCGGGCCCAGAGAGTGGTGGTGAATGGTGCCACATCCA
>WAAF01009964.1:0-26228 GCA_013400475.1 Tricholaema leucomelas | reverse complement strand
GCTGAAGATGAGCCAGCAGTGTGCCCAGGTGGGCAAGAGAGCCAATGGCATCGTGGCCTGTATCAGGAACAGTGTGGCCAGTAGGACGAGGGAGGTTATTCTTCCCCTCTACTCAACACTGGTCAGGCCACACCTTGAGTATTGTGTCCAGTTTTGGGCCTCTCAATTCAAGAGAGATATTGAGGTGCTGGAATGTGTCCAGAGAAGGGCAATGAAACTGGTGAGAGGCCTGGAACACAAACTCTATGAGGAGAGGCTGAGGGTGTGCAGCCTGGAGAAGAGGAGGCTCAGGGCTGACCTCATTGCTGTCTACAACTACCTGAAGAGAGGTTGTAGCCAAGTGGGGGCTGGTCTCTTCTCCCAGGCAGTCAGCAGCAGAACAAGGGGATACAGTCTGAAGTTGTTCTGGGGGAAGTACAGGCTGGATGTTAGGAGGAAGTTCTTCACAGAGAGAGTGATTTGCCATTGGAATGGGCTGCCGAGGGAGGTGGTGGAGTCATCATCCCTGGAGGTGTTGAAGAAAAGCCTGGATGGGGCACTTAGTGCCATGGTCTCGGGCTGGGTAATAGATTAGACTGGATAGACTTGGAGGTCTTTTCCAACCTGGTTGATTCTATGATTCCATGGTTCTTTGTGCCCAGCTCTCCAGTCTGTCCAGGTCTCGGTGGGTGGTTGCACAGCCTTCAGCTGTATCAGCCAAGCCTGCCAGTTTGGTATCATCAGCAAACTTACTGAGCAGACACTCTGTGCCCTCATCAATGTCATTGATGAAGACGTTGAACATGACTGGACTCAGAATTATCCCTGGGGGACTCCACTAGTTACAGCTTTCTATCTGGACCTAGCACAATTGATCACCACTCTTTGGACTCTCTTGTGACCATTTCCTAATCCACCTCACTTTCTGCTCTCAGAGAATAGTTTTTCCTTGGCGCATCCAGTTCTGGAACGTACTCTTTAATATGTTTCCTACGTTGGTTCAAGGGGATCTTCACATTTTGAGCGTTAGTCTCTGATGTCTTTCTTCTTACAACTTCTTTTCCTGTGCAGAGACCTGTGATGTTAGAGACCAGTGGGTAGGTCTGAAACACTAATAATAAGGCCTTGAAATGGCCCAGTGCTGAAAACTGCTGAAAGCTGTTGTTTAAGAGTACTGTGCAAAGGTGGAGCTTTTTCTCTCTGCCGTGTGCTGGGCTGTGGCTCCATCCAGTGCCCCAGCTTCTGCACCCCATGCACCATGTGCAGTAGCATTTTTATCATGAGCTGTGCCAGCATGAGCTTTCATCCAGTTCTCAGCACATTCAGGAATGGAGAGCAGCAACAGCACGCCCTGCACATGCTGCTGTGAACCACGGTTAGTCTCTTCGAGCTAGGTTCCCGTGCCTGTGTGAGTGAGCTACTGTAAGCTGTAGGGATCAGGTCTTTGATCATTCTCACTTGCATTGGCTCATGCAGCCATGAGAAAGTCAGCTTTATCGGAAGTGTTGAATATGCTTGAATATACTGATTCTGAACCATTTTATCTAAACATGCTGTAGTACTGCCTCAGTTTGTTTTACTTGAGTAATGTACTGAATAGCTAGCATAGCTGCTTATAGTAAGTTGGAGCAATACATCTAAGGACCTAAATGCGGATCTTGGATAGGATTTCATAGCACTTAACATTAATATTGTTTAAAGATAGAAAGCTTTAAGCAAGTGAATTTGGCTGTGGCAATCTTACATACATATAGATAGATAGGCCATATACATATAGATAGATACTCTTTTAATTTTTTTACCTCTATATGGAACAAAACTATTTCCTCCCTTCATAGTATCACTGTAGTAAAATACTAATCATACTAGTTTGGGGTTGCTTCAAAACCTTGTATGATTGCAGAAATGAGTACTGGAGTCACATGCAAGTGTACAGAAATACATACGTGCTCTGCATACAGAGGAGCTGATTCAGGTAATCACCCATGGAATTTTTGGATATATGCTACCCACTTCCAACCTTGGAATCTCTACACTTACCTGCAGTCAGTGTGCAGCATTCATGTGTACAGAGATGTGATTAGGCCACCATGGGATTTGATGAAGTATGGGAAGAAGGGCAGTATGTGCCAGATCCATTAGCAGCTGGTCAAAGTTAGGTCAGCCCAGGGGATGTTTTAGTTTAACCTATATTAGGTTAAACTAGTGAGCTGAAACACTCAACAGTCAGGACGAAGAGGATATTTAACTATTTTATGCTTAACTCCTTTTGTTTCATTGGCTTTTCCTTTTCTGCCTCAGTTCCAGGTTTATTAAGTGTTTTGAGCATACATGACTTTGCTAGCTTTCCGGATTTGGCTTCAGACCTCACAGGCAACAATAAATCTTTCTAATAAATGTCAGTAAGTCAATACCAGATGCTTTTTAGAGGATGACTTTTAATATACATGTATTTGCTGACTTTGCATTTATTGCAGGTAATTAAATATGCCTTCCACTGGTTAAATCAAGGAACAAACTATTTCCCTAATTTTGATGAGAAAGTGGTCTACAGGAAGCTAAGTAAGCAGCTGAATGTTACTACTAAGTCTCATTTCCTTCAGACTTGATTTGTGTTGAACACTTACTTTCTTTTAAATTTATTACCAAAACCAGGACAGATTTTTTTTTTCCTTCCCCCCAGTAAAAACTTATGTATATTTTCATCTCTGTTTTGAGAATGAAGGTATAAACTATTCCTTGTCCAGAAATAATGTTCTCTGTTCACTTATCTCTAAACAGAGCTTGCACATATTGTCCTGGGAATTTTTTGTTTATTTGAGGATTTTGTTTGTTGTTTTTGTTTTGATTGTTTTGACTTTGGGTTGTGTTTTGTTTGTTTGTTTTTTTTTAGGGGGGGGGGGGTTGTTTTTTAATGGAAAAGTTATTTTCAAGAAGTGAAATTCCATCTTCTAGATATGAAACACTAGTGATTTATCTGCAATTTCACCTGTAAGTAAGACAGTTTATAAAGAGCTTCTGTTTTAATATTGTCTGTATAAATGGCAGGAAAAGAGATGTTAGCTTCAACAAATGCTGTTTATCTCTGAAGAATCAGAAAACAAGCTGCAGTAAATTTCCTTTAATCTGATTAAATTAATGCGGCCTCTTCTGGCATGAGTTCTTTTAAATATTTAGAAAGAATATCTCTACTGAAAATATGTCTGACAGCATTTTAAAGCTTTTTTTTTATTAGGCTATTAATTGTACTAGCAATTTCTAGACACAGAGAGGTGCTTTTGATGTCAGTGTTTTTATTCCTATATGTGGATTCCACAAGGCACATAACTGAGCTGCTAATTTTACTTTCAGTGACTCTTTCCCTGTCCCACCACCTTTTTTTGCTTAAGAAATCTGTCTTCTGTGATAAGTTGTTTCAGATCAGTAATTTTGGAAGTTGCAAGATTGTACACAATCAGTTTGTAGTACATAAATGCATACTAGTGCTTTCCACTGTTAGTGTATTTCCCCCTATGTTACCTTCTTGTCTCCTTTTTTAATGTACTTAGTTCTTTTGAACCTTTTGCTAGGACTACTTCAGTTATATGAAAATGGAAGGATAATTTTTTGCAGCTGACTAGAAGTCAGATACACAATTAGGAAGGCAAAGCTTATTGCCTCCTCTTCTAGCTCTTCCATTTGAGTGCTGTTAGCAGAAGTGGATTTATAGCTAGTGGATGGACAGTGAAAGCACAGTGAGACTTCTGAGAGGATACTTCTTTTTAATTGCACCACCAACCTTGCTCCAGGAAGGCTCTGGCTGACTCAGCTAATTAGCATTTTCTTCCACTCCCTATATCTTGTCAGTGTTGGTATGCACCATGTATTGATAAGGCATGGGACTTGCAGAAACATAATCTGTAGTCAATAGGTCAGCTATGTTGGTGCCAGAGCCGGGTTTGCAAGGCAAGCCAACTAAGCTGCTTCTGGTAGGAAAAAAACTTGACTCAGGAAACACTCTGGTTTTACATGTTGCATCTATAGTTACCTGCTTGTTTTCTATGGGTCTTTTTAGCCAACACATGACTGCTACTCAAGACCAGCAGCCTGTGTTTCAGCTGCCATGTGACTTGCATGCAGTTGACAGGAATAGGTAGATTCCCCTGGAGCCCTTTCTCTTGTGGAAACGCCTTTGCCTCAGACTTCATAAAGATTATCTGCTGTAGGTGTTAAATACTATTTTACCACCAATCCAGAAGCTTTAGTACCTTTCAGATTAGACAGAGATCGTGAAAAGCTTTCCTGCTCCTTTTCCTCAGGAAAGCGATGAAGATGAAAGATGTAGTTGAAATTGTAAGCAAAAATGTATTTGCTGTTTCCATTTATTCCACTCTAGAGGTGTCTCCTTAGCATCAGGCATCCCTCTAAGCATGTGTCACAAGTCTAGTGGAAGTCCTCATGTAAAAAATACATTAAACAAAATTTTGAGGCAATCTTTAAACTTCGTAGTATAAATTGAACTAAATCTAGCTCGTAATTTTTCAGTTTCTTCCGCAAGGGCAAATGAGACCAGCGTTTGCCATCTTAATCATGCTGATGAGCACTTGTTCAAACTAATACCAGATTATTCCTGTAAGAATTCATGAGCATGAACAAAGGTTGTGTAATTGGGCTCAATGTATTTGAAATGCTTAAAAGATGGATATGTAGCTGTAGCTGATTGTCTTCCTCTCTCAAAGTATGGGACTTTTAAAAGACCCCCCCACTAAGAGAACCAATGCCTGTTTTCTGTGTGTATAGTTATGGTTGAGTTTCAGTCCACTACATACGGAGTGCTGTCAGCAGTGCAATTTCTGTTCCAAGAAACTTGTGGTTTTGTTTCTATAGTCTGTAGGTTTGGATACTTGGTGGCAAGCAAAGGAGGAATAACTAATCACAGTATCACACAGTATCACCAAGGTTGGAAGAGACCTCATAGATCATCAAGTCCAACCCATTACCACAGAGCTCAAGGCTAGACCAGCATAGGAAGAGAAGAATAAAGCCTCTGTGTCTGTGTCTCTTCAAGACTTCCTGTCTAAGGGTGTTTTAGGTTTTCCTCCTCCCTGGCAACCCTAGAAGAACAACCAGTCTGCATTCCATGACATCCCTTAAGCATTAGTAGCAGAATATAATATTAGTATGATAATGTATTTGTATGATTGCTGCTGAAAAAAAAATGAGACTGATAGTAAACTTGTTAAATCTTTCTGTTGGTATTTGAGAGAGCTATGAACAGCAACACAAGCAACTCAGTTTTCTGGCCATTAACTCAGGAAGGCATCACTATATTAATGAGCATGTGAGTCATGTTTATTATATCTGTAAACACAAAAGGAGGAGGCAAGCAGTGTAATAGTGCTGCATTTACAGCTGAAGTTATTAACAAAACAGCCTTGAAAACTGAACCAAAGTAAGCAGCTAAATGGAGTTATGGAAGTGGCCGATATGTGTTATTAACCAGATATGTGTTATTAACCAGACAGATTTCACTGGAGCCATGGACACAGGTAAATCATGAGATACTATCCTGTAGGGATTTGGGGCAGGGGGCCCTTATAAAGTGTTCTGATTTAACTAAGTTTACAACAGAACGGGTCAGTGCAACTGTCTCTGCCTCATATACTGCTAGTGTCATTGTAACTGCTTCTCGACCACTTTCCACTCAGTGTCAATGCAGTACGTGGAAAATATTTCATCAAGAAAGATGTTTTATTAATTACCTCCTTAGGTCACTGTCTGTAAGCACTGCTTGCTCTGTGTTTCAGATTCAACCCAACTTTTAGATATCACTCTCCTAGTTTCAGTGAGAAGCCTTATGGAAATCAGGGTATTTTGAGTCAGGGCTTATTTTTTGGGTTTGTTTTTTTTTTTATGCTGATGGTAGAGGCAGTAATGTGGAGAAGGCAGTGAATTGTGATAGCATTAGTTGTGACACAGTGCTGAAGTGATTCACTGCAGCAGTCTGGAATATTTTACTTCTTAGATTGACAACAACAAGGTAGTAAATCATTGCGAGCAGTTAGTCAGAAGTTAGAAAATTGTCCATGCAGGTGGCCAAGCAGTCATTAGGCTGCAAAATCATAGCTGTTTTCATGACTTGAGATGAATTATAATGGACACTGTTCAGGGTAAGGTCTGCCTTGTTTATTCTATTTTGCTAACAGTGGTTGATAGTGGTCCTACAAAGTTTGGCTTTGTTAGTATTGACAGTCATGAGTATTTTTAGAGGAGGATGTGATACTGCAGTGTTTGCAGCTTTTTAAGAAAAAAGTTAGAAGCCAGTTTGAATGTACATAATCAGTGATTGTGTATCTTCTGATAAATGTGTTTTGTAAGAATGTGGGGTTTTTTCCCACACTGGTTTAAATATTTGCAGTTGAAGTAATCTTGAAACATAGTGGATAAAACCTTACCAATCCTGAATTATATGTATACCGCATGCAAAATGAAGTTAGAAACAAATTCCATGTGAAATATTCTGTGGAGTGGTACACAGGAAAACTGCATACCAAATTTTTTATGCATTAGACTGTGCCTGATTTATAGTAATGCTTAGCGTTCAAGGAAGCAAAAGAGTGAAAGTCAGTAGTTCGTACAAATGAAGGCATAAAGCTAATGAGAAAGTGTCAGAATTTGTTACTTTCTACACAGTTCAGTGGCACGCTCCTCTTGTTTCTACTCCGTGAAAATAAGCTTAGTGTGTATTAATTTTCTTTGAAATACTAAGAAGTTTTAAAAGGATGATGTGCATAATCGGAAGTCTCATAGGAGTTTGTCAGCTTGTACTGTACTCTTAAGTTAGTACAGTCTTACCACTAGAAGTTATTCCCCATGTCCTGCGCCATTTTGTGTGTGTCCTTATATCCCCCCATCCTGTACTGGAGTAGAAGTACATCACTCTGCTTGTGATTGTTAAGAGAATTGCTCAGTATATGCAAGGGAAGTAGGGCTAATCTTATGCTTGTGGTGATTTTGCAGTCAGGTAAAAAGTCTGTATACTTAACAAAGCTAAAGTGAAGTTTATCTGCAATTCTCCATAATGCCAAAAATAAAAGGAGTAGGAGTGAGAAAGCAGCACATTTTTTTTTAGACAGCCATCAGTTTTTACTGATCCAAACTATGTACGCAGATAAAAATCCCGTACAGCTTGACCGTATGTTTCCATTTGACTTTTATTGTTGGTCGTTTGGTGTCTAATTATATGTAAGTGTGTTTCCTAGTTGATGTGCTTTGGAACTAATTTGGGGAAGAGGCACTGGGAAAATGCTGCAAGTGTTGTGCATTGTCTCTTCATCTGCCAAGATCTGAAGCTTCTGTGGATTATCTGCTGCCCTAAAAGGCAGCTTCTTGTTTGTGTACCTTGACTGTATGTAAATAAGCATATAGGAGGTATAAAACATACATGTGTTGAACTATATTTCATTAATTGTAATTATATTCAGAATTGCTGTCAGATAACTTTGATTTAGTAACTGTGTGAAAGGTGTTTAATGAATCTGTTAAAACTCACATTTACAGTCAACCTGCCTAAACTGATTCTTACTGAATATATAAACAGTTTTAAATCTCCTAAAAAAAAAAACCAAAACAAAACACAAAACACTGTTCTGGTAAATAGTATGCTTGAATCTGAGGTTAAATTTGACTATAGGTGTGTTAGAATATATGCAGAGATCATAATGATTTGATTTTCTTTCATGACTTGGAAACTTAGTGTAGGATTTTTTTGGTTGATTATGTTGATTTTAAGAGATTATAATCTGTGAGGGAAGTACTAGTAGTCCCTCTTTTGTAAGGTTCAGACACAGTGAGAAAAGATTTTCTGTTGTAGTAGTGTATCACAGCAGGCTTATAACGCATTTACTATTTTCTGTTTACCCTGTTCCTGAGATGCACACACCATTGGAATCTTGAGTATTTATAGGTAGCATTGGGACTAACACAAACTGTTCAAGTTTGGGTAGCACCTTGCAAGAACTTGAAAGGCTACAGGATGAGAGGATGAGAATGAGGAGGAAATACATGGAACAATGGAAAGTGTGAGGAACAGAGGAAAGGACTAATAGAGAGGACAAAGCAGAGGTGAGGTTGCAGAAAAGTGGTAATTTCAATTTGTGTTGGAGCAGCATGTAATCCAATATATACTGCTCCTTAGTTTTTTCTCTTCACAGACTTTATTAAGAAAGGCTTTTGTGTTAAAAGTGTAGAAAGATAATCACTGTTAACTTCATTGGTATTTATATAGAGTTGATCTGTGTCAGTTGCGGAATTCAGTAGCCATTTTACTCCTAATGCCTTCCTCAAAAGGACAGTAAAAAATAAAGAAGATATTATCAGATGTATAATACAGTACTCAGCTTCGCTTCAGATTTTGGGGGGTTGTTTTAGCAGTCAGGGTCTTCGAGTTCTGAAAGCCTTTTAGTGATCCACTCTCCACCTGTCAAGGTGTTACTGTTGTTTGCTCTTTTTTGTTTACATAAGACTTCTTCATATGTCACCAGAGACTTTAAGGGAAGAACAGCCAGCCTGTAGGTAGCATAGGAATCAAGCTGTTTCTCTTGCTGCCAAAAGATACTCTTCTGCAGTAAGGAGGGATTCTGTTAAGAAAATTATTTTGCGCTTGCCTTTAGACTTACTTGCTCTCAAACTTGGTTGTTCTAACAGGTGCCTGTGTCTCATTTCACCTGCTGAACTACCAAAAGTCAGCTGGGAATTGCTTTAGGGTTGTTCGATGTTTGGGATTTTTTTGTTTGTTTTGAGGCTTTTTTGGGGGGAGGGAGTATTTTGTTTGTTTGGTTTTTTGTTGGTCGATTGGTTTGGGGTTTTTTTGTTGTTTTTCTGGACTTTGTTGTTGTTTGGGTTTTTTGGTTGAGATTTTTTTTGGTAGTGTTTTTTATCTTTCCCCCCATCAAAACCATGGATTCAGTCAAGCTTTTTGTCCTTCCACGAGGGATTTCATTCTAATGAGGTCTTATTTTTCCACTGATATTTAAGAAAATTGAATCTTAGGAAAAAGGCCCACAACAGTTCAGACAATTTAATTTACCATTGTAAAGCTGTTGCAGTTTCTTAATGTAGTGTTCAAAAATTACTTGGATCATGGCCATTATCTTCTGCTACTATGGTTAACTGTGTGGGTTTAATGTCTGTGTTGAGTAGGATTAACAAGTTACCAAAAAACGGAACTGTAAAAAAAGGCATCATAGTTTATTTGCCCAGGCTGGTGATTTACCTCAATGCTTACTGTACAGAAAGACTGCTGTTATTTGTTATTAATATTTAGCAACTCTAATAAGCACTAAGTTGCATAGATTTTTTTCCCCATTTTGTGCAGTTGTGATACAATGAAGCAAATGGTAAAGGAGCGATATTTTGCTACGCGTCCTCTCTTTTTTCACCTACTTTACAATGCTGTAAATGAAATTAAGTTAAATTTAATGACTGTCTGTTTCCACATGGAGAACCCTGCAGTTTTCATCATGAATGTGAAAATGGAGAATTATTTAAATTGAATGTTAGAGAGATGGTTTGAAATCTCTTTAATCTCTTCTGGGGAATGTAAATCAATAGTGAAGAAAAAGCACTTCCAGTTTCAACAACAGAGCATATTCAGCCAAATATGTAGTGCAGGAAATCAAAAGCAGCAGTACTTGTGCCAGTGAATCCTGTCCCATTTATGTGACTTCTGTACATATGTACACATACCCTTTTTGCTGAACTTAATATTTACATTTTAAGTGCTAAAGGAAGAGCTACTGCTTGCTGCTTTTGTTGCTATTTTCTCATAGAACAGAAAGACTGGCCAGGATATTACATGATGGATCTTTCTTCCTTTCCATTTAAAGAACTAACACGAATAGCACAGTTTAAAATTTGCACCGTATTTCCTGCAAGTAAACTAATTCTTTAGCAGCCCCTGTAGGAGTGCTTCTCAGGTGGAAGCACTGCACTGCACATACATTTGTAATTGTACTGTGTACATTCTTTTTATTATTTCTAGCTACTTCTGGTTTTGAATATTTGTAGTGTCTGAACAATACTTCTGCAGCTTCATAAATCTGGAGAAAGGGGCCTATTGGCTGTTTTGGTAACTGTGTGGCGAAAACCTTAGATGTCCTTCTCTTTCCTGATAGGATGGTCTGTTTGATTTGTTGCAGAATATTAGCAAACTTAGCAAACTTAATTTTACTCAGATCATTTGTTTAGTTTCAGAGTCTTGATGGGATAAAGCTAGCTTTGTGTTTCCTGCCTTTACATAGGGCATGATGGGCTTGGATGGAATTCGGAGTTCCTCTGTGGGGTTGTTTGGGCAGTGTAGCATCAGTGTCCATCACCTACCCCACCAAGAAGTCTGCGGAATCATGATGTGATGGTTTGGGAATTATTCCCTTCCCCCCCCTGCCCAGAAATAAATTCACCCAGACTAGACTGAGCTGGCTGGAATTTAAGGAATGAAGCTTTATATTCACAGCTTAGCACAGTATATAAGCAGATAGTTACAATATGTTACAAATATTTACAGCTATATACAGAAATACACAAGTTAAAAGTAACACAGAGACACAATGCCCCTCCCAAAAATCAGAGTCCGCAGAAGGGGCTCCCAACCACCCTTCCACCTTCTTTCCACCCCTCTACCTTATCCCAGAGTCTGTGTTACGTGCAAGGTGAGTTGGAAGGATCATCACAGGGGGTTAGATGCAGAATGATTAGTTGGGTTACACAGATCTAAGCAGAACATCAGAAGCCCAGGGAGAAAACACAGACACCAACAAACTCTGACACACTGTCTTATCTATGTGTCATTGCTTTTACACATCTCATCAAACCTATGAGTGACATAGACATCACCACTGTTTTCTTTTTGCAGCCTGTAATCTAACTTTTTCTCATTAAAATATTCCAATTAGCCTCAAACCAGCACAATGTGTAAACACCCAAGGAAAAGAAATCTTCCCTTTACAATCTTACGCAGTGCATTTCAGTTTTATGCCTGCTAGTTCTTGGGGTGTGCATTTCTAAATGGATTATTATTCCTCTTTTAAACAGCAGCTTCTAAAAGAGTTGAAATAGATTTGTTTTTTTCAGTGAACAGAAGCAAGAAAGCAACCTTTGGGAATCTTAGGAATTTTTAGTTACCTCTTTTCCTCGTTTTCACGTCGGTTTTTTTTTATTTTTTTTTTTTTAAATATGGTGAATGGCTAAGTGTGGTTTTGACAAAGGACAATGAAAGATAGCTTCTTAACTTTAACTTGTATCACCTATTTACTGAATGTATACATGAAAAGAAACTTCAGTATAATAAAATAATTTCATCAGAAGCCTTCAGTATTTCTCAGATAGCCTTCTGTCAAATTACAGTTGAAAATACGATTTAATGGAAATGTTCTGTGAATTTTTGTATGTTTCAATGAAGCTTGCTTCATCCTTACTTAGAACGAAATTACTGCATTTGCCTGGTTGTTTATTTAATTCTGTTCTGCAACTTTCTTGGTCCTTTGGTTGAAGTTTGTGATTAAATTGTTCTGGCCTCATGTCCAGGCTAGCAATTTTTTGGGGTGTTATTTGCAAGTAAGTTTGGAGGGAACATAGAGAGGAAACCTTTGTCGATCACAAATTAATTAAAATGAAAATGCACCTAATTGTGTAGAATACTGGTCTGAGCTGGCACTGTTTTGTGCTCCCAGTGACTCTTTTCAGGCCAGCTCTGTATTGCCATTTTTTCCTGTTCTCTGTTGTTAAAATATAAACCTTCTGTCATACTTGTTTTGTCCTCACTTCATAATGTTAGTGATATAAAACCCAGACTTGACATGCATGCAAGAAGATCAAACTTGGAAGACCAAGTTTGATGAAAGGAGTTACCTTATTTCATAGTATCATAGTATCATCAGGGTTGGAAGAGACCTCACAGATCATCAAGTCCAACCCATTACCACAGAGCTCAAGGCTAGACCATGGCACCAAGTGCCACGTCCAATCTTGCCTTGAACAGCTTCAGGGACGGCGACTCCACCACCTCCCTGGGCAGCCCATTCCAGTGTCCAATGACTCTCTCAGTGAAGAACTTTCTCCTCACCTCGAGCCTAAACTTCCCCTGGCACAGCCTGAGGCTGTGTCCTCTCGTTCTGGCGCTGGCCACCTGAGAGAATATGTGTCCTTGCTTCCAGTGGATGAAGAAGCTGTGTCTGTTTCAAAACCTGTTATGTGACGTTTCCTTTATCCTCACTTAGTTTTGTCTATTAAGGTAGTGAAGCACCTTCCCAGTACTTTCTGCCTATATGTAGTACGTAAAGTCATTGGTTAAGCAGTACTGTAAAGCTATTCTAGTGATTGTACAGTAAGCCAGTTTACTTAATTTTTAGTTTCCGTTAAATGAGAAGTTTCTGTGTGTCAGTTGTTAACCTTTGGACATCTGTCTTTTTTTTGAGGGGGAAAAAAACAGAAACAGACCAGAACAGAAAAAAAGTTCCTAGGCATGCTGTTTCTTGTTATTTTTTTTAGTGAAGTAACTTAGGTAGTGAAATGAATACCTGTTAATCGTACTGAAAAATGAAGCTTAGAAACAATTCTCAAAGAGCACAGTATATGTCCTCTACCAGTGATTTTAAACAAGTATGACTAAAGATGTGAGGTTGTAGAAGTAACTCTTGTTCATAAGCTTACAGACAAATAATGTTTTAAAAAAAGTCAATGTGGAAGACCTTGCAATATGTGAAAAGCTGTGAACACAGTATTTTCTTGAGATGATGCTGTTAGGCCATCGTTTTCTTTTAGTGGTGTTAATCTTTTGCTGCTGTATTAGAGACCTGCTATGTGTTACTGATAAGTGGTTTGAAGTATTTTACATTTGAAACAGAGTTCATAATTTACAGTAAACAGTAAATTCTCATCTGGTTGTCATAACTGTACTGAGTGCCTTGCAGTCAATGTATATGGACACTGCATGTTCATTTCCCAGATCTTTTACCTAGGAATGCGATTTTCTCCTTACTTGCATAGAACATTTGATCTCTGTTGATTTGCTCTTGTCCTTATGGTTCCAAAAGTAGTGATGATTTCTATTGTCAGTACTTTTTTCTTGCTTTAGGTAATATGCTGAGAAGCAAAATCCAGACTACAATATGCTTATTCTCTTCTATCTTTTAAAATAAAGTTTATAGCAAACGGGATATGGTGGTTTTTTGTTTGTTTACTGTTTAAATTATACTTACGATGTTTCTTAAAGAGTTAGTGTGAGAGTTTTAAGAAGGACTCAGTTCCATGTATTTTACTTTTTTGTACACATTTGGTGTTTTTCCTAGGGAAAATGTCATTTTTATGTCTTTAAAATGTTTTTGTCTCTGTGACGCAGTACTCTGCTGAAGTCACGTGGAAAGAATACACTCTTTTTATATTTTCATAATGTATATTCTTCTTAGTATTCCATGCATGATGAGGCTAAAAGTTTGTTTTCCACTCTAACTTTACATCTCACCCTGATTTTAATTATTTCATAAAATCATTTGGAATACCTCTTTGCGTGTTTCAGTGTATACCTTTTGATGACATAATGTGCAATCAGACATACACATTAACTATGTTGGATGTCAGCTTTATAACTGGTATGTATTTCATACAGAAATTTTAGCAGAATTTAGACAGATTAGTAGAAGAGTATATCTCCTTTGATGGAAGGAATCATTTGGTGTATAATGACTCCTCTTTAAGTTTTACTTTCCAGTACACAGTAGATACGTAATAGAATACACAATAGATACTTCCCAGAGTAGCTGTGGACACTTAAAACCCACTTAGCAGAAGATACTCTGAATTTTTACCATTCATTTGTCTGCCATTTACTGCCCTAGAGTAATATTCCTTAAAAGATGCTGCTTATTAGCTGGTATAAGGCAAGATTTTGAGTAAGAGGCTGATGAAAGTTGAAGAACTGTGACAAATTCATGTTGTTTCAGTGAATCTACACAGATTTGTGTGAGTTGGACTCAGCAGTCAACTCTTTTACATCACTATTCGTAAAATAACTTAGTAAGTTTTGGAAGAAAGGTTTTTTGTTTTATAAAATACTGTGCTTTGATGAATATGTGAATATTTTCCTTTAATTGCCCAAAGAAATTTAAAATTGTAACTCCTTTGTAAAAAGAAACAATTTAATTTTCTACTTACCGTTTACTGTCTTTTTTTTTGTTGGTTTTTTTTTGCTTTACTTGCATTTTACGTAAGGGTGTGTGTTGCAGTGACAGTGTTTCCAACAGATGTTGTAAAGCATATGAACAGTACGGTGCTGTTTTTTCCACTCAGACCAAGCCATGGTGGCTTAAGTGTCTCATGTAATTGGTAATGTGATGAAAGAAATGGTATTTGTCACCTGTAGCAGGGTCAACACAAGGGCTAACCTACTAGCTCTCTCAACACAAAAGTGGGGGGAGAAATAATACACAAAACTCAGCTCTGAGATAAAAGAGATAAGAGTTTAACATAAGATACTATAATCACAATGCATAATTACCTTAGCTAATAATTGAATTAAATTAATAATACGCTTAGCTTAGCCTATGTGCAGTGGAAACAAACCAGTATAAAACAGAAAACCAAAACATTAGCTACCAACACCCAGAACCTGGAACCCAGAGGCAGCATCTGGAAAAGGAAGCTTCTCATGTTTCAGTCTGGACTTCAAGCCAAATAATACTTTGCTCCAGTTAACACTTCCGTTTTTTGAAGCTGGCATGACTGCAGCATGGTATGAATAGCAGCAGCAGATTCAACTCAACTCATGACATCAGCAAAGGCTTAACTTCTAGGAACATAGTTCCAGAGTTAGTTTTGCAGCATTAACGTGTCCTGTCTTGGAAATACTTTTTAATATATCTGGAACTCACAAAATAGATTAACTGATAAGGAAACAATAGTGTCAGAAAAATGAGACTAGGTCTTGGAGATTCCTCAAGTCATCCAAGTGTCAACATTTTGAAGATGTAACTACTATGAACAGTTAATTTCCTTTAATAAGTAATGCCTGTAGGACTAATTTAGAATTGTTAAGACTCACACCAGTTATAACAAGGAAGACGTTTGTCCTAAAAGAGTGTATTTTGCTTTTAACTAAAAACTTTCCATTCCACTATAACTTACACTCTTCTTACCCAAGAAACACAATAAATCTCCAGTTAAAGATTTCAGATTTTCAGAAATCAATGTTCACATTTTCACAGTGGAATAAATACATAGCTGCTGGTCTTTGTTTAGGGAAGCGGGAGCAGTATTGGCATAACAACAGATCTCACATTAAAAACTGCAGGCAGAATAACTGAGTTTGATTTACACAGCAGGTCTTTAGCCTTGATCAGCTTTAGAAAGAGTTTATATTATGCATACAAAAAAGAATGTGAGGTAAATCATTCAGCTATTACTGTAATTTAGGTGTTGGAAATCAGAACACCTGTGAAGTTTGGCTAAGGATTGTGCATTTTGAATACGTTCCAGTCTGTACTGAAACGCTGTGAAATACTTCACAACATAAGCAGGCCTGTTACATTCCTGGTAAACATTTGTGGGGTTTTGCTGTTGCCATTTGAAGACAGTTTTCCTAGCAGATAGCTCATGAGCAAAACCCGCATGAAGAACACAACACCGCTGAAGTTTCTTAGTATTTGGCTCGTTAATATTCCACACAGTGGTTTTGCATCTTTCTTTCTCAGTTATTGAGTGGACAGGGATTGCCGCAGTGGAGGTAGCCTCAGGGACTCGGCAGCACACAAAATGTTCCTGCTTAGCTCCTCCTCTGATTTTTTGCTGTGAAACAGTTTTGGCTCCCTTGAGCTGTTGCCGTTGCAAGCCACCTAGGTGCGGCTATCTGTAAAGGGTCTTAACTTGGGAATATACATAGTCCCCTGAGTAATAAATCTCAGTGACCTAATTTAGCTTACAAATTCATGAGCATTTATTGTAACATGCTTCTCTGGAGAAATAAAAATAGCACCTTAAAAATTGCAGTAGACCACCTTGTTCTCAAGAGGTCAAAAATCACCCAGAAGGCTTTTCCTGTCTCTCATTCTTGGGCCAAGTAATGGAGAAAATGATAACTGGCAGTCTCCATTAACATATATCACCTGTGAACATTTCAAATGCTCCACAGTCAAAGTCCAAAGTAGGGCAGATTTCACAGATGAGCTTAGGGGAGGAAGGTCTGGGTGCAAGCCATATCTCTGTTCTAGTGCAGCCTTTTGTTTCCTCCAGCTTTTTCTCTTTTGGTGTTTGTTGGGATTTTTGTTGTTGGTTTGGTTGATTGGTTTTGGAGTGGGGTTTTTTTGTTTTGGTTTGTTTTTTTGGGGGGTTGTTGTTTTGGTTTTTCTGTGCATGGTTTGTTTGTTTCTTAATAGGTTTTTGAGAGCAGACCTAGTTTCCAGAGTGAACTAGGCTCATCTGAATGAAGGAACGTTTGTGGAATGAGTATGTCTACACTTAATGTGAATTCCACTTAATTTTCTCAAGTGTTTATGTGTTTATGCATAGAGAAGCTGTTTGGTTTGGTAGCAGGTGGTACCTCAAAGCGTGCTGTAGTACTGAAAGACATCTTTTAAACTGAAAGAAAAATACTGTAACCAGCTAATTCAATCTTAAAATTGATTCAGTAAAAATTTCAGGCCAGTAGTGTATTGAAATTAATAAAATACAGAAGAACAGAATATGTTCCATAAACGATAGCCTAAATTCATACCACAGAATCACAGAGTGAGGTCAAAGCACACCTCTGGAGATCCTCTAGTCGTCAGCTCCCTTGCTAACACAGGTTTACCTAAATCAGGTTGCACAGGATTGCATCCAGGTGGTTTTGAAAGTATCCTGAGAAGGACCTTCCCACAACCTCTCTATTCCAGTGCTCCGTCACCCTTCAAGTAGAGATTTTTTTCCTTATGGAACTTCTGTGTTCTGATCTGTTTTCGTTGCCCCTTTTTCTGTTACTGAGCACCACTGCAAAGAGTTTGACCTCATCCTCGTCATGTAAAAAGTGCTAAGTATAATTGCAACAAGCATAGCACTTAACTGGAGCTACAGCTGTGATATAATACATCCTGTATAATGGTCAGAGAGAAACTCAAGTTACTTCAACCCCTCAGGAACTCCATGATAAATGTGTGTGGCTTTTGAATCCTGCAAAGCCTGTGAGTCAGTAAAAACTCTCATACTGCCAGAGAACGAGCTCAGTTTAAATTTATTCTTATTATGCCCAGAAAATAAAGTATCTATTCCCATATAAGTCTCTATATTTTTTCTTTTCTTTTGAATATGATAAACCTGTGGGCAGAACCATAGAAGTTACGTGGCTTCCAAGCTTTCTGAAAAAGCCCAGAAGATTTTAGTATTACCTTGAAAGGAAATAAAGACTTACATATCTGGCTTTTAAACTATTCCTACAGAAAATTAGTGTTAATTCTGCAATGCAGTAATAAGTGAACTTTTAATATTTTTTTTTCTTCCTTGTAAGGGAGGCAGATTTATCAAACTATCCACAAAACCTTCAGCAAAAAAAAAAAACAAACCAACAGTTAAATTACAGAGTGTTATTCAGAAGTTTCCGTATACAGTTATTTGTATGTATCTCAGAAAGTTTTAAGTGCTTAATGTGCAATAAAATTGGGCTGCACATGCAGCCCAGACAGCCAACCGAGTGCTGGGCTGCATCAAGAGCAGTGTGGCCAGCAGGGCAAGGCAGGGGATTCTCCCCCTTTACTCTGCTCTCCTCAGACCCCACCTGGAGTACTGTGTGCAGTTCTGGAGCCCCCAATACAAGAAGGACATGGAACTGCTGGAGCGGGTCCAGAGGAGAGCCACGAAGATGATCAGAGGGCTGGAGCACGTCTGCTGTGAGGACAGGCTGGGAGAGTTGGGGCTCTTCAGCCTGGAGAGGAGAAGGCTTCGAGGAGACCTTAGAGTGGCTTTCCAGTATTTGAAGGGAGCCTACAGGAAGGCTGGGGAGGGACTCTTTACACGGTCTAGTAATGTTAGGACGAGGGGGAATGGGTTTAAGCTGGAAGAGGGGAGATTCCGACTGGATGTTAGGAGGAAGTTCTTTACAGTGAGGGTGGTAAGGCACTGGAACAGGTTGCCCAGGGAGGTTGTGGATGCTTCCTCCCTGGAGGTGTTTAAGGCCAGGCTGGATGAGGCCTTGAGCAACCTGCTCTAGTGGGAGGTGTCCCTGCCTATGGCAGGGGGTTGGAGCTGGATGATCCTTGAGGTCCCTACCAACCTAAACCATTCTATGATTCTATGATTCTATGATTAAAATTAATAAAAGTGATGTCTGGTAGAAGGCTGCCCTGAGGTAAAAACAATGGGAGAATGCTATGGTTGAAAAATTATGAGCAATACTGATAAGGATTCAGTTGAGAAAGGTACATGAATGAGTTAATGTTTTATTTTCTCTCTAACTTACAATTTAGTGGTTTGTCTGTTTAGTAGTTCTGATTTCAGAAGGTTTCTGTCTGGCTCCAGCAGCCTACCACTGCATTAACACAATTCCTTCCTTTTTTTTTTTTAATTTTTCATGGCTCAGTCTTCTTTTTGGTAGCTGAGCCGTATTAATAGTAGCGTAGACACTGATCTCCAGCATAACTGTGAGACAGGCAAGGCGATCTGTTCTGATTGTGTGATAACTGATGTCAAATTTTAGTTAAAGGCATGATCTTTTTCTACGTAGGTCAGAATAGTGAAATCATAGGTTCTAGATAAAAGATGAAGAATGTCTCTTGACCCATTTTAAATGGTATCAAGGAAGGCAATTTCTGTTTCAACAGCTTTTGCATCGCTTTCTTCTCCCCTTTATTTTTTCTAATCGTCTTCTTTAGGTCATGAATGTGCATATTTCTGGTAAATCAGTCATCAGAGGTCACTTTAAGGTCCTGCTTCGAGTCACTTGAGCTGCTTTCTGTATTCCTTTTGACCCTTTGACAATACTCGAGTGCATATATTGATACAGGATGTCCTTCGGAAGTGTCTTAGGTCCTCTTCCACACCATTTCCTCTATTTGCTCTTTTCTAATATAGATCTGTATTTTCATTTGCACTTACAGCTTTGAAGTATTTCCACCTAAACTATTTTAAAGTAATGAAGTATATGCATGGAATTCAGCATTTATTCTTGAAGTATTGTGCTGCTGCTTTTGCTTTTTTCTGTTCTCTTTATGTGTGTACGGCACCTCTCAAAGCCTTGTTTTCCAGGGTGAACTGGTCCAGTGCTGACTTTACAGATGATACAGTTTAGAGCAAAAACATGTGACAAGCCTCACTCAGATAAATGGTGTCCAGAGCAAGTGACTTCCATGGAGTTTGACTTTCAAAAATGGAAAACTAAGCTTGGTTCACAAACAGAAAAGATCAGCTTTCTGTAAATTTGAAGAACAGTCCATAGTACTGGAGTTCAGACAGAGGGTAGAAATTATTTCGTTACCTGTATTATACCTACCATGGTGTGTAGTTAGAATTTATGTAGCTTAAGACAGCATTTGTGGATACCCATTAAAGTAAAGAATTATATAGGAGGAGAACAAACAGTGACATCTGTGAAAGCCAGTCTCACCACAAATGTATACTTGTACTTTGATGCTGCTGCTTGTCAAAGCTTTGGTCTTTGTGGGATCAGACTGTGATTTCTAATTAAACTTTAGTTTACTCCCGAGTAGTCTAGTTTTTAACAAACATAGTTAATTTCTTTTCCTTACTAATATGTTTTCCAAATGATGTGCGCACAGGCTGCTTGTCAGGGCTGAAGCAGTACCTGTGACACTGTGGTGCAGGAGGCTGAAATACCACCTGCAGGGCAGCAGCCACAGAAATGTACACAGGCAAAGCCTCCTGTTCTTAGCCAGGCTATTTTGTTCTTCATGTGGGTTTTTTGTTTTGATTTTGTTTTTTTTCCCTCCTCCATTATAGTTGAGTCATGTGTGGAGTCTCAGGAGGAAACATGGCAAAAGCACTTCTGGATTTTTGCTGCTTAAATTGAAAGAGGGTGACCTACAAAGAGTAAAAGACTTGCAGACCTCAAACTGGTGTCTTACTTTTATCCCTTATAAAATGGAATGATTTTACTGCTCTGTCATTAGGGGTTTGTAAGACATAAGTGTGAATGCTGATCCAAATTTGCCTTTAGGTAAATACTTCTTGTGCTGAATTACTGGGACCTCAGAATATACTGGCAGCTTTCTCTATCATAGAGCCCCTAAGGATGAATAATTTTCCTGTATTGTGAAAAGACGAATTTTGAAAAATAATAAGGAATACTATTTGTGATTAGAAAAGATAAGGACTGGCTACTGCATGGAAAAATCTAATAGCAGAATTTGATTATTTTTTTTAAGCTCTGTTGTAAAATTTAGAAGTTCAATATGCAGCAGTTTAAAATTTACAGCAAATACTGTGCTGTACAAGGAAATTACTCAAAGGAAGAAAATGCAGAAGAAACCATACTGAAATCTGCAGATCAGGTGTTACGGGGTTCATTTGTCCAATGCCACAAATAAGAAAAAGTTTAGTGTTTTCTTTGAACTGTGCTGTGAAATTCTTAGCTTTCCATTAAGTGATTTTTACTGTTTTGTTATACACGTATATAAATAATCCACCAGTGTGACATCAGTGCAGTATGTGACACTTAACCACTGTAAATCTGTTATAATATACAGCCAGTGAATTTTAATGGCAAGTCAGTGACTGCAACTGAGAGTACTTCTGTAGAATGCAAAGTGCTCCAACATGATTATGCCGATGTCTGAACCGTTATGTTTGATAATTAAAATTTTATTAGAAAGGGCATTCTGTGCTACATTTCATGACTACTTGGTTAACATGTATTGTTAAGGGTTCCTTCTGTTGGCTCACTGTTGACCTTTTAACTATGTTTGTCATTTAAATTGGTCATTTGAATCTATATATTTGTCATGGGTTCTGCTGAATCTACTGATGAGTACTTAATACCATGCTGATGTCAGCTTTAAAACAAAGTGCTGGCTCTGGAGCAAAGCATCATGAGGCTTGTAGTTCAGATTGTAACATGGGAAGCTTCCTGTTTCCAGTTGCTACATTTGGTTTCTGGTTTTTTGGGTGTTGGTCTTTTCCACAGGGCTGCCTGTTGGTCTAGGGGGTTGAGTGGTCTTTTTATAACTGGATTCTGCTGCTGCATCTGCCTTTGCTTTTCTGTGAAGTAGGCTACAGTAATGTACATCGCCTTGTTTCTGTTAAGCTCCTTAGCTCAGCCCACAGCTTTTTGTGTTACTTTCTTTCCCAATATTAGGGGCAGCAAGGGGAAGGACTGCTTGTGAGAGCAGGTTGCCTTAAACTAGGACAGTATTAGTTATAGCATCAGAATAATAGTGTGAAAAAAGGTCCATCACTGTAAAAAGGAGATGGCAGAGCCATGCCCTTAACCACATACTCCTCAACTTCCTTTTAAAATTTTGCCCTCTTGTGATAACGTTTCCAAGTAGGATTTGTGATCATGTTGATAAAGGAGCTGTGTCTTATCCTACACAAGCCTCCTTCTGCTTTGTATTTCAGACTGCAGAGGTTGTTTAAGGACAGCAGTGGTAGCATACCTATGGGTATGCGCACTTCCAGGTGCTTGCTTACTGTGGCATGGACTGTTGGGCCACTGTAATCACTGTGGCACATTATGAGAGTGATTGTGGGGCTGCATTAGTTTTGCAGAAGATTTTGTGATCAGCACTTCCAAAGAAAGTGTCAAGTGACTCTAAAACCAGCATAAAGCTTCTTCCAGTTCCTCCCCTCCAGAAGTGCTTTCTTTGATTTGATTAATTGAGTCCTGGATTACTTACAAACATGGAAGAGTGTTGCTGGCCTGAGGTGTGTTCTATATGATTGCATGAAGTCAAAGTACTGTAATTATCCTGTGAAACTAAGTATTATTCATGTTTAATCCAATTTGTCATTCATTTTAGGCCACAAATCTGAATTTAAATGATAATCTAATGTGTCCAAAAAGGAATTAAGATAATTTTCATATTGAGAGGGAATTTAAAGCCCACTGAAGAAATATTGATAGTAATGTCACTTAGTACATGGTGAGGGCAATAGTTAGTGCTTTGCTGGCTTTTTCAGGTGAATTAATGGTATATTCTATTTTAAAGACTAACTACAGACTGTTTTTGTTAACCACCTAGTTCAATGTTAATACCAGCACTTACATTAATACTGTAATTCAAATAAGAACTGTTTGTGTGTGGCAGCTACATGCTGATTTCCTAAGTAGTTGCCTGTGAACAGGGTAGATAAGGCCTATTGATAAGCATTTTTTCTGGATAGCAGAATGTAACACAGGCACCCTGTCTTTTCTGCAGCAACAGCTTGCTTATATTAACTTCATACATTTGTCTTGAAGATTTTCTGGGAAAATGGCATTTCTTGGCATTGCTTAAAACAAAATAAACCCCAGAAACCTAAGGGGGTAGAGTTGGAAATTAGTGGCTTAGTGGAACCTGTTGAAGAGACTTGATATGGTGGTGTCAGTATGTGGCTGTTGACTTTGTGCTTGGATTTTCATGTCCTTGCTGTATCCTGGAAAACCTCCAGAGTATATTGCACAACAGGATTTGGTGACTGAGTATGGAAATCTGGTTGTACTAATAATGAGGATACACAATATTTCTCAACAGACTCTGTTGTCACTTTTCTGCTAGTCTTACTCAGTCTCAGAAGCTTTTTCCAGATAAAATTTAATCAAAACTAATTGTAAAAAGCCCTCGGTTTTACTTTCACATATTTAACTCTTACTGCAGCATGGCTTCTATAAACTGCTAGGAATTAGAAGAGTGTACCTAGTTTTTCACGAAGTTGTATCTTTTTTAGGTCATGCATGGCATAAAACTTTCTTTCAGTCTCCCTCAAGGCATATTTCAAATAGTTACTCATCACTGTGGTATAATATGTCTGTGTTTTCTCTAGAGGAAATAATACTCACTTGCTATCTTCAGCATCTTTGGGCTGGATTCACACTTGTGTGACTGTTCTATACAACAGCTATTCATCTGAGATTACATATTGTCCCTTTAATTCAGTCCTGCCAATTAATTACTCTAGACAAAAGGAGATTAACACAAGAACCCAAAAGAAGATGAAAAGGTGATATGGTGTCATGTAGCTTTTAATGCCTGGGATGAGTGAAGCTCGTATTCAGAGTAAATGAGGTAATTGTTTACAAAGACAGTCTCCTTAGTTGGGCAACACACAAATGCAAACATTTAAGTTAGTTGCAATTTTTGCAGAGGAAAATCGCTGCTGGAATTACTCATTATTTTGAGAGGGACTCTCCCAGTCCTCTGATACATCAGGAAATACCACTTTGACGGAAGCCCCTTCGATGTTATGTGTCAGTCAGCAGAGGGCACTCTCCTCCTTTAAAAATAAGAGAAAATACATCTTGAAAATGCAGAGGTGAAATGTTTTTCTTTGTAATTACTCTCACTCTTTTTTTTTCCCTTTAACTTATAATTGTATGCATTGTGTATTAATTATAAGTTTCATACAACAGAATTATGTAAATGATTATTTTTTGTGCAATACTTTCTATTCTTGACTGAAACAGCTATGATGATGTGAGTTCCTTAAGCTGCTGCTTCTTTCCATGTGAGGTAGGGAATCCTAGATTTCTAGGGAGTCACAGATTGTTCTCTAGACTGTAAACACAGCAAAACTTACGCTGTTTCTTTTTGTAGGCAGCTGGATGGAGGAGCTGAATTTCAGAACTCACCATAACTTGTACTCTGAGGAGACATACAGTCTTTTTGTTTCTAGCTATTTGAACTTGTCAAGCCAAGTAAAGCTGTTATTCACCTGATCCTTAAAAATGTCTGTAGTGCAAGGCTCATTAAGGCTTTGTACAGGAGTAAGGCTCAGCAGGATTTCTGTACATCTGTATAATTCGTGAGAATTCACGTACTGAAACATTCTCTTTTTTAATTAATGAACTTACTGTTGTATTGAAGTGGTTGACTGAGGCAATGGATTCTGCAGGACTGTGTAGTACAGGCAGTCATGAATGAAAATTTTAACATGTCCATGTCAGCATGGCTCAACTCACCGCTTGTAAAGTTAGCTAAATTCCTTTAGCAACTTGAATAAAGAATGAAGAATACTCACTAGTCCTCAGTCAAATGTCTGTGGCCCAAAACGTAGGCAGGAAAATATTTAATAGAAGTCCTCTGGTGAATTCCACGTGGAATCGGCTGCTGGCAGGGCAGGCTGAGGTGGCGGGCGGGTGGCAGGTAAGCGAGGAACGAAGGAGCATACAGGCAAACACGCAAGGCAAGCAAGCACTTATGCACCTGTTTACCCCCTTTATAGGATAATGGTCGAGGCTAATGGTCTCACTGGCCACACTATCACCCAGTCACCTTTGGCAATCACCCAGAGATACTCAGAAAAGGAAGCACCCACAGGCTGTTCCCTTCCAAAAATGGGGGGGGCGCATACGCCTTGCACGCAACAGGGGCGTGGTCCTTTGAACCCCTCTCCTGCGACCGGACCCAACCAGATTAGGTTGTCAGGGTTTCTCTGCCCTGTTTTCCAGCCACTGGCCACAAGACAGAAAGGCAGGTAAATACACTCAAGCCCATTCTGTGATCATTGGGACTCTCCACCACAAATATGAAGGTCTAAAAGTCAGTATTTGTGTTTTGAAATACGAATTCAGGAGTATTTTCATTGCATTAAATCTGGAATTACTGATTTCCCTTACCAGAGTTTTCTTGTAAGTTGCTTACAATTACTACAAACAAAATTACAGTGAATGTCCAGAACCTTGCCTTCTTCAAAAGAGACAACAAAGACTTCAACAATTGTAGTTACCTAAGATCAATGCAAGATTGATTCATTTTACTTATTCTGCCTCTTTGTCCTTTTGGTAGTGAGGGAATAGCTTGTGAATGCTTCATTTCTTGTTTTCAGTGTATTTTTCTATTTTCTCTTTTGTTTTGAAAACCTGTCTTATTCTGTAGAGGTTGATTGTCTGAAGACATTGCATCAGTTGATAGCAACATTACAATAGGTATGGGATTTGGAGAGGGAAGGTGTGTTTACTGATAAAAGTGGTAATTCAGGACATTACATGAGAGCAGATACTCTATTGAAATAGTAGTAATGTATGTATTTGTGTTGCTTTTACTTGTTAGGCAGCAGCTTAACAGTGATAGCCAGAGAACCTAAAGCTTATATTTAGAAGTAGGAAAGTTGAATAGTAAGCAAAAACAATTGTACCTTATTGTTCCTTCTTACTGTGATTTCCCATATTAGAACATATCTGTGTTAGCTGTGTGATCTTTAGATCTATTTACTTTTAAACAGTATCTACACTAGTGCTGTAATTGTACCATCCCAGAAGTTTCCATTAAAAAAAAAAATTGCATTTGTCCATTTTGCAGGAAAGAGCAACTTATGTTTCACAAAAAGAAACTATTTTTATAGACTTAATTTTCTAAGCAAGCTAAATTTTTAACAACTATTCACTCTGGATAAATTAGTTTTCTCTTCTGCCTTCTATCAGAAAAAAATAACTTACTTTGTTGCTATGGAAACAAGCCCTAAGCAAAGTGCCTGAGGTAGCTGGGGTTGTTTAGCCTGACGAAGAGGAGGCTCAGGGGAAACTATCGCTCTGTACAGCTACCTGAAAGGAGGTTGTAGCCAGCTGGGGCTTGGTCTGTTCTCCCAGGCAACCAGTGACAGAACAAGAGGACACAATCTCAAGCTGCGCCACAGGAGGTTTAGGATGTTAGGAAAAAATTCTTCACAGAAAGAGTGATTGACCATTGGAACACGCTGCCCAGGGAGGTGATGGAGTTGCTGTCCCTGCAAGTGTTTAAGAAGTGACTTGATGTGACACTTGGTGGCATGGTTTAGGTGATTAGAAGGTGTTGGGTAATAGGTTGGACTTACTGATTTCAGAAGTCTTTTCCAACCTGGTTAATTCTGTGATTCTGTTGTTTTTTGTTTTTTTAATAAAAAGAGTATTAAAAAAACTCAGGATAGAATAGTAGGATAAATAGTAAGTTATATTTATGAAGATCTGGATTCTGTATTTAAATCATGCTCTTAAGCTCTCCTGTCTTCTCCTTTGACATGACTATGATTCTGTGACTCACCTTTTAACACTTGAAAGAGAATCTGCCAGAGTGACAAGAAGTTGTTTCATTGTGATTCACAGAATCACAGAATATTAGAGGTTG
>WAAF01009963.1:40318-55684 GCA_013400475.1 Tricholaema leucomelas | reverse complement strand
GAGTACAAGGAAAGAATAACCTCCCTTGTCCATCTGGCCATACTGTTCCTGATCCAGGCCAGGATGCCATTGGCTCTCCTGGCTACCTGGGCACCTGACCCCAAGAAAGTTATATCTTAGGGGGGGGGGTGTCAGAAAGCAGGGTGCTGGCCATCTGTGTCCATGCTCTGCTTGTGTATCTGTGTACAGCCTCAGCGCTGGGTGAGTACCAGAATTTACTAATTATCACTTCAACCACTATCCACAAAAGAAGGGGGGCAAGGGGTGAAACATCCAAAGCCAACAGTCACAAGCTTTATGAGCAACGTTTTGACAGGGCTGCCTTGTCTGACAGGAAGGGCTTCCCACTGGGAAAGAGAAAGAAAGTTACGATGTCGTTTCCAAAGAGAGGAGGAATCAGCTTCCTTTACACAACACTTCTCTATATGTGTTCTGCAGAGAGAATCGCTGAACTTCAGGAGAAAGAGACTCCTGAGCAGACCAGGAAAGCAGGAGGCTTTGGCTGGACCAGACCCAGCTGCCATACAGCTGGACCCCACCGCCTCATGCCCTGCATTAAGTCATAACTCACCGGACCACACGTTCAGAAAGTGCATGAACCTTGCGACCCAGAGAAGGAAAACTTTACATCCAAGTACCAGGCAAAGCTCAGCTTTGGAAGGTTCTGAGGAGGGCACCATGCCGGTTTCTCTCACCTCTCCCACCAGAGCCTGTGCAGCTTTCTCTATGTCTTTTGCAGCCCCAGCAGCAGCAGCCTTGTCATCTCCCCATCCGCCCGTTCCCGAGCCAACATCCAAATGCTTTTCTAATGCTTGGCTCCCTTAGAGAAAAGGCACTGCCTGAGCCCTGTGAAGCCATCAGAAGTAATCTATCAGGTGCTGCTTGATGGTGTGCTGGCACCAAACCCTCCCACTGATCTTTGGTTAAAGGGAGAAGGCCATTTCTGGTTTTAGCCTCCATTACATGCCCTGGTATTACCACCAGAAGTTGTTACCTGCCTATCGTCACTACAGCCCACACTTCATAACTCCCTCTACCAAATCCTACCTCCTGCTTCCCAGCCTGTCCTGGGACGAAACACTGGAAAAAGCATTTGCTAGTCAGCTCAGGAAGTCTTTAAAAAAAGAAAACTTCAAGAAATGAGGACATTTTTCTGCCCTCTCACTGCCTACATTTCAGTTTGGTTTTTAATGGTTTGGGGTTTGGTTTTTAATGTGTTGTTAGCTGGTTATTGTTTCAGGGTTTTTTCCCCTGGAAGCTGAGAGCACCAACCCAAGGGCAAGGTCCTGCATCTGGGTCGAGGCAACGCCAAGCACAAATCCAGACTGGGCAGTGAGTGGCTGGAGAGCAGCCCTGAGGAGAGGGACTTGGGGGTGTTGGTAGACAAGAAGCTCAACATGAGCCAGAAGTGTGTCCTTGTAGCCCAGAAAGGCCACAACAACCCCAAGCAATGCTACAGGCTGGGGACAGAGGGGCTGGAGAGCAGCCAGGAGGAAAGGGACCAGGGGGTGCTGGTGGATAGTAGGCTGAAGATGAGCCAGCAGTATGCCCAGGTGGCCAAGACAGCCAATGGCATCCTGGCCTGGATCAGGAACAGTGTGGCCAGTAGGACAAGGGAGGTTATTCTTCCCCTGTACTCATCACTGGTCAGGCCACACCTTGAGTCCTGTGTCCAGTTCTGGGCTCCTCAATTCAAGAGAGATGTTGAGGTGTTGGAAGGTGTCCAGAGAAGGGCAACAAAGCTGGTGAGGGGCCTGGAACACAAACCCTATGAGGAGAGGCTGAGGGAGCTGGGGTTGTTTAGCCTGGAGAAGAGGAGGCTCAGGGCAGACCTCATTGCTGTCTACAACTACCTGAAGGGAGGTTGTAGCCAGGTGGGGGTTGGTCTCTTCTCCCAGGCAACCAGCAACAGGACAAGGGGACACAGCCTCAAGTTGTGCCGGGGGAAGTATAGGCTGGATGTTAGGAGGAAGTTCTTCACAGAGAGAGTGATTTGCCATTGGAATGGGCTGCCCAGGGAGGTGGTGGAGTCACCGTCCCTGGGGGTGTTCAGGAAAAGCCTGGATGAGGCACTTAGTGCCATGGTCTGGTTGACTGGATAGGGCTGGGTGCTAGGTTGGACTGGATGAGCTTGGAGGTCTCTTCCAACCTGATTGATTCTCTATTCTACTCTAAAGCAAATCAGAGCCTGG
Source organism: Tricholaema leucomelas (assembly GCA_013400475.1). Classification (NCBI taxonomy): domain Eukaryota; kingdom Metazoa; phylum Chordata; class Aves; order Piciformes; family Lybiidae; genus Tricholaema lacrymosa; species Tricholaema leucomelas. Next base: position 53,492 of record WAAF01009963.1, on the reverse strand, counting down.
GCTGCATCAGAAGTGTGGCCAGCAGGTGGAGGGAGGTCTTTTCCAACCTGGTTAATTCTGTGATCAGTCTCAGTGTGGCACTGGGCAGCCTGCTCCAGGAGATGTCCCTGCTGAGTGCAGGAGGGTTGGACAAGAAGACTTCTGAGGATCCCTTCCATCCCAATGCAATCTGTGAATCTGTGACTTATCAAACAAATAATTTGCTCTGGATTTCCTCCCAGCACTCTCTCCTTAGGGCTGGGTGCTAGGTTGGACTGGATGACCTTGGAGGTCTCTTCCAACCTGGTTGATTCTATGCTTTATGATTCTATGATTTTCCTGGCTCTTCCAGGGTGAAAGAAGCTGAGGACCATCCAGATGACACTGGACAATTCTCACTGACACCAGGAGAAGCAAGGCCAGCCCTGGGGAGAGCTGAGACAAAATAGCACTTCCCTGCTTGCTGAGCAAGCATCATCATGAGATCATGGGGCTGCAACTAAAGTAAGACATTTTATTGTGCCAATAAACCTGGCAGATTAGGACTGGTTGTTGATATTTTAAGCAATGCTCACCTTTAATTCTCATAATTGCTTCCAGACTGTGTTTGGCTGCTTCTCTTGAATGACATGTCCCAGCAGGAGGATAATCCTGTACAACCTGTCTCACACTGTGTTCCAGCACAGGTTGTCTCTCATTTCCTTGGGCTCAGCTTGTGTGGGTATGTCTGATTCCATCCTGCACAGGCTGATGGAGCAATTTGTTCTGTGTTCTATTAAACCACAAAAATTCAGCCTTCCAACTACAACTTAAAGATAAAGTGGTGTCCACCAGAGCAACATAGAATCATAGAATCAACCAGGTGGGAAGAGGCCTCCAAGATCATCCAGTTCAATCTATCACCCAGACCTATCCAATCAACTAGACCATGGCATCACTCAGTTTAGCACCTATGAGGCAGCTGCCATGATTTCCTTGCTGGATAAGCACACACTTTCAAGAGAGTTACATTTTTCACCCCAGATACAGTCATAGAATGGTTTAGGTTGGAAGTGACCTCAAAGATCATCCAGTTTGAACCCCTCACCACAGCAGGGATACCTCCCACTAGAACAGGTTGCTCAAAGCTTCATCCAACCTGTCCTTGAACACCTCCAGGGAGGCAGCAGCCACAACCTCCCTGGGCAACCTGTGCCAGTGTCTCACCACCCTCACTGCAAAGAACTTCCTCCTAACATCCAGTCTAAATCTCCCCTCTGCCAGTTTAAACCTATTACCCTTCATCCTGTCATTACAAGACCTTGTGAGTAGTCCCTCCCCAGCCCTCCTGTAGCCCACTTCAGATCATAGAATCATAGAATCAACCAGGTTGGAAGAGACCTCCAAGCTCAGCCAGTCCAACCTAGCACCCAGCCCCACCCAATCAACCAGACCATGGCACTAAGTGCCTTATCCAGGCTTTGCTTCAACACCTCCAGGGACGGTGACTCCACCACCTCCCTGGGCAGCCCATTCCAATGCCAATCACTCTCTCTGCCAACAACTTCCTCCTAACATCCAGCCTAGACCTCCCCTGGCACAACTTGAGACTGTGTCCTCTTGTTCCATTGTTGGTTGCTTGGCAGAAGAGACCAACCCCACCTGGCTACAGCTTCCTTTCAGGTAGTTGTAGACAGCAGATACTGGAAGGTTACTCCAAGGTCTCCTCAATGCCCTCTCCAGGCTGAAGAGCCCAAACCTCTCGTAGTCCATCTCCATAGAAGAGCTGCTGCAGCCCTCTAAGCATCTTCACGGCATAGGAAGCTGCAGCACACCTGAATGGCCAAATTGGCCAGTGTGGGTAGTGACCTGTAGCAGCAATATTAGAACTCAGTTCCTTCTTGAGACAAACCAAAAGAAACAGAGAGATTGGCATCTCCCTCTTGGCTCTCAAAAGAAGCCTTTGATTTCTGGAGGGCTCCTGTAATACTGTGAGACAATTTCCAGCCACTAAAAGGCAGAGACACAGATCCATAAAAACCTTCTGCATCTCTTAAATCTTAAATTGCTAAATTAGAAATTCAAATCTTCCATGTTCTTGGCTGAATGGGAATGGAGACTTCGAAACACTTATTATTAACCACAATGTGCTGGACTGGTTTTGGTGGTTTTTTTTGTTCTCCCCAAACCCCTTTCTCACTCCTTCTATGGCATCTTTTCTCTTTCTCATACCAGTCCTTCAACCACGAATCCCAAGTCCTAGTCAGCTTTCTGTTTCAGTCTCAGCTCTCCTTTCTCACACTCACATAAAATGGTGCAATTAATTTATTGCAGTCTCGCCACAGTTGTTTTATTCATCATCACTGTAAAGCTCCTGTGAAGTGTGCCCTGGAGAGGTAATATCATTCTAACAAAACTGTCCTGATGAAATAAAGCTGAGAACCCAGGGAAGGGAATGAAGCTGGTGAGGGGCCTGGGGCACAGCCCTGTGAGGGGAGGCTGAGGGAGCTGGGGGTGTGCAGCCTGCAGAAGAGGAGGCTCAGGGCAGACCTCATTGCTGGCTACAACTACCTGAAGGGAGGCTGTAGCCAGGTAGGATTGGTCTCTTCTCCCAGGCAAGCAGCAATAGAAGAAGGGGACGCAGCCTCAACCTCAAGCTGTGCCAGGGGAGGTCTAGGCTGGATGTTAGGAGAAAGTTGTTGTCAGAGAGAGTGATTGGCATTGGAATGGGCTGCCCAGGGAGGTGGTGGAGTCACCGTCCCTGGGAGTGTTCAAGCAAAGCCTGGATGGGGCAATTGGTGCCATGTTCTAGTTGACTGGCTAGGGCTGGGTGCTAGGTTGGACTGGATGAGCTTGGGGGTCTCTTCTAACCTGCATGATGCTATGATTCTATGCCTAGAGATAGTATTTCTCCCCATAAAGCTTTCTCTCATATGACAGTGAGTCCAGAGCCTGCTCACTGAAGAAGCCACACTGCAAAAAAAAAAACCTGTCAGAGAGGAAAAACACATCTGGCAGATAGCAGAATTAAGCTAAGTAAGCTGTGGTATGAGTATACAGTTCTGGAGTCCCCAACAGAAGAAAGATATGGAACTGTTGGAGTGAGTCAAGAGAAGACCATGAAGATGCTCAGAGGGCTACAGCAGCTCTGCTATGAGGACAGGCTATAAGGGTTGGGGCTCTGCAGCCTGGAGAAGAGAAGGCTTCAAGGAGACCTTGGAGTGGCCTTCCAGTGCCTGAAAGTGGCCTACAGGAAGGCTGGGGAGGGACAATTTAGAAGGTCTTGTTATGACAGGATAAAGAGCAATGGGTTTAAACTGGCAGAGGAGAGATTTAAACTGGATGTTAGGAAGAAGCTCTTTGCAGTGAGGGTGGTGAGACACTGGCACAGGTTGCCCAGGGAGGTTGTGGAGCACAGAAGCACAGAATTGCTCAAGGTCTCATCCAACTTGGCCTTGAACACCTTCAAATCACATTCTGTGATTCTGTGCTCCACAACCTCCCTGGAGGTGCTCAGGACTAGGTTGGATGAAGCCTTGAGTGATCTTTTCTAGTGGGAGGTGTCCCTGCCTATAGCTGGGGGTTGGAACTAGATGATCTTTGAGGTCTCTTCCAACTGAAATCATTCTGTGGTTCTATGATTGCATCTGGGCTGAAAAATGTAACTCTTCCAAGTGTGTGTGCTTACCCAGCATGGAAATCATGGCAGCTGCCTCTTAGGTGCTACAGTGAGTGATGCCATGGTCTAATTGATTGGACAGGACTGGGTGATAGCGTGGACTGGATGATCCTGGAGGTCTTTCCCAACCTGGTTGATTCTATGTTTCTATGCTCCTACTGCAAAAGACACTGAGAGCTGAGGGATAGCCTGAGAGATTTGGATCTCCTCTTGGGAAGAGGATCATTTGTTCACAGGGAAAAGGCTCATCTGTTCTCCAAGACTGGCTTTGTGATGTCTTTTATCAACTAAGGCAACCTGACGGGTGCTGACTACTTATCACAGTATCACAGTCTCACAGTATCACCAAGGTTAGAAGAGACCTCACAGATCATCAAGTCCAACCCTTCACCACAGAGCTCNGCTGGCCACCTGAGAGAAGAGAGCAACCTCCTCCTGGCTACAACCACCCCTCAGGTAGTTGTAGACAGCAATAAGGTCACCCCTGAGCCTCCTCTTCTCCAGGCTAAACAACCCCAGCTCCCTCAGCCTCTCCTCGTAGGGCTGTGCTCGAGGCCTCTCACCAGCCTCGTCGCCCTTCTCTGATGCTGTTTAAGGATTTGCAGGGAAAAAAGAGACAGATCAGCCTTACAAACCAGCAGTCTGAGCAAGTTGCTACAAGGTCAGTTAGCCTTTTTCATGAATCCATTTTCTTTTCATTTGATTAAACTTGCATGTGATTGGGCTTCATGGGCTGTAGGCACAAACCTAAGTTCTTATGATCCAATATGGCATATGTGAGTCTAAATCAGTCTTCAGCCTGCCTCGCTCAGCTGAAGTACTGAAATGGGCTCTCCAGCTCTCCATTTTTTTGTTCAGTCAATAGAAGCTACAGCTTGCTGGAGTGTCTCCAGAGAAGGATAATGAAGCTGGTAAAGGGTCTGGACCACAAGTCTTATGAGGAATGGCTGAGGATATTTCAGTCTGGAGAAAAGGAGTCTGAGGGGAGATCTTTTTGTTCTCTGCAGCTACCCGAAAGGAGCTTGTAGTGAGATGGGGAGGGCTCTCTTCTCCTAAGTAACTAGGGATAGGACAAGAGAAAATGGCCTCAAGTTGTGTCAGGAGAGGTTCAGGAGGAAAAATTTCTTTATTAGGAATAAAGATTAGGAAAACTTACTTTACTTAAAGAGTGGTCAGGCATGGGAACAGGCTTCCCAGGGAATCGATGGAGTCACCATCCCTGAAGGTGTTAGGAAAACATGAGAACATGGCACTTCAGGACATGGTTTAGTGGTGATGGATGGTGTTGGCTTGCTGGTTTGACTTGATGCTCTTAGAAGTGCTTTCCAATGATTCTATACATTAACCTGGGCCATGGGCAAACAGTTGTCTTCCTGCTTCCAGTCTACCTCTGTAGCCCACCAGCTTTTGCTATAGTTTCTTTTGTAATGGTTACGTAAAACATTAAAAAGGGTTTTAAAAACCACCCAACAAACCACCAAACCCAACAAGCTGAGATAAAAAACTGGGCTGCCTCACTATGACATAGTGCCACAAGGTTCCCAGACTGCTGGTAAGAAAATATAGCTCATATACACAGTGCCCCTGCCCAGCTATGCCTCATCTGCCAGGCGATGTTGAAACTGTGCCTTCCTGGCGCTGCCTTTATTTACCACAGTGGCACTGACTTCATGTGCTGTGGCCCTTTCCATTTGGATTGCCTCAGCCAAGGTCATCATTGCGTAAAGCATGAGCCCACAAATAGCAATTTCTTGCTATTTCTGAGGAGAATTACTAGTTCTGTTTGCATCAAGGACTGTGAGGAATCCCTGCTACACTTGGGACGTGGCAGAGCTGCCTTAGTCAGAGTTTCTTGGATTAAGCAGTGAGAGTTACAAAGATGAGTCACTGCTGAAGTGCAAATGTACTCTTCTCATGGAAATAAAGCTGCCTGAAACAAATCACATGCTGTACCCCTAGGTATACTTTTTCTATATACTGGTACAGAAGTATTGTAGAATAGAATAGAATCAACCAGGTTGGAAGAGACCTCCAAGATCTGCTACTGGAATGGGCTGCCCAGGGAGGTGGTGGAGTCGCTGTCCCTGGAGCTGTTCAAGGCAGGATTGGACGTGGCACTTGGTGCCATGGTCTAGCCTTGAGCTCTGTGGTGACAGGTTGGACTTGATGATCTATGAGGTCTCTTCCAACCTTGGTGATACTGTGATACTGTGATACTGTGAAGATCATCCAGTCCAACCTATCACCCAGCCCTATCCAGTCAACTAGGGGGTTGGAGCTGGATGATCCTTGAGGTCCCTTCCAACCTAAACCATTCTATGATTCTATAAAGAAAGATTTGAGCATGGGAACACCCAGAAATGTCTGTCTCTAAACATCCAGCCCCAAATTCAGAATGAGGATGAGAGCAAATGCCTAATGGAGAAGCTCTAAACCTCCTGAAGGAATCATACTGGATCCCACCACATGCCCCTTGTGCCTACGGCGCAAGGTAATGGAGGCTTTAGGAAGAGAAATTATCAGGAAGAAATGAAGCTCTGGGTAAGAGCTGAGACAAAATGAAGCTCTGTGTAAGAGCTGAGGTGAAATGAAGCTCTGGGTAAGAGCTGAAGCAGGGCAGATGCAGATTTTAAAGGCATTTCAATGCCTAGCACTTAATGAAATCACAAAGCAGATGTTCTGCTCATCTTCTGTCGTGTGCCCAGAGCAATGCAGGAACTCTGAGACATGTTGTAAGTCTGAACTTCTGACTTCCAAGTAGTTAGTCCTCTCTTCATGCTTTTACCTTGAATTTCCCCTTTCCAGGCAGTCAATGCAATATTACAGGGGGGAGAAAAGAAAATGTCACATGGATGAATAATGCTAAGTGAAGATTTTGTGAGTGTAGGAGTGCTTTATTCTGCATGGTGGCACTGTGTGGTGTCCTGTCATCAGGTGAGATGGTGTTTGCACACTGCTATAGCTTTCACAGTTCTGGCACTATCAACTTTATCCATGGAGCTGGGGGTGTTTAGCCTGGAGGAGGCTCAGGGGTGACCGCAGGTAGGGTGTCCCTGCCCATGGAGGGGGGGTTGAAACTAGATGATCATTGTGGTCCCTTCCAACCCTGACTTATTCTATGATCTCATTGCTGTCTACAACTACCTGAAGGAAGGCTGTAGCCAGGTGGGGTTGGTCTCTTCTGCCAGACAACCAGCAACAGAACAAGGGGACACAGTCTGCAGTTGTGCTGAGGGAGGTCTAGGCTGGATGTTAGGAGGAAGTTGTTGGCAGAGAGAGTGATTGGCATTGGAATGGGCTACCCAGGGAGGTGGTGGAGTCACCATCCCTGGGAGTGTTCAAGCAAAGCCTGGATGAGGCACTTAGTGCCATGGTCTGGTTGATTGACTAGGGCTGGGTGCTAGGTTGGACTGGATGATTTTGGAGGTCTCTTCCAACATGATTTATTCTATGATGTACTTGAAGGTGTCTCTGCTCACTGTATGAAGATTGAACTTGATGACCTTTGGAGGTCACTTCCAACCCAAAACATTCTATGCTCTGAGGTGACCTTATTCCAGCCTTTCTGTATCTAAAGGAGGCTTACCAGAAAGCTGGGGAGGGACTTTGTAGGCTGTCAGGTAGTGATAGGACTGGGGGGGAATGGAACAAAGCTAGAAATGGGTAGATTCAGACTGGATGTTAGGAACAAGTTGTTTAGCATGAGAGTGGTGAGAGTCTGGAATGGGTTTCCCATTACAGGGAAGTAATGGAAGCCTCATCCCTGGAGATGTTTAAGGTCAGGCTGGATGAGGCTGTAGACAGCCTGATCTAGCGTGAGATGTCCCTGCACATGGGGGGTTGGAGCTGGGTGATCCCTGTGGTCCTTTCTAACCCTGACTTATTATATGGTTATTCNTGGTGAGAGTCTGGAATGGGTTTCCCATTACAGGGAAGTAATGGAAGCCTCATCCCTGGAGATGTTTAAGGTCAGGCTGGATGAGGCTGTAGACAGCCTGATCTAGCGTGAGATGTCCCTGCACATGGGGGGTTGGAGCTGGGTGATCCCTGTGGTCTAACCCTGACTTATTATATGGTTATTTTTATTGTGTCTGTTTTGGACATCTTCTTGGGTGATTTATTCTAGGTGCTTTGGTAGGGAAGTTGGACTAGATGATCTTCAAAAGTCCCTTCCAACCTCCACCATCCTGTGATTCTGTGGCTCAGAAGGTGTGTGGATAAGGAGCACAAAACCAGTCCCGTAAGCAGAGTGCTGTACCTCCAGCATGCTTTGTTTTCTCCTGCTATGCTTTGCCTAATTAAGGTTTTACAAGATGCTGCAAGCCCTGGGCTCTCTGCTCCCTCTGAGAGCCCCCTCCTGCATGGTCACCAGATGATGAAGAGACACCTCCACATAAAACACAGCTGCAGACCATACAGACAATTTACAGGTCTCCGAGATCATATTTACGCAGAGGTCCTGCAACAGGGAGATTCTGAATGTCGGACCCCGTTGGTGGAATGTCATTAATCAGAGGATAATGGACAGGAAGGTGGGTGGCTGCTGATAGTTTTGGCTCATTTCAGACGATTTTGGAAGGCTGCCAGATTGTGTGGAGAATTTTTGAGATGTTTTAAACAATACTGTCTTTACAATGTTGTAGAAGACTGGAGGTGGCTCAAGTGGGTTTCAAACTGGCTCCTGGCCAGTAAAACCTCAGGATTCCAGTCAGCTCTAACCTGGACCCAAACGTGTTTCTGGGGTGACTGAGGTCACTGGCAGCCCTTGCACCCTCCCTCGTGTTTGTGCACCACCATAAAGCAGACAACGTTCATGGCACTTGAGCTTGTGTGAAACCTGTAAGCCTCCAGCTTGCCTCTTCATGGCTTCGATGCTGCCACTACTTCACCTTTGTAATTCATGGAGATCTCCTTCCCTTCAAGCAAAAGAGGTCATGTTGCACAATGCTAAAAGGAAATAGTGCATTGATGATCAAGCAGGTCTGAATCTTCCATCATATTTCAGATTGGAGGCCAAAATCTCTCTTACCACAAAGGGAAATGGTGTGTCACAAAGAACAGATGACTGCAGGGACATGATGAGTGTGCACAATGTGCAAGAAGAGAGAACTGTGGGAGAGAATCAACCAAGTTGGAAGAGACCTCCAAGATCATCCAGTCCAACCTAGCACCCAGCCCTGGCCAATCAACCAGACCATGGCACTAAGTCTTTTCTTCAACACCTCCAGGGACAGCAACTCCACCACCTCCCTGGGCAGCCCATTCCAATGCCAATCACTCTCTCTGCCAACAACTTCCTCCTAACATCCAGCCTAGACCTCCCCTGCCACAACTTGAAACTGTGTCCCCTTGTTCTGTTGCTGCTTGCCTGGCAGAAGAGACCAACCCCACCTGGCTACAGCCTCCCTCCAGGTAGTTGTAGCCAGCAATGAGGTCACCTCTGAGCCTCCTCTTCTCCAGGCTGCACAACCCCTGGATGAGAATCAGATCTGCAGCCACCTTAGGTAAAAAAAAAATCTTACTGGGTTTGGGTTCATGCTTTGTTTGCTTCTTATTTGCTTTTCAGTGCCTTGCACTCACCAGCTTCTTAGGAGCTGCATTGGTAAGAGACCTGAGCCACAACAACTGACCTGTTTCAGTGTGAAGGATGGCCCAGGGCTAGGCAAGGTTTCCTCTCCTCCAGTGCTCTCCTCTCCCAGGGGCAACTGTGCCATGCACATTGCACACACAGCTGCACCAGCCCCCATCTTACACAGCTCTTCATGTCAGCACCCTCTGAGCTGGGGATGCAATCACATGCAGTGGTGTAAATAACCACACCAAGAGTGCAAGAAGCAGGGGCACAACCAGAGCCAAATGGCTTGGAAATGACCATCGCGGCTTGCTTCTGTGGGTACCACTTGGTTGGACAAAGAAATGAAATAATTGAGCTCATATAAACAAATGCTCTAAGTCATAGAATAATAGAATCATAGAATCAGTCAGGGTTGGGAGTATCACAGGCTCACAGGATACCAGGGGTTGGAAGGGACCCAAGGGGATCATTGAATCCAAGCCCCTGCCAGAGCAGGGCAATCCTGTCTAACACAGATCACAGAGGAACACATCCAGACAGGCCTTGAATGGCTCCAGAGAAGGAGACTTCACAACCTCTGTGGGAAGCCTGTTACAGTGCTCTGGTACCCTTACAGGAAAGAAGTTCCCCCTTGTGTTGAGGCAGAACCTCTTTTGCTGCAACTTACACCCATTGCTCTGGTGCAAGTTGTCCTATCCCGGGGAGCAGTGAGCAGAGCCTGTCCCCCACTCCTGGCCAGCCCTCAGATACTTATAAACATTTATCAAGTCCCCTCTGAGTCTTCTCCAGACTAAACAGCCCCAGGTCCCTCAGCCTCTCCTCACAAGCCATGCCCTGCAGTCCCCTCATCATCCTCCTAACCCTCTGCTGGACTCTCTCCAGCAGATCCCTGTTCCTCCTAAACCGGGGAGCCCAAAACTGAACACAGTATTCAAGATGAGACCACAAGGGACCACGAGGATCATCTAGTTCCAATGCCCCTGCCATGGCCAGGGACACCCTACTCTAGATTAGTCCCAGCCCAGGCTTCTTATTCTGATCCACAGGAGGCAGTCACACTTTCAGGGAACCATTTCTGGGCTCTCCTGAGATCTGTAACACTGAAGCCTTTCAGCTTTTTAAGAGCAAAAGTTTCCCATGCTGGTGAAAGTGATATTATTTCATTTCATTAATTTCATATTTTTTTAATTTTAATCTTATTTCAATAAAATATCATCTCCCCCCCCCCCCTTTTTTTTTTTCTTCTTATTATTTTTGTTACAGAAAATGATTCCATTTCCAAGTCAGACACAGTTCAGAAGGTTTTATTTATAGGAAAGTAAAACCTAAACTTGAAGCTATCTTCTCCTCCCTTCTATGTTTCCATAAACATGATTTCTCCCCATAGAAAAACCAGCAGAAGTAACTTGTCATAATATCATTCATCAAAAGCAGGCTGATAATCTCAGACACTTGAAGCCACGTTTCATAGAATCATAGAGTCAGTCAGGGTTGGAAGGGAGCACAAAGATCATCCAGTTCCAACCCCCCCTGCCATGGGCAGGGACACCCTACCCTAGAGCAGGCTGCCCACAGCCTCAGCCAGCCTGGCCTTAAACACCTCCAGGGATGGGGCTTCAACCACCTCCCTGGGCAACCCATTCCAGGCTCTCACCACTCTCATGGTGAAGCACTTCCTCCTCACGTCCAGCCTGAACCTACCCATCTCCAGCTTTGCTCCATTCCCCCTAGTCCTGTCACTCCCTGATATCCTGAAAAGTCCTTCCTCAGCTTTTTTGTAGCCCCCCTTCAGATACTGGGAGGCCACAATAAGGTCACCTGGGAGCCTCCTCTTCTCCAGACTGACATTTGCAAGCAAAACATTCGATGGAAACCCAAAAGCTGTGAGAATTAACCAGTTTCATTTCTATGCTCCTTACGACTGTGATGTTGTAAGGCTCTTGGTGTGTTTTGATTCCTTCTTTGCACTGGAAACTTGGAGCAAAATAATTAACTTTAGAAGCACAACGGTGTCATTGCAGCCTCACCTATACAAGGGAAATTCCACATCTGTGGAAGGAGTTTCGCTACTCCTCGAGACAGAATCAGCCTCTGTAGAATCACAGAATCATATGGAATGCAGTGGGTGGGAAGGGACCTTTAAAGGTTCAACTCCTCTGCAGCAAGCAGGGGTAGGCTGCCCAGGGGTGTTGTGGAGTCTCCCTCTCTGGAGATAATGAGCACCTGCCTGGACGAGTTCCTGTGTGATCTGGTATAGATGATCATAGAATCACAGAATGGTTTAGGTTGGAAGGGACCTCAAGGATCATCCAGCTCCAACCCCCTGCCATAGGCAAGGACACCTCCTACTAGAAAAGTCACTCAAGGTCTTATCCAACCTGGCCTTGAACACCTCCAGGGAGGAAGCATCCACAACCTCCCTGGGCAACCTGTGCCAGTGTCTCACCACCCTCACTGCAAAGAACTTCTTCCTAACATCTACTTTAAACCTCCCCTCTGCCAGTTCAAACCCATTCCTCCTTGTCCTGACATTATGAGACCTTGTCAATAGTCCCTCCCCAGCCTTCCTGTAGGTCCCTTTCAGATACTGGAAGGCCACTATAAGGTCTCCTAGTCCCTCCCCAGCCTTCCTGTATGTCCATTTCAGATACTGGAAGGGCACTATAAGGTCTCCTAGTCCCTCCCCAGCCTTCCTGTAGGCCACTTTCAGGCACTGGAAGGCCACTCCAAGGTCTCCTCAAAGCCTTCTTTTCTCCAGGCTGCAAAGCCCCAGGTCTTGTAGCCTGTAGCCCATAGCAGAGCTGCTGCAGTCCTCTGAGCATGTTCGTGGCCTCCTCTGCTGAAGAGCTCAGTACAGCTCTACTCCTATTGCCCAGCCAAATGGCTTAAACAACTGATGTTAGCCTTAAACCTGCATTTCTATTCAGCCTTAAAATTGCCAAGGCAGTTTCCCTGATATCCCTACAGAGTATCTCAGCCCTTAGAGCCTCATGCTCACTTCATTACCTCTGCAACGCCTGCTGCATGTCTCCGAAGCTCCCAAGGCTTTTTGTTCATAAAACTTACGCTGTGATTATATAGTAGCTTAAAAAGCAGTAACTTTAGAAGCCTCCTCAATATTCCCACCCTGCTAAAATAAAATCTATGCTATTTTGAATTCCCAGAAACACAATCTTTTCTTGGAAGTAAACTCGTGGTACATAATTGCTTGCTCCTCCCCGCCGGTGAGCGCACTCCCACCTCCGGTTCGCGTTCATGTTGCGAGCGGCTTTTAATGACAGGACAGGGGAACATATTGTGGTTTCACACATACACAGATTTTATGGTCACTTACTCCTAACTAGGAGATAGAGAGACATAGCAGAGAAGTATTCTTGCTTGCTTTCTGCCAAGGTACCTCACCTCTGAGTGCAGGAGGTGGTTCTCTGTCTTGTAACATCATTATCTTGGGACCAGCTTTGTATCGAGAAGGAGAAAGATAAAAGAAACAATCCCAGGGGCTAGACGGCAGGAAATTGTTTTAGGAGACTTCATTTCAGTCCTGATACCTGTGATCTGAGGTAAGTGAACACTTGGTTCATTGCCTTGCCACGGTGGTTCATCAAATGACTTCCCTTACGCTCCTCAGCAGGGCTGAACGCGATGATGTCACCCCGCTCATGGGTACCTGTGAGTGTGTAATCACCACACTGGTTTATTAAAGCAAGGTAACCTCCACATTCCCATATTTATTCCATCAGGGAAGAGGAATGCTTCCACAGAGCTGCTGGAGCCAGTCCAGATGAGGGCCAAGAAGACAGAACAGAATAGAATAGAATAGAATAGAATAGAATAGAATCAATCAGATTGGAAGAGATCTCCAAGATCGTCCAGTCCAACCTAGCACCCAGCCCTATCCAGTCAACCAGACCATGGCACTAAGCAGGCTTTTCCTGAACACCTCCAGGGACGGTGACTCCACC
>WAAF01009963.1:14765-40115 GCA_013400475.1 Tricholaema leucomelas | reverse complement strand
TTGCCCTTCTCTGGACACCTTCCAGCACCTCAACATCTCTCTTGATGACCTAAGGACTGGAGCACCTTTGCTCTTAGGATAGGTTGAGGAGCTGGGGTTGCTCAGCCTAGAGAAGAGAAGACTCCAGAGGGATTTTATCCCTTCCAATACCTGAAGAGATTCTATAGGAAGGCTGCAGAGGGACTTTTCATAAGGGTGCCTAGAGATAGGACAAGGGGGAATGGTTTTAACCTGAGGGAGAGTAGGTTTATACTGGATCTTAGGAAGAAGTTCTTCAGTGTAAGGGTGGTGAGGCTCTGGAATAGGATGCCAAGGACATTGTGGATGCCTCCTCCTTTGGGGTGTTCAAGGCTGGGTTGGATGAGGCCCTGAGCAGCCAAGGTTGGGAGGGTGTAGTAGATAACCTTTAAGGTCCCTTCCAGCCTAAGCCATTCTGTGTTTCTGTTACATCATGGTGGCCTGGGTTGGACATCCCTGGAGAGCAATCAACTCCATGGTGAGCTGTCCAAGAGGGTCTGGAGATGGAAATAGATGTTTGCATGTCTGCTTTGATTAGCCACATTGTAGACTGCTTAATTATAGGGAATTGACTGTTATCTGGTTCACTTTCCCTTCTAGTACTCAGTGGTAGCTGAAACCCTACTTCAGACTTGAAATGTGTATGTCTCTATTCTGTTTTCTCTCTGTTGATATATGAAAGGTAGTGACTGAAATGTATAACCTACTTTCTACCAACACATAAGGGCTGATGTTTTGGCTAGATGGGTGGGCAGAGGCCACTGGGATGAGATTCAACAAGGCCATGTGCAGGGTTCTACATTTTGGCCACAACAACCCCAAGCAGCACTACAGGCTGGGGACAGAGTGGCTGAGAGCAGCTGGGAAGAAAGGGACCTGGGGGTGCTGGAAGAGAGTAGCTGAAGATGAGCCAGCAGTGTGCCCAGGTGGGCAGGAGAGCCAATGGCATCCTGGCCTGGATCAGGAACTGTGGCCAGTAGGACGAGGGAGGTTATTCTGCCCCTGTGCTCAGCACTGGTCAGGCCACACCTTGAGTGCTTGTCCAGTTCTGGGCTCCTCAATTCAAGAGAGATGTTGAGGTACTGGAAGGTATCCAGAGAAGGGAAGGGCAAGGCTGGTGAGGGGCCTGGAGCACAGCCCTGTGAGGAGAGGCTGAGGGAGCTGGGGGTGTGCAGCCTGGAGAAGAGGAGGCACAGGGCAGACCTCATTGCTGTCTACAACTACCTGAAGGAAGGTTGTAGCCAGGTGAATTTGGTTTCTTCTGCCAGGCAAGCAGCAATGAACAAGGGGACACAGTCTCAAGTTGTGACAGGGCAGGTCTAGGCTGGATGTTAGGAGGAAGTTGTTGGCAGAGTGATTGGCATTGGAATGGGCTGCCCAGGGAGGTGGTGGAGTCACTGTCCCTGGAGGTGTTGAAGCAAAGCCTGGATGAGGCACTTAGTGCCATGGTCTGGTTGATTGGATGGGGCTGGGTGCTAGGTTGGGCTGGCTGAGCTTGGAGATCTCTTCCAACCTGCTTGATTCTATGATTCTAAGTCCTGCTCTCAATCATTGCATCAGCTCATTTCAGCCAAGTGTTGAGTAATCCTGAAGCAGTGTGATGCAGTCAGTGTTGATGACATGCTGTCAGAAGTAGAGAGCAGACAAACAATAAGCAGACAAGAAACCTGGAATTCCCAAATACTAACCCCACTTGATTCCTACTCCCCTTAGCAAGTCTTTTCAAAAGCCCCACATAATCCACAAGGATCAGCCAATTCCAACTGCCCTGCCATGGCCAGGACACCCTACCCTACATCAGGCTGCCCACAGCCTCATCCAGCCTGATCCAGCCTTAAACACCTCTAGGGATGGGACCTCAACCACCTCCCTGGGCAACTCATTCCAGCCTCTCACCACTCTCATGCTGAACAACTTCTTCCTCACATCCAGCCTGAACCTACCCACCTCCAGCCTTGCTCCACCACATCAGCATTTTACAGGAAGCTGCTTCCAAACAAGAATAAAAAAGCAATGAAAAACGTAGTGTTTTTGAAGTAAACACCCCCAAATTTGGTGCTGCTTTTGATTGGCATTTCAAATTTTCTTTCCTTTTCTTGGTGGTTTTTTTTGTTGTTGTTATTGTTGTTGGTTTGGTTTTGTTTTTTTTTTTTTTTAACTGGGATATCAGTAGCTCCTTTACAAGCTGCAAAAATAAACAAGACAAAGTAAATGCAAGCCTTTGTTTGGGAATTTTTTTTCCCTTCTTCTTTGGGTTTCCATTTGAATGTATTCAGCTGTCTGGGGTGAATCAAGGCTGAGCCTGGTGCAAAAGTATTCTCCAAGAGATAGCCAAGCTGCTTGAACAAATGGTTCGTGTTAGCTAGAGAAAGACACTGAATCTAAACCATGTGCTTCTGGGTCTTGTGGTTTCAAATTGAACCACAAACACTCAGGCAAGCTGTCAGTCTCTATTCACAATTTCAACCAACCTTGCAGGATAAAAAGGGGGGTCTTTACCCACCAATCATGTTTTTAACCCTTATGTGATTAGTGGGGTGGCTTTAATGCTCTGCCTTAGAGAGGCAAGCTGCTTCTTAGAAGGAGAAGTAAGTAGACTGATGGCCTGGGAAAGAAAGAAAGACAAACACTGGGTGCAGTGGGGATGAAAATAAAGATGTTTAGAATTCTACAAGGTAGGGCTCGAAGGGATCTCAAGAAATCATTCAGTCCAGCAACTTTCCAAGAAGTAAGATCATACAAAACTGAGCCAACCCTGGCAGGTGTCTAACTCATTCCACAGGCGCCCTCGCAGAGCAGCTTTGAACAGCACTTTTACAGAGAAGCTGATTTCCAAAATGCTTGAGTTTTGCCATTCTCAGACAGCAGATGTGAAAGTGCTGCTGTAGCAGAAAGTCACCTGTGAGAGCAAGCCCAGGATATTCTGCATCAGAGGAATGTGCTGCTACTACCTGAGGTAAAGATATAACCATTGTGGGTTTGGGTTGTGCTTACTGCTCCGGATCAGAATCACAGAACCATAGAATCAANGTTTCCTTCCTTCAGGTAGTTGTAGACAGCAATGAGGTCTGCCCTGAGCCTCCTCTTCTGCAGGCTGCACACCCCCAGCTCCCTCAGCCTCTCCTCATAGGGTTTGTGTTCCAGGCCCCTCACCAGCATTGTCACCCTTCTCTGGACACATTCCAGCATTTCAACAGCTCTCTTGAGTTGAGGAGCCCAGAACTGGACACAGGACTCAAGGTGTGGCCTGACCAGTGCTGAGTACAGGGGCAGAATAACCTCCCTTGTCCTGCTGGCCACACTGTTTTTGATCCAGGCCAGGATGCCATTGGCTCTCCTGCCCACCTGGGCACACTGCTGCCTCATCTTCAGCTATTATCTCTCAGTACTCCCAGGTCCCTTTCTGCCTGGCTGCTCTCAGCCACTCTGTCCCCAGCCACTCTTTCCCCAGAACACTGATGTATGGGGATTTGAAGCAAGTATCCTGTTTGCTCCCACTTCATATTTGTTCATCTAGAACACATAACAGTGAGCTTAGAGAGTGTCACGACCTTTACACCTTGCATTCTCACTGCTTTGTTAAAAGCAGTCAGAGTCCCAGGTAACGCCGCAGGCACAATCCCAGCCTTTGAGACAGCTAAGGCAAGAAATCCAGGAGGGACATGGAAGAGCAGATGCCTGTGTATGTTGGAGGACATGATGTGAGGCAGCTATTAGCAGGTTCCTTCTGTTTTTCTTCCAGCATGTAGGTGACTTACGTGCAAGGAAAGAACTGCTTGTTCAGGAACTGAAGCTGCTGGGGAAAACACACACGGGGACAAGCTGCATTTATGTTCCAGGAATCACGCTGGGTAAAACCCTGCTGCAGAGAGCTCAGACACACCTGGTTGCAAGCCCGAAATGGAAATGTGCAAGGGTTGAATATTTTGGGAGGACATGTTCTATAACTGCATTGTTTGGGGCAGCTGGAAAAAAAAAAGTTCCTTGCTGTAATGCCTTCGTAAATCTATATCTCCCACTACAGCACTCTGGAAATACCACAGCAATGTTTGTCTCCTAAAGTGCTGGATCATATTTGGGGCTGCTTAGAGGTCTGAGGGCTAGAGAAAAAGAGGTAAAGGTTAGAAACTGCAACTTTGAATCTCATTAGTGAGTTATGTGTTAAAATGAGTTTCAATCTTCTTCTGGGCCCTTCAGTTCATGAGGTACATAGAAATGATGGAGAGAGTCCAGCGCAGAGCCACAAAGATGATGAAGGGAAAGGAACATCTCTGTTATGAGGAGTCTGAGGGAGCTGGGGCTGTGCTGATTGGAGAAGAGGAGACTGAGAGGTGACCTCATCAATGGTCATAAATATGTAAAGGTGAGTGCCAGGAGGCTGGAGTCAGGCTCTGCTCAATGATGCCCAATGGTAGAACAAGGGGCAATGGGTGGAAGCTGAGGCATAGGAAGTTTCATTTAAACATGAGGTGGAATTTTTTGCCTGTGAGGGTGACAGAACTCTGGAACAGGCTGCCCAAGGCGGTTGTAGAGTCTCCCTGTCTGCAGATACTCAAAACCTGCCTGGATGCATTCCTGTGTGATCTGGTCTAGGTGATCTTGCTCTGGCAGGGAGGTTGGACTGGATGAGCTTTCGAAGTCCTTTACAGCCCCTGACATTCTGTGATTCTCTGATTCCTCTTTATCCCTTATTTCCCTACCAACACAATGAGATAGCACACTTGAGATCTTCTCAGGAAGCCTACCCAAATTGTAAGCAAGCAGTTTGTAAACAAAATCTCAGGTTTTCCTCTCCGTTTCTTGCCAGGGAGAGTGATTTGGAATGGGCTGACTGGGGGGTTGTGGAGTCGCCATCCCTGGAGGTGTTAAAGATAAGCCTGGATGAGGCACTTAGTGCCATGGTCTAGTTGATTGGATAGGGCTGGGTGCTAGGTTGGGCTGGCTGATCTTGAAGGTCTCTTCCAACCTGGTGGATTCAATGATTCCATGATTTAAAATGAAAAAAAAAAGATAAATATCTTTATTTGGAAAGAAACCTCAAGACAGACTTTATCCAGTTTCTCTACCGTGCAGCAGGACTGACTTCAACAGCTGAAGGATTTACCTTAGTTTTGAATGGAAGAAATAATGTCAGTGTAAACTGAGAGTTCTAAGTATTAAAGGAGGAGGGAGTGAAGATCTGAGACTTGCTCTTATGTTGTAAGAAACTTAAGCAATTGAGCCTTTTGAGGGTGAGCAGCAATGGGTCGATACATGTTTGGAAGACACTAAGGCTTCTGCTTTGCCAACCACTCTGCTTACTGACTGGGCAATGTTGCCCTTATAGAATCATAGAATGGTTTAGGTTGGAAGGGACCTCAAGGATCATCCAGCTCCAACCCCCCACCATAGGCAGGGACACCTTGTTGAAGAGGTTACTCCCACTACTACTTTTTCATTGAGACATCATTAATGACAATCTTAAGGAACTGTTCTTTATTATATTGATGTCTTAGAGGATAGCAATGCTACAGAAGAGGATGAAAACTGCTTTTTTTTGGGGGGGAGGGCAGTAGAAGAACACTGCTTTCTTCTCATGGCACATCATACACCTGACTGAGAAGCATCTGATCAGGACCTTAACAATTTGGTTTGGCTCACGTTCCTCCTTTCATTTCCATTGCCTTCACTTCTAATTCAGAGAGCTTTGGTGAATCCAAACCCAACTTTGTGCAACCAGACATAGTTCTGGATGAAGATGGCTGTAGTCCAGAGCTACCTCAGACTTACTCTGCTATAAATGAGTGCTATAAGTCTTTTAAAAAATGACCCTTTCCAACACTGCCTGAAGGTTACACGATCCCCTACTTAATATGCACATGAACTGGGATGCCACGAACTTCCCTGGGGTTTCCTGAGGCCTGAAGTAAAACTTAATTATACCAATTGGTTAGACAGACTGTTAAAACTTTTGTTTCACATACACTTCTTATTCCCTCTCCTCCATCTTTTCCCATTTGCCAAAACCTCCTGAAGAGAAAATAGAGATTATTTTACTTTTTACCTTAAAGGGCTCCTTGTGTGCATTTGCCTTATTAAATAACTGCCAGAATATCTAATATTCTGTGGACAGCACTGATGAAAATGAAGCATAACGTTGGTCAAATGAGCATGTTTCATATATAGCATTGTCCCTAATTTGGTGTCCAGACAGGGAAAATTCTGTACATGCATCTGTTGGCTGAGATGAGCCTTTGCCTTTAAAAGGGGCTTAGAAAAGACAGAGCTTCTCTTTTCTTTTTTCCCTGTCACTATTATTTTGACCATAACCATAACCTATTCATTTATGCTGCACTGAGTTTTTTTGTCAGCCAAACTCCAGTTGTCTTTCATCTGCCCCTGCACAGGACTGAGTCTTCTTCCTCTCCTTGATGCTGTTACTTAGAATCACAGAATCGTAAGATAAATCAGGTTGGAAGAGACCTCCAAGATCATCCAGTCCAACCTAGCACCCAGCCCTATCCAGTCAATTAGACCATGGCACTAAGTGCCTCATCCAGGCTTTTCTTGAACACCTCCAGGGATGGTGACTCCACCACCTCCCTGGGCAGCCCATTCCAATGCCAATCACTCTCTCTGCCAACAACTTCCTCCTAACATCCAGCCTATACTTTTGCCAGTCCTGCACAGAGGAACTAGCACATTGGGTACATAGAATCATAGAATCAACCAGGTTGGAAGAGACCTCCAAGATCATCCACTCCAGCCTAGCACCCAGCCCTATCCAATCAACCAGACCATGGCACTAAGTGCCTCATCCAGGCTTTTCTTGAACACCTCCAGGGACAGCAGAGCTAAGATCAGCAACAGCAATTATTAGTGATCACAACAGCCTCTAACCCTTACCAGTTCAGAAATGGTTAAGGGAGATGTAGTTAGCACCAGCTACCATAAGTCTGCTCATTCTAAGGAGGAGATGTGGAGCTTCAGTGTCTTCAAAGCAGCCAAAGATCCAAAATGCCTCTGTGCATCTGGCTGAAAGGCAGGCACTCTGCAGACTGATGCATCATTAAGTTCTCCATTAGTGATTTAAAGGGGAAAAGGCCTTTTGCTGGATTTCCACAGAAGGTTAATTTTCCCTCTTCTGGCAGATCTGTGAGGCTTTTAATGGCAGCTGTAAGGAAACGGTGCTACCTTTTTACACAGACTCTTCTGTAGTTAGACCACTAATGTGAGGACCACCATATTCTTATGTTTTACCTATAAGAAATTAAACACCAGCCATTAATATGTTACCTACTGACGGCAGCTCAATTCCTTTCCTGTAGCCTTGCCAGTTGTTAACTAGGAGGTTCCATTCCCTGACTTCAGACAGGGATTTCTTCCTCCACGGTAAAACATCGCCTACCTGAGGCACCAGGATCCTGTTCAGCATTTCGGTCCAGAAACAGCAAACACAATCTAGCTGTGGCAAGCAGGGGGAAAACTGGAATGCCAAGGGCAGGCTGGGAATCCAAACCACGATCCGCTGGAAATAAGGTCGGTTCCTGGAGAAGCCAAGAATTTCCACCCTGTTTGTTTGAAAAGATTTCACTTGTCTGTGCACAGGGACAGGCTTGGAGAGAGAGAGCTCCAGTCCTCCTAAGAGCCCCGCTGCAAATCATGTTAAACTTCATCCTGCCTATGGATCATGAGTTTAAAATAGTCCTTCTCCAAGTCCGTCGGCGGTAGTAGAGGGAGCTGGATTGGTTTTCAGGCCTTAAGAAATCACTGCTGGTAATTAGGTTTGCAATTCTGTTCCGAGATGGGGATACCAAAAGCCTTGGAGAAGCTGGAACAATGATTGTGTTATACTAGATGAGAAGACATCTCCAAACCTTTTCAACAGCCCTCTGCATTCAACAACGTTTTAATTGGCTGTCATTTGCCTTTGCTTCGTTTTTCAGTTCCTCTTAGGCAGCCAGAAACCTTGTAGCTCAAATAAGTGAGCCATCTCCTAGTTTCCATTTCTTTGCCTCTTCAGATTCTCTCTCAGTGAATCCCCACCACATTGCAGAACTTAGATCGGGCTTGCAGCCATCCAGTAGGTATGAGATGTAAACTCTAGTCCTCTAAAATGGCATCCTGGCCTGGATCAGGAGCAGTGTGGCCAGTAGGACGAGGGAGGTTATTCTGCCCCTGTACTCAGCACTGGTCAGGCCACACCTTGAGTGCTGTGTCCAGTTCTGGGCTCCTCAATTCAAGAGAGATGTTGAGGTGCTGGAACGTGTCCAGAGAAGGGCAACAAAGCTGGTGAGGGGCCTGGAACACAAACCCTATGAGGAGAGGCTGAGGGAGCTGGGGGTGTGCAGCCTGCAGAAGAGGAGGCTCAGGGCAGACCTCATTGCTGTCTACAGCTACCTGAAGGGAGGCTGTAGCCAGGTGGGGTTGGGCTCTTCTCCCAGGCAACCAGCAACAGAACAAGGGGGACAGAGTCTCAAGTTGTGCCAGGGGAGGTCTAGGCTGAATGTGAGGAAGAAGTTGTTGGCAGAGAGAGTGATTGGCATTGGAATGGGCTGCCCAGGGAGGTGGTGGAGTCACCGTCCCTGGAGGTGTTCAGGAAAAGCCTGGATGAGGCACTTAGTGCCATGGTCTGGTTGACTGGATAGGGCTGGGTGCTAGGTTGGACTGGATGATCTTGGAGTTCTCTTCCAACCTGGTTGACTCTATTCTAACAGTAACCGAGACAACATTTCTGACGGAGTTAAACAGGATAATTTAGGCTTAGGCAAATGAGATGGGGAAATGTGTTTTAATAAGTTTTCCTCTTCCATTAAATTCATGAATTAGGGGAAAAAAAATGACTCCTCACAGCAGAAGTCTTCCAACCCTTAGATCATCTTTGTGGCCCTCCTCTGGACTCTCTCCAACAGTTCTGTGTCCTTGGTATGATGGGGACACCAGAACTGGAGGCAGTATTTGAGGTGAGGTCTCAAACTGTTATTTCCAGCTCTCCTTAGAATGAATTCTTTCCTTCTTTTTTTTTTACACAGCAGCCTCCTGGCTGATGGTGCATTTTGATTAGGAACTATTTCAGAGTGACATCTCCTCTACATGTAAACATACACATTAACAACTCTGTTTTGATGTGCACTGCCAGCAGTCCTTCAGGTTTGATTAAGATTTTAAATGCAACCACTGCTCTCCTAGAAATGTGAGCAAGCTCCAAACTGAACTTCTCCACATCCAACATGGAGATGACAAAACAAAGTAAATAACAGAAGATATTCACAGGTTTGCAGATCAGCTTCTTAAGTGATGTGCTGGAGGAGATCTCAGAACTTCAAATGAGTACCTCTGGTATATTGTATGCCAATGGCAGGATTAAGCCTTTTAATCTACTGCACCAGCACAGGTTGGGAGTTGATCTGCTGGAGAGCAGTCCTGTGGAGAGGGACCTGAGAGTCCTGGTGGATAATAAATTAACTATGAGACAGTAAGGTGCCCATGTGGCCAAGAAGGCCAATGGGATCTTGGGGTGTATTAAGAAGAGTGTGTCCAGCAGATCCAGGGATGTTCTCCTTCCCCTCTACTCTGCCCTGGAGAGACTTCACCTTGAATACTGCCTTCAGTTTTGGGCTCCCCAGTTAAAGAGAGGCAGGGATCTGCTGGAGAGAGTCTAAGACAGGGCTATGAGGATGATGAGGGGACTGGAGCACTGCCTGATGAGAAGAAGCTGAGGGACCTGGGGCTGTTTAGTCTGGGGAAGAGAAGACTGAGAGGGGATCTAACAAATGCTTATAAATATTTGAGGGCTAGGAGTCAGGAGCAGGGGGACAGGCTCTGCTCACTTGCTCCCTGGTTTAGGACAAGGAGCAATGGATGGAAGCTGCAGCACAGAAGGTTCCAGCTCAACACAAGGGGGAACTGCTTTCCTTTAACCTCCCAGAGAGGTTGTGGAGTCTCTTTCTCTAGAGACTTTCAAGGCCTGTCTGGATGCATTCCTCTGTCATCTGTGCTAGATTGTGTGGTCCTGCTCTGGTAGGGGACTTGGACT
The DNA here is from genome assembly GCA_013400475.1 of Tricholaema leucomelas. Lineage (NCBI taxonomy): Eukaryota > Metazoa > Chordata > Aves > Piciformes > Lybiidae > Tricholaema lacrymosa > Tricholaema leucomelas. Next base: position 30,082 of record WAAF01009963.1, on the reverse strand, counting down.
CGATGATCTCTTTGGGTCCCTTCCAACCCCTAACATCCTATGAGCCTGTGATCTAGGTAAGAAGTGAAGATCCAAACCAGGAATGTTTCAAGGTAGATTTTAGGAGTCAAAACTGAAAGTGACCGTGCAGTGAGGAAAAAAAAGAGAAGACATTTATGTACTCTACCTGCAGACCTCTCTTTTTCCACTGTGGAACTGTTTAAGTTTACTTTAAAAAAAAAGAAAATCATTATTAATATTATTTATTTTTTAACTGCAGCCATGGGAAGCACTTTGGGACATTTTGTCCACCTGCTAGCTCCATTCCATTTGCTTAAACACATTTTTATAACTGCAGTTTATATATATTTTTTTTTCCCAAGAAAATAAAAATGCTAAAAATATCATCTGGTGTTTTGGGGAATGTAGGGGGGGGATTGGAAGGAAACAGAGGGCCTCATCTTGGCATGGGTTCCACTTTATGCCAACTGCAGCGCATTCATCACTAGCACAGTGGATGGGGATTACCTCCAGGCACCCATTCTCACTCACACACACATTGCCCCTTTGCACCAAAGAGCAAAATCCTATATGGGACACAATAGACCTCTTGGGCATAGGTGCTGCTTTATTGCTAATTGTAGTGTTTCCTTCACCAAAGTGTTGCTGCTATTAGCCTTGAAGCAATTTTCTGCTCCATTGGTAGNGTCGCTGTCCCTGGAGGTGTTGAAGCAAAGCCTGGATGAGGCACTTAGTGCAATGGTCTGGTTGATTGGCCAGGGATGGATGCTAGGTTGGACTGGATGTTCTTGGGGGTCTCTTCCAACCTGGTTGATTCTATGATTGTGTGACCTATGAACTGCAGCTCAGAGAAGATCTCGAGATTGCTTTTTGGCAAAGGGGCTGTGATGCTGTTGTCCTTTAAAGGTTTTCATTTTCACTCGCCTCGCTACCTCTCTGTTAATCTGCTTCTATGTCTGAAGCAGTGTTTCAGTGTTCAGCTACAACACAGTGCATGTTGTTACTCATGAGAAGGAAATGAGAATAAACACACTTTGGTCTTGGACCTTCTCTTATTGAGAAAAAGAATTGGGAAAGATATTTTTCAGAAGTGCTGGCACCTCCCAGTAACTAATGTGATGTGTTTATCCTAGGCCTTTTATCTGATTACAGAAATATAGTGGAGGAAAAGAAGTTTAGGTCCTTACCAAGTCCCCTGTTGTCAGAAGGAGCACATTTAGCTTTCATAAATTTCATTTCAGCAATGCAGAGCTTCTGATTTGGTTCCAGATTCACTATCTCCACTTTATAAAGGGTAGAACACTAAGCACCATCACTGAAGTACCTTAGTTAAGGTTTTGAAATGGATTACTGTAAGTCTCAGGACACAGAGACGCACCACTCCCAACCCTCTGTCTGCTGATCTCAGCAGCACCCACATTAGACTGGCCACAAACAATGAACCTGTTTCTGTTCTAGACTCTAGGACAGGGAATGGTTGGAGTTACTTGAAGTTTCATGGACCACTGTGAGCCTACCTATCTTTCAGTATGAAAAACCTTCCTGACCACTGCATCTGTGACTTAAACAATTACATCATCTCACCACAGAACATGTTCCCTGGCACAAAGAGACCTTTTTCCTTCTGAGGGAGTTGGTGTTCTTCGACTCAAGCTCTCAACTAAGGTAGCCAGCATGATTCAGATCTGCCAAGCGACACATTAGCATAATGCATAAAGAGAGGGAGTCTCCGTTCCCGACTAACACTGATTTAGCTTGGCATCAAGCATTCCCTCCCTTCCCCCAGTAAAAGAAATCCATGACCTTTGATTTTCTTTTCAGTTTTCACCCTCCAGAACACATCTGCTCTTCCCTCCTCTTTTGCATGAATGATGGGAGAGAGGTCTCTCACCTCCCAACCCACTCACGGCTGAATCCTCTCCTCCTGACACCACTAAGGTGAGAGATAGCGAAATAAAAAGGAACCCAAACCAAACCAGAGCATGTTTCGCCTTCTGCATTTGAGGAGGAAAAAAGAATAGCCTCAAGACAAGAAGACTGACAAATTCTTGTGGTTTTCTCCAAAAGTCAAACCAAACTCCAGCTGCCAGCCAAGAGGAGTTCTGGCAACCCCGGGCTGCCTGGAAATGAGCGCAATCGTATCCTAATAGCTATTTGGATAATTGTCCCTAGGAGTGATCTGCCAACCGAGGTTGGAAGCAAGTCTTTATTACAAATATAGCATGAAGCCTAATCTGGAATACATTAAAATGTTATTTCTGTAGCTGCCTTTTCCCAAACTTTAAATAATGGCTAAACCATTTATCAGCTTTTGAGGAGAAAGGTTTTGTGTACACTGCAATTTCAGAGCAGGGATGAAAAGCAAAAAAAAAAAAAAGAAAACAAAAGGGGGGAGACCAAAAACAATATAAAAGAAAAGAAGAAGAAGTCTTCAATAAAATTATTCTCCAAATAAATGGAGATTTATAAATCTCCATAGAAATGGAGATGTAATTTCTGGAGCCTTCTGCTAAAAAATGGTTGCAAGTTCATTTTAGGTTTGCTGAAAGGGGCATGGGATGGTTGTAATAAAAGCACCAAACTGTCTTTCTAGGCACCTGCTACAAACTTCTGCTGATATCACTGGGAGCCTGACACGGCCAAACAAGCAGAGACACCTAAGCTGTGCAGACCATGCTTAAATAATGCACAACACTAAGCCAGGACTGAACAAGCCACACTGCACAGCTTAGCAGCAATATCAAATGACTGCTCAGTAAGGTGAGGTGATGAGCACTGTATAAGGACCATCACTACTGGTTTGTTATCTACATGACCCAATGCAAGTGCTTTTCCTGCTCATACTCTGTTTAGGAAGCTATTTTATCCTTAGATATCATTTGATACTGCATCTAGTTCTGGTGTCCCCAAAATAAGGATACAGAGCTGTTGGAGAGAGTCCAGACCAGGGCCACAAAGATGATCCAAGGGCTGGAATACCTCTGCTAAGAGAATCATAGAATCAAGCAGGTTGGAAGAGACCTCCAAGATCATCCAGTCCAACCTAGCACCCAGCCCTAGCCAATCAACCAGACCATGGCACTAAGTGCCTCATCCAGGCTTTTCTTGAACACCTCCAGGGACAGTGACTCCACCACCTCCCTGGGCAGCCCATTCTAATGCAAATCACTCTCTCTGCCAACAACTTCCTCCTAACATCCAGCCTATACTTCCTCCCGGCACAGCTTGAGACTGTGTCCCCTTGTTCTATTGCCGGTTGTCTGGCAGAAGAGCCCAACCCCGACCTGGCTACAACCTCCCTTCAGGTTAGAGGATAGGCTGAGGGAGCTGGGGGTATTTAGCCTAGAGTAGACTCCAAAGGGATCTTAAAGCTGCCTTCCAATGCCTGAAGAGATCCTACAGGAAGGCTGCAGAGGGATTTTCACAAGGATGTCTAGCCATAGGACAAGGGTTGGTGGTTTTAAGCTGAAGGAAAGGTTTAGACTGGATCTCAGGGAGAAGTTCTTCAATATAAGGGTGGTGAGACTCTGGGATAGGCTACCCAGGGAGGCTGTGGACGCCTCCTCCCTGGGGGTGATGAAGGCCAGGTTGGATGAGGCCTTGAGCAATCAAGCCTAGTTGAGAGGTGTTCCTGTCCATGGCAGGGAGGTTGAAGCCGATGATTTCTAAGGTCCCTTCCAACCTAAGCCAGTCTGTGATTTGATACCATCTTGAAGAACATGGTTAGGCTAGGCGGTTGATAAAGATCCCTCCCAACCCCAAACAATCTATGATTCTATGATTGTTGTCACTATCTTCTAAAGATAATGTCTCAGATGGGGCTGAGTCACTCCCTAGAGTGACTCAGATCATAGAATCATAGAATCAACCAGGTTGGAAGAGACCTCCAAGATCATCCTGTCCAACCTAGCACCCATGTATCTCCTTCCCTAAGCAGCACTGAGGTGGTCTAACTGCCACCGTTTTAATGGCTGATGGTAGCTGGGATGAATTATAGGTTGGACTCAATGATCTTAGAGGTCTTTTCCAACCAGGTTAATTCTCTGATTCTATGAATCCCACAGCCACACAGCCCTGAGTCAGATGAGCTTTGTAAGCTTAATGTTATGTGACAGTAGTTAAGGCACACAGAACACCCCCCAGCACCGTAATTTGTAGATAGTATGAAAACATAGGGGCTAATGCATCAATCTGAATGGCATCTTAGGCACCAGAGCCCTAACAATACCACAGCAGGACTAAACTTTCTTAAATAGGTTTGTTCTCCTGTCCCTCAAGAAGAGTATTCTGTGTTTGGGTCTGCCATATTTTAGTCCTTCCATTTCTCTGCCTTCTTCCCCCCACACCCCACACCCTTTACTTGTTATATCTATTAAAGTGATTTATGACTTTTTCATTGTTCTTCCTGGAGCTTGGCCAACTCTTGAGATCAAAATTACAAAAAAAAAAACCCTAAACAACAACACAAAACCCCAAAACTTACAAAAAAAAAAAGGATCCCCTCAACAAAACATTAGGGGGGAGCAGTATGGAGCGGGACCTGTGGAAAAGATTTGAATGGTGGGAAAGGAAATAACCCCATCTCCATGGCAACGTGTTCAGGTTTTCCAGTGACTCCTGAATAAATGAAGTTTGTGTTCTCTGAATTCCTAGACTTCCATTTCAAGCACACCTAGCCTTAAAGTACCTGGAAATACTGGCAAAAACAAGGTTTCTCTGAGCACCTTTGCAGTTTCACAGCAATGATTTCTTTTTTTCTCTCTCTCTCTCTGGCTATCTCTACCTACCTACCTATCTCCGTCTGTCTCTCTCTCTCCCTCTCTCTCTCTCTCTCTCTCTCTATCTATCTACCTATCTATCTTTCTACCTATCTACCTATCTCTCTATCTATCTTTCTCTCTAGCTACCTACCTCCCTCTATCTCTCTATCATTATCTACCTACCTACCTACCTACCTATCTCTCTATCTCTACCTACCTACCTATCTCTCTCTCTCCATCTGTCTCTATCTCTATTTGTATCTATCTATCTACCTACCTACCTATCTCACTCTCTCTCTCTCTCTACCTACCTACCTACCTACCTATCTCTATCAATCTCTATCTACCCACCTTCCTATCTATCTCTCTCTACCTAGCAATCTCTCTATATCTATCTCCCTACCTATCTTTCTATATCTATGTATCTATCTCCCTCCCTACCTCTCTCTCTCTCTCTCTCAATCTCTATCTTCCTATCTATCTCTATATATATCTTTCTATCTACCTACCTACCTATCTATCTCTTTATCAATCCCTATCTATCTATCTACCTACCTACATACCTATCTACCTCTCTCTCTATCTCTATCTACCTATCTATCTCTATATATTTCTCTCTACCTACCTACCTACCTATACATCTCTATCTATCTATCTATCTATCTATCTATCTACATACATACCTATCTACCTATCTCTCTCTCTCTCTCAATCTCTACCTACCTTTCTCTATATATATCTTTCTATCTATCTACCTACCTACTTATCTATCTCTCTCTATCTATCTCTATCTACCTACCTACATACCTACCTATCTACCTATCTATCTCTATATATATCTATCTACCTACCTACCTACCTCTCTTTTTCTCTCTCTACTTAATTGTTTGCTTGTTTATGTATTTGTCTATTTATTTATTCATTATTTTCCAGGAAATCATAGAATCACAGAATGGTTTAGATTGGAAAGGACCCCAAAGATCACCCTGTTCCAACTCCCCGCCATAGGCAGGGACACCTCCCACTAGAATAGGTCACTCAAGGTCTCATTCTCATTGCCTCCCATGCAAGAACTCCTTTTGCACAAGTCCACATTCCACACTTTGCAGCCAGCACCTTTCTTTCCCAAAGCTGTGCCCCTTACCAAGACAGGAGGAAAAGAAAAAACTGAGTTTCAGAACCACTGAAGGAAGGTAGCTTTTTATTATTTCCTTACAGAGGTGAACTGGTACCTGCAAATCCACTGATAGGCAGGGAAATTCCTGCAGATGCCTGGAAGATTGAGCCCACATGTCCACGTTTGCTGCTGCCGCATGCGGACGTGCAGCCCTCACCCTGAGCTGCTACTCAGCCTGACACAGCACAGTGCTGTCAGCAGGCACCCCGGAGACCCATCAGCAGCACAGGGCAGCTGGGCTCTGCACCGAGACCCTGCACTAAACACACCAGAGGGATTTGTCAGCTTCTCTGGCAGTTTTCAGCCCTTTCTGCTCTGGCGCTGTCTGGTTCTCGCTGGTGCTCACCCTGTAAGCAAAGCACCAGAGACCTCACATCTTAAACCACTGCAGTAAATGATCTTTTCTCTTGTCTTTGGTCAGAGTGCAGAACAGTTTGTCTCCTGTGTTCCCTTCTCTCTCTGCCTTCCTCTCAAAAAGAATACTCTTATAAACAGAGGAAAGATGTATCACAAAGAAGCCCAGCTTGCTGACCACAAGCTGGAAGGATTTGCAGCCCTTTTCCACTCCTTTTGTTCCTGTTTATTCTAACCTGTCTGTATAGAATTAATGCTTGTGGCAAACAAAGGATTCCTAGAACTACCTGCTGGAGCCAGGGCTGGTGGGAGGTAGGTGCTATACAGGAGCTTTTTCCTAAGTGGCTTTGCCTGCTTGGCTTTTCAGTTGCTGTGCTGTGTTTGAATTTGGCACTCAGTCCACTGAACGAACCCCCAGATTTACCAGTGCAGTTTTCATTGCTGATCTGCCACAACCTTTGTTCTGCACCTGGGTCGGTGCAATCCCAGGCACAGATACAGGCTGGGTGATGAATGGCTGAGAGCAGTCCTGAGGAAAAGGACCTGGGGGTCTGGGTCGACGAGAAGCTCAACATGAGCCAGCAGTGTGCACATGCAGCCCAGACAGCAACCCTGTGCTGGGCTGCATCAAGAGCAGTGTGGCCAGCAGGGCAAGGGAGGGGATTCTGCCCCTTTACTCTGCTCTCCTCAGACCCCACCTGGAGTACTGTGTGCAGTTCTGGAGCCCCCAACACAAGAAGGATATGGAACTGCTGGAGCGGGTCCAGAGGAGAGCCACGAAGATGCTCAGAGGGCTGCAGCAGCTCTGCTATGAGGACAGGCTGAGAGAGTTGGGGCTCTGCAGCCTGGAGAAGAGAAGGCTTCGAGGAGACCTTATAGTGGCTTTGCAGTATCTGAAGGGAGCCTACAGGAAGGCTGGGGAGGGACTACTGACAACATCTAGTAATGTTAGGACGAGGGGGAATGGGTTTAAGCTGGAGGAGGGGAGATTTAGACTGGATGTTAGGAGGAAGTTCTTTACAGTGAGGGTGGTAAGACACTGGCACAGGTTGCCCAGGGAGGTTGTGGATGCTTCCTCCCTGGAGGCGTTTAAGGCCAGGCTGGATGAGGCCTTGAGCAGCCTGCTCTAGTGGGAGGTGTCCCTGCCTATGGCAGGGGGTTGGAGCTGGATGATCCTTGAGGTCCCTTCCAACCTAAACCATTCTATGATTCTGTGATTCTATGATTGTTACTCAGCATTCCTCCCTGAGCAGAGGAAGGCTGTTACCCACATGTGGCCGTGTCCAAATTCCATCTAGATTTTTACTGACTTTTAACTGAGATAAAGCTGAGAGCCTCTGGATTAATTTTAACTTAACATCTCAACAGACCTGGGAAAATTTGTCCTTAAGAGTTGCTTGTAGCAGCAGTGGTCATCCATCTCTGAGCTTCTTTTTGGTTTGTGGCAAAGAGCCTCATCACTCTCGCACTGAGGAACTTCTTCTTAAGATCCACTCTAAACCTAATCTCCCTCAGCTTCAAACCATTCCTCCTTATCCTGTCTCTAGACACCCTTATGAAAAGTCTTTCTGCAGCATTCCTGTAGCATCCTTTCAGGTACTAGAGGGCACTTCTAAGGTTCCCCCAGAATCTGCTCTTATCTAGGCTGAACACCCCCAGCTCTCTCACCCCCCATAGCAAAGGTGTTCCAGCCCTTGGATCATCTTTGCGGCTCTCTTCTGGACTTGCTCCAACAGATCTGTATCCTTCTTATGCTGGAGGTACCAGACCTGGAGCCAGCATTGAGTGTCAATGATAATTTAAAGTGCAAAACCTCTTACACTTAGCAGACATGATAGCATGCCATGGTTAGAAATCCTCCCTTAGGCAACATTCTGGCCTGTGTGCCAGACATTTTAAAATGGACATCACCAGGAAAAAAAAAAAAGTCTATAAAACCTGTCATTTTAGGAGGAAGATTCTGAGGGATGCTCAGCATGTGCCCTCCCTCTGGACCAGTGGACACCAGACTTGCTTAGAATCATAGAATCAGTCAGAGTTGGAAGGGATCACAAGGATCAGCCAGTTCCAAGCCCCTGCCATGGGCAGGGACACCCTACCCGAGAGCAGGCTGCCCACAGCCTCATCCAGCCTGGCCTTAAACACCTCCAGCCATGCGGCCTAAAACACCTCCCTGGGCAACTCATTCCAGCCTCTCACCACTTTCATGATGAACAACTTCCTCCTCATGTCCAGGCTGGATTTCTCCACCTCCAGCTTTGCTCCATTCCCCCCAGTCCTGTCACTCCCTGACAGCCTAAAAAGTCCCTCCCCAGCTGTTTTGTAGGCCCCCTTCAGATCCTGGAAGGCCACAAGAAGGTCACTTGGGAGCCTCCTCTTCTCCAGACTGAACAGCCCCAACTCTTTCAGTCTGTCCTCATAGCAGAGCTGCTGCAGCTCTCTGATCACCCTCATCGGCCTTCTCTGGACACGCTCCAGCATCTCCACATCCCTCTTGCAATGGAGGCTCCAGAACTGGATGCAGTACTTAGCACTGTCTGCTGAGTTATTCGGGGGTCACCATACACAGGTGTTTCAACATTCCATCATCTAACCTTGAAATCCCAACTCACAGAATCATAGAATCAGGATTGGAAGGGACTGCAAAGATCATCTAGTTGCAACCCCCCCTGCCATGCCCAGGGACACCCTACCTTAGATCAGGCTGGCCAAAGCCTCAGCCAGCCTGGCCTTAAACACCTCCAGGGATGGGGCCTCAACCGCCTCCCTGGGCAACCCATTCCAGGCTCTCACCCTGGACTCAACTGGAGTCCCGCTGACATTTTTCACTGCCGTGGGCCTATCGGAGCTGTTTGTTTTGCGTCGCTCTGAAAGGTGTAGCTCTGAAAGGTGTGGCTGACACATTCGTCCTTGCAGTGCTTTTTTGGCACTTTGTGAAAAAGCTCTAAAACAGATTCAACAGAGAGAGGAATTGTCCTGGGCTGCACAAGCGCGCAGGTAGAAGAAGGTGTTTGGTCTTCTTTCACTGTTACACTAGACTCGCAGAGACCCAATAGCGGTGGGGATCAATAACCCCTGTGTTTTCAGGCCATGCTTATTAAAGGTGGTGCATGGAAAAAAAATAAGAAACTTTCTCTATTTATATCTGGAACTTAATGAAGTGAAATTATCACAGCCGACAGGCGCTGGTGTTGTAATTCAGAGCCATGGCTTGGCTTAGAGGGATCTGCAGGCTGTTTTTATTCCAAATAATATATATAAAAAAAAGAGTGAAACCTAATCCTCTAATCAGTTCCAATTTACATATTCACAGGTCTTATTTCCAGCCTGCTGGAAGGGAAAAAAAAAAAAGGATAGTGTTGGAGTCACGAAGCGATTATTTGATTAAGTAATTATTAATCCCAGAGTGCTCCGATTAATTCCGAGCAAGTTAAACAAACCTATTGGAGTTGGGCTGGTCACCTTCACACCATTGTAACATGGAGGGGGCAAAACTGGTGTAGATGTATTTTTACCTGCTCTACACTGAGGAGTTTTGTTCACTGAAGGTCTCCCATTCACTTCCCAAGGGGTTAATACTCTGCTAAATGAGGTGTTGCAAATTTAAATGTTATCTGTGGCTAACTGCAATACCAAATGCTGATCCTTATTTTCAGACTGGAAACTCCAGCCTGGAGGTGTATGCAGTTCCTTTTTTACCTGATGAAATAAACTAAAAATGAAATTAAATAAAACAAAATAAATAAACTGAAACAAAACAAAAGAAACCAAAATAAAATAAAATAAAACAAAACAAAATAAAGCAGAATTAAAAAAAATAATAAATCAAAATAAAATAAACTANATACAACAAAATAAACCAGAATAAAATAAAGCAAAACACAATAAACCAGAATAAAATAAATCAAAGTAAACCAGAATAAAATACAATAAAACAAAATAAAACAGAATAAAATAAAATACAGAATAAACCAGAATAAACCAAACCAAACCAACCAGAATAGAATAAAGCAAAATAAAACAGAGTAAAACAAAACAAAATACAACAAAATAAACCAGAATAAACCAAACCAAAATAAAATAAACCAGAATAAAATAAAATAGAATAAAAGAAATTAAAATAAAATAAAGAAGAAAATCTCTGAGAGGATCTTTTTGAAACCAACATTTTACCAAGTGCCTTAAATCTGTCAGGTCGAAATCATGTATTGGAGAGTGCCTCAGAGTACAGTATATCCACTGATCGCAAGAGATCTGAGGTATTCACCTCAAAATATTATTTCTCTTCTAGTCAAAGAAGAAACTCAGAGAAAAACAAGCCTGGAGCTCATGTTTGCTGGTTGTGTTGGAGTTTATGTATTTTGTTCTAACACTCTTTTAGCTGACTGCTCTATTTCTTCACACACACAGAGAAAAAACTCTCCTCAAACTCACTCTGCTGTTGTGTCCAGTTTAAGCTGCCCTTCAGCCTAGGTTTTCTAGGTCCAAACTGAGAAAGCAGAAGAATACTGCATCAAAGCACAGTGTGGAATACCTTAAGAAGCCTGTGAACATCTTGTTGTATGCCTGAAGTTGATCTATGCCCCATGGAAACATTGCACTAAAAAGCAGAGTTGGTTAAATGTCTCAGATGATCTAAAACTGCTGATAAAAGCACTCAAGTTAGTCAAAGTGGATTTGGTTAAGAGGTACTGAGGTGCTGGAGTGGGACCAGAGGAGGGCAACAAAGCTGGGGAAGGGGCTGGAGAACAAATCTTATGAGGAGCAACTGAGGGAGCTGGGGAAGGTTAGTTCGAAAAAGAGAAGGCTGAGGGGAGACCTCATTGCTGTCTACAGCTACCTGAAGGGACACTGTGGAGAGGCTGCTGCTGGGCTCTTCTCACAGGAGACTGGAACTAGAACAAGGGGGAATGGCCTCAAGCTGAGACTGAGGAGGTTTAGATTGGTTTAGTTTTTCACAGAGAGAGTGGTCAGAGGTGGTAGAGTCACCAACCCTGGATGTGTTTAAGGGTGATTTGGATGTGAGCTTAGGGCTATGATTTAAAGTGAATCTTGTAGAGTAGGGTTCTAGGTTGGACTTGGTGATCCTGAGGGGCTTTGCCAACTTGGAGGTTTCTGTGACTGTATTTTGATGCATTTTAAAATTAACAAGGAATTGCTATTCAGTTCTCTAGAGGTGTGCACATCCCCCCTTCAGTCAGCAGCAGCTCCCCAAGTGGAGACAGTCTCCATTTGAACAGTGAGGATTGAGAGGTGTGGTACCGCGGGACGCAGTTTAGCACCAGACTTGGTAGAATTAGATAATGGTTGGACTCAATGATCTTAAAGGTCTTTTCCAACCAAAACAATCCTACGATTCTAAGTTACTGACTAGGCACAGAAGAAAGCAATTAGACTTCAACATGGTGGTTGTGTGTCAGATCAATAGATTATGGAAGTGTACTTCGGATTCGCTGCCATTAATTTACTGCTTAAGCGTATCTCCTCATCTGATCCTAGGTCCAGATCCATCTGGTTAACCACATTACACAAGTGATGACTATTTGGAATCAAGAGTTTTCAAGCAATTTGGAGACTAAGACTGGCTTCAGAATGATTTGTTAATGAAATACAATATTCATAACAAACAACTTGTCCTGCAGGCACACTTAATGACCCAAGTTTTTCCATCAGCGCGGTCCAGCAACAACTGCTATTAAGAAAACTCAAATCTCCTGATTAAAATGAGGTTTTCATTTCCCTTGGTAATTTCTAAATCAGAAAAAAATTAAATAATCTTCATCAAAGATGAGTTTGATTTTTGGTTTTGGGTTGGTTTGGGGTTTTGGTTTTTGCTATTTCTTGTGGATTACAATAGAGCTCCCAACTCACTGTAGCCTGTATATTCACCACCCTCTCTGAGGAATTCATGCAGTCTGCACATTGCTGCAGTGTGAGTAAATGTATTGTCTCAGGCAATCCTCATGAGTAAAACTTCCTCAGTGAGTTAAAGATTAGTGACCAAAACCCATTTATTTTGATCCAGGCTACTGTCTTTCAGCTGAGCACATGGAGGGATGGAAAAATGTCAGTTGTCCTATCTGCTAGGAAATTCAGCATGGACAGACCAGCAGAGGACGAGAGCAGTGACTCAAGCCTACAGTTGAAATAGCTCCTCATGAGCAATAATGAATATCATAGAATCAACCAGGTTGGAAGAGAACTCCAAGCTTATCCAGTCTAACCTAGCACCCAGCTCTGTCCAATCAACTAGACCATGGCACTAAGTCTTGAACACTCCTCTGCCAATCCCTGCTTTAAGCTGTCAATCCCCTCAGATAACCCTGGTTTTGGATACTGGAATAGTAGACTGGCCTTCAGCCTGGAATGAGCAGAGCAACTATGGGAAATGACACCATGCAATGAGTGAGGAAACCCAGCTCTTCCCTGTCTCCTACAGTGGGATGTGAGGTTGGAACAGCTCAGCTTTTGAGGGAAGAAAATATTTAGAGGTTTAATCTGAGAAAGGTGAAAGCTTTTGCTTTGAGTAAAATGGAAAGTTTTGCTCCTCCTCTGTTCTAGTGACATCTTTGCCCCAGTCCTCTGCGTCATATTTTAGCATCTTACAGAACAGCATTAACGAAAAGCAAACCAAATCTGCTTCCAGAGCCAAAATAATTAATTCAGGCTTAGTAATCAAATAATTAGCCCCAAGTACCTTAGGAATGACAATAAATGCACAAAAACAACCTTTTCCCTGGAAAACATTGATTTAGATGTCTCTTCAGAAAATATTTCCTACAATATCTTTTGAGCAGCTCTCAGCATGACTGCTGCCTCCCATTTGAGGAAGGGAACTACACTCTGCTGAAGGAAATCTTCAGATTCAGGAAGATTTCAGAGGATGGAATTCAGGGCAGATCATAGAATCATAGAATCAACCAGGTTGGAAGAGACCTCCAAGATCAGCCAGTCCAACCTAGCACCCAGCCCTATCCAGTCGACCAGACCATGGCACTAAGTGCCTCATCCAGTCTTTTCTTGAACACCCCCAGGGATGGTGACTCCACCACCTCCCTAGGCAGCCCATTCCAATGCCAATCACTCTCTCTGCCAACAACTTCCTCCTAACATCCAGCCTAGACTTCCCCTGGCACAACTTGAGACTGTACCCCCTTCTTCTGTTGCTGCTTGCCTGGGAGAAGAGACCAACCCCACCTGGCTACAGCCTCCCTTCAGGTTGTTGTAGACAGCAATGAGGTCACCCCTGAGCCTCCTCTTCTCCAGGCTAAACAACTCCAGCTCCCTCAGCCTCTCCTAATAGGGTTTGTGTTCCAGGCCTTTCCCCTGTAGGTTGTACCCACGACTGTGATGCACTACAAAATCTGTCTGCAACACCATGGAGAATGTATGAGGAGAGCTGTAAGAATGCAACCAACCCTCTGACTCTCTCTCAAAACTTCCCAAGGTGAAAGAAAACCACTAGGCAACGCAGAGATCAACACAAAGAAAACAAGGACTTAAAAACTGGGTTTATTGTTTTGTTTTGAGAGCCTGAAATCTCCCTGCTTCTTTGACTTGCTGTCACACTCACATCTCTCTGCTTCTCTGACTTGCTGTCATACTCACTAGGTGCCATCAAACCCAGAGAGCAAAATCTCACTGACCCTTCGAGGTGACATTTCATCCTCAAACTGAAAGTCCAAATGCTTCTGCAAGAACTAAAATGCTGCCTGCCTGGCTCAAGTCCAGAGCTGAGGCATCATATGTCTCCATGTGATCCCAGTCATACACGTGCCACACTGACTAAGACCACTCTGCTTTCATCCTGCAGATCTCTGAATGCAAAACTTCTTAAGATTTGAAAGGATTTTTTTTCTTTTTCAAGTTTTGATCTGGCAAGAGCTCCCTTGAGTTATTTAGCACCAACCCTTCTGTGTTTGATTAGCAAAGGTGGCCAAATACAGATGCTGGTTTGTAAACATATTCCTGAAGAAGAACATGGAACACCGTGTATTTTGTTAACCACTGAGTCAGATAATTGACTGCTCAGATAAATTGGAGAGTGCAGCGAGTTCTTACGAAAATTCTACAGTGAAGCCTTGCAAACGGCAGGTAGAACAGCCAACAACCACTTCAGGGAGCATAAGAGTTGAAATTTTCTATAAAATGTGGGCATATGTTACCCCAAAGTCTCATAGAAGAACACTATGGCATCTGAAATGTGGACAGAAGGACTTGGATGAGACAGTGTGAACCAAATCAGCTTGACCACAGATACTCCAGAGACAGCAGTGTGCCAAATGTGGCAGCTAGACAGTTTCAGAAATCAGATTTCTATCTGCCTGCTGCTCCACAGTGATCAAAACTGGGAGGTGTCCTTCAGCAGAGTCCCAAAGTAATGTGTATGCTTCTCTAACCTTTTTAGTTTCAAATCACCTCATACCTAACGGACCAAGAAAGAACAACTAATATTCTGAAAGGGTGGAAGAGAAAAATCTGTCAGCCTGAGTCAGACTATTGGACCATCGAGCCCAGCATCCTGTCTCTGAAATGCTGTCAGTATCTGACACTTCAGGCTTAGTTGGGATCATAAAACTTTTTCCTCAACCTTATGTAACATCTCAGCCTGGCAAAGAGAAGATTTAAACATTGATTGCTTTCCACTCCCCTCTGTCCCATGAATGTGAATCTGACTTTTTTCCAAAACGAACAACTCTGATGAGCTGGAATGGGTTTCTGGGCAGGATGGGGAAAGCTCCTCTCTCATTACTCATTCCTGGATAGATCTGCTAAACATTTGCCTCCTAAAAGGGGGGCTTGAATTACGATACATAAAACTTCATCCGCAAAATTCGGGGTGCCCAAGGACACCTTTTAGTGGAAGGTGGCAATGCCTAGAATCACAGAATTCACCTCTAGTCACTTTATTTTTCCCCATCATGGCTACTTCCTTTATTTTTTTATTTGCTTAAGCCCTCCATTAGTTTATTAGCTTGACAGAAGCCCAGTTAATTAGACCGTTATCCCTCCTCGCCCCTCACACC
>WAAF01009963.1:0-14742 GCA_013400475.1 Tricholaema leucomelas | reverse complement strand
CGCCCCACACCCTCCCCATCACCAGCCTAAGTGGTATATTAGGCTCCCCAAATGCACACAAAATTTAGTGCTGCTGCTGGGGCACTTCTCAAAACAAATAAAAGATTTGCAAAGCAGCCACCAAGCATCCACCGTAATTAAACTGCATTTGTTACTTTCCCGGCGCTTGCACACAATCGAGGCCTTGTACGGAGCAAGCACTGCCCCAATCAGGCTGTTTTTCTTCTGGAGGGAAGAGTGCCAGGAGTCTTACCACCCCAGGTAACATAAGAGCTCAACCAGCAGCAAATGGACACTTGCAGCCAGAGTGAATGGACTGTGGGGAGATCTGTATGAATGCAAATATCTGTAGAGAGAGCTATAGATATATGCAAACATGCACATACAGGAGACTATAGTTCTTTAGGGGGAAAAGAAGGGGAAAGGGAAAGGGAAAGGGGGAAAAAAAAAAAGGCAGTGGAAAGCCTGCTTGAAATTGCTGCTCCATGCACAGGTATGTAAATGAGTCTGGAGTCTTGCTGTCCACCACCTCAATCAATTACAAGGTTACTCAAGATAAAACAAACACCATTTCAATTAACTGCATATACAGCAGTGGTTAGAGGCACAGGCAGGGAAGAGGAAGTGGGAGGAATTTTTGGAAAATGGAACATTTTTTTTCTTCTGTAGATATGTACAAATAGAGGTTGCCTTGAGGTGCTGCGAGACTATGAATGGTCTTAAACCCCAACCTAACAACTCAACCTAAAAATGAGGAGGGAAAAGAAACACAGAATTATAGAATCGTAGAATCAACCAGGTTGGAAGAGACCTTCAAGATCATCCAGTCCAACCTAGCACCCAGCACTATCCAAGCAACTAGACCATGGCACTAAGTGCTTCATCCAGGCTTTTCTTAAACACCTCCAGGGATGGCAACTCCACCATCTTCCTGGGCAGCCCATTCCAGTGGCAAGATTGAGCAAGTCTTGAGACATCATATTGTTTGTACAGGCTCAAATCAACAACTTGTGAGAGTCAGCAGGAGTAGAGATCAGGATAGGTGTTCCACTATCATTGATTCTGTTGGAGATAGGATCCAGTTAACGCATCCTTCAGCAGATCCACAGTGCAGTTCTGTGTGAGTACAGCCTGGGAATGCTGGAAGCCTTGCAGTATTAGGACACAGCTAGATAATGGTTGAAAACAACCTGCAAATTTAGTAGTGGTTTAAGAAGGCAGAGAAGTGGTTTGATGAAGACATGGAGACTGGACACGTAACATCAGAGGTCCTTTTCTAGCAGTGACACTTACTTCTTGCCTAAAACTCAGCAAACCATTTTGCCTTTCTTCTTCATCTTTCATACTTTCGTGCAACAGACAACTCCCCCAACCTTTACCTGTCTGATGCATTTACAACATGATCTTTCCAGTCCACCAGGAATGCTTCACTCAACTGAGGCTTCATTCTCCCATGGATATGCATGTGCCATTGGACTGTAAATCACGGACTCTATAATACATCACATTCTACATGACCTCTACATGAGGCATCTGATCTCCAAGGCCTTGGCTCTTCAAAAACAGAGCACCAGAATGGCTGGCACATGACTGATCAAATGAAATTTCATTCCCTGTCCTTTTGGGAATCAGCCATCATAGAATTATAGAATTAGCCAGGTTGGAAAAGACCTCCAAGATCATCCAGACCAACCTAGCACCCAGCCCTGGCCAAACAACCAGACCATGGCACTAAATGACCCATCCAATCTTTTTTTGAACGCCTCCAGGGACGGTGACTCCACCACCTCCCTGGGCAGCCCATTCCAATGCCAATCACTCTCTCTGCCAACAACTTTTTCCTAACATCCAGCCTAGACCTCCCCTGGCACAACTTGAGACTGTGTCCCCTTGTTCTGTTGCTGCTTGCCTGGCAGAAGAGACCAACCCCACCTGGCTACAGCCTCCCTTCAGGTAGTTGCAGACAGCAATGAGGTCTGCCCTGAGCTATGGTTATATTTTGATTGTTATTTGTCAATTGAAATTGTGGACTAAGAGTTTCTGGCCAAAAGGTCTGTCTTCCAGACTGCTCACAATCTTCAACATGAGATTTAAATGCTTTTTTCTGTTTCTTTGGCTGATGTAGAATGATCAGAGGGCTTTGGGGGGTGGGGGAGGAATAATACAAAATTTCTTTATTAATTCAAACTTTTTTTTCTACATGAAATACACCTAGGCCAGGAGATAGATATACAATTTATAGCTGCAATGCCATAAATCACCATCCAGTCTTTTGCAGCTAAGCTCATGATCAGAAGTAAAAAATTTATTGCAGTTGCACAGTTTTCACAGTCTCACAGTATCACCAAGGTTGGAAGAGACCTCATAGATCATCAAGTCCAACCCCTTACCACAGAGCTCAAGGCTAGACCATGGCACCAAGTACCACGTCCAATCCTGCCTTGAACAGCTCCAGGGACGGCGACTCCACCACCTCCCTGGGCAGCCCATTCCAGTAGCCAATGACTCTCTCAGTGAAGAACTTTCTCCTCACCTCAGGTCTCAATTTCCTCTGGCGTAGCTTGAGGCTGTGTCCTCTTGTTCTGGTGCTGGCTGCCTGAGAGAAGAGAGCAACCTCCTCCTGGCTACAACCACCCCTCAGATAGATGTAGATAGCAATAAGGTCTGCCCTGAGCCTCCTCTTCTCCAGGCTAAACAATCCCAGCTCCCTCAGCCTCTCCTTGTAGGGCTTGTGCTCAAGGCCTCTCACCAGCCTCGTTGCTGTTCTCTGGACACGTTTCTTAGTGACTTCAGACACAAGAGCTGACTGTGAGCCTGCTCCTCACCCAGTGCAACAAGAGGATAATACAGGTGCATTTGAAACAGCTTCACTTTAGTTTTGTTCATCCTCATGAGGAGAGGTGCTGGAATTCCATCACACTTCCATGACTCCTTTCACATCACGTCAATTTACACTTTTGACAGACCTGAAACATCTACTTTCTCACTTACTGTGGTCCCACCTAACAGGCAGTAACTTCTCAAGTTGTGCCAGGGGGTGGTCTAGGCTGGAAGTTAGGAGGAAGTTCTTCCCAGAGAGAAAGACTGGCATTTGAATGGGCTGCCCAGGGTGGTGGTGGAGTCGCTGTCCCTGAAGGTGTTCAGGAAAGGACTGGATGGGGCACTTAGTGCCATGGTCTGGTTGACTGGATAGGGCTGGTGAAAGGTTGGACTGATGATATTGGAGGTCTCTTCCAACCTGGGTGATTCTATGATTCTATGATCTATCAGAAACTCAAAAGCATAAACATGCCATGATTCTATGATTCTTGGGAGCAAAGCCCACACTTTAAGCCGTATCTGTCTGCTCTTTGCTGACTAAAAGAAATCAATAAAACCTTGAATGTGAAGAGGAATTGAGTCAAACCCAGAGCTGACAACCAGCACTCCGTTTGTAAAGACTCAAACCTCAAACCCCTGAAATTTGATGATATAGCTGCATGGTAGCCATAGTTGTGATGCTTTGGGAGATTCCAATTAGCCTCAAACTAGCACAATATTTAGGTCCAAATCCTGGCCTTGATTTCAATGTCTAAGTAAATACAGGAAAATCAACCCTTCCTGATCCCTATTCCCTTTAAAAATGTTCTTTCCCTGTATCCAGTAGACTCACTGCCAAGAGCCACCCTAAACATCAAGTCAGAGATCCCTGCTGGAGCCCAGACACGGCTTTGGGATTTTTGTGTATTTCCCAGGACTATTAACAGAGCAATATAATGAGAAATGAACTGAGGTTAAAGAATTCAGTACCTCGTGTATTTTCACTAAAAACACTGACTGCATCAGGGGACCTGCCAAGAGGAGAGTTTAATATTGCATGAAAAGGAAGAATTTTCATAATGACACCTGGCAGTGCCTGCATCCCCCACCATGAATGAAGCTGCTGGTGCTTTCTCTTCTCTGCTCTCCCACTCTCCCTCCCCTCAGCCCAATGGCAGGACAAGTTATTTTCATTTTGAAGCAACTGGAACCATGAAACCTAAGCTTGTTTCCAGCACTGGCCTGCTGGGCAGCCTAGGGTAACCCTTCACAGAATCACAGTATCACAGTATCACCAAGGTTGGAAGAGACCTCACAGATCATAAAGTCCAACGCATTACCACAGAGCTCAGGGCTAAACCATGGCACCAAGTGCCACATCCAATCCTGCCTTGAACAGCTCCAGGGATGGCGACTCCACCACCTCCCTGGGCAGCCCATTCCAGTAGTCAATGACTCTCTCAGGGAAGAACTTTCTCCTCACCTCAAGCCTCAATTTCCCCTGGCGTAGCTTGAGGCTGTGTCCTCTTGTTCTGGTGCTGGCCACTTGAGAGAAGAGAGCAACCTCCTCCTGGCTACAACCACCCCTCAGGTAGTTGTAGACAGCAATAAGGTCTGCCCTGAGCCTCCTCTTCTCCAGGCTAACCAATCCCAGCTCCCTCAGCCTTTCCTCGTAGGGCTGTGCTCGAGGCCTCTCACCAGACTCATTGCCCTTCTCTGGACACATTCAAGCATCTCAATGTCCCTCTTAAACTGGGGGGCCCAGAACTGGACACAGAACTCAAGGTGTGGTCTAACCAGTGCAGAGTACAGGGGCAGAATGACCTCCCTGCTCCTGCTGGCCATGAGGAGACTCAATGCCTATGTTTAAGCAACTCCATTAGGAATGTACTTCCAGAGAGCAACTTTTCAGTCTGTGTGAATTCTGTGTAGTCAACAGGGAGAACGTGGATGCAGAAGGCTTCTTAGAGCACCCAAAAATCTCAGACTGTGTGAACCTTCTTCCTTGGTTTCCAGATCTAGATGGTGGACCAAAACAATGACTTCCTTTTTAAAGAGGTTTGACACTTTATAATGAAAACTGTGGACAGAAGAAGAATCATCCGAGCCACAAAACCTCCTTGCAGCTCCAAAGAAAGCAGTTGTTAATGCCCAGGCCAGAATGATACAGCAAATCATATACATTTGGTCTTCTATCTAGACAAGACACCTGGTAACAAGTGTAAGACTTTTGGTGTAAATGGCCAAAGGCTTCCAAGATTATGTGTTGATTGAAGAAGTTCAGGAAAGATGTAAGTAATCTCTAATGTTTTGAGATGCTGCAAAACAGAGAATCTGTAACAGCAAAAGTTTTACATCATCTTCAGAAATCAATCACTTCCCACACTTCAGATGAGGGAAGACCAAAAAGCCCTCAGGAGAACAACTTCAGCTACCTGAAGGTAGCTTCTCAAACTAGCCTGGTGAAAAAAAAAAAAAGATTCCTGGCCTCAAATATGTCTGAAATTGGGCATGTAAGGAAGATGCACCAAAAGAGCACCTAGACTATCTGCAAGCTTTGGTGATCCCTTGGTCTGCCTGCTCAGATGCTGCAGATAAAGTCTACTCACTGAAGAAGACCTCTGTCAGAGGAAAAATACTTCATATAACCACGGAGAGGACTGCATGGGAAAGGGACCCCTGAGAGCAGACATCCAGAAGGTTGTGTTTGGCTGCAGAGCTAAAGGGATGTGTCCTGGAAAAACAGAACTGATACTTTCTGATACTTTGTGCTAAGGCAACCGATGGTCAAACTGAGTGAAATGCAGGCCCTGTTGGTTTCTCATGTTATGCTCCATGCTAGACACAAATGTCTGCAGTGCACTCTCTTGACTTCCAGATTAAAAGACAAACCCATACAGCAGAAGCTGTGACACCAATGCACTGTCCCACACAGTCTCCTGCACCTTAGATTCATAGAATCAGTCCGGGTTGGAAGGAACCACAAGGATCATCTAGTTCCAACCCCCTGCCATGGGCAGGGACACCCTACCCTACATCAGGCTGCCCACAGCCTCATCCAGTCTGGCCTTAAACACCTCCAGCTATGGGGCCTCAACCACCTCCCTGGGCAACCCATTCCAGCCTCTCACCACTCTCATGCTGAACAACTTCCTTCTCACCCCCACTCTGAATGTCCCCACCTCCAGCTTTGTTCCATTCCCCCCAGTCCTGTCACTCCCTGACAGCCTAAAAAGTTCCTCCTCAGCTTTTTTGGAGGCCTCCTTCAGATCCTGGAAGGCCACAAGAAGGTCACTTGGGAGCCTCCTCTTCTCCAGACTCAACAGCCTCAACTTTTTCAGTCTGTCCTCATAGCAGAGCTGCTCCAGCCCTCTGAGCATCCTTGTGGCCCTTACTTTGTTACAACAGAAAAAAAAACAGAAAGCTTCAACCATTCTGACTTAGGGCATCTTCACCTTTGCTGCCTAAGTCCCTGTGACTAAGTCAGATCAAATCAGATGGTAAAATATTCCAAGTGAATTAAGGGTCAAAATCTTACTTCTTGATTTCTGTCGGATAGGAAACCTCTAAGCAATTGTTGAATCATAGAATGGTTTGGATTGAAAGGGAGCTTTAAATTCATCTATTTCTACCCTTCCTTCCATGGGTAGGGAGACCTTCCACTAGACCAGGTTGCTCAAGGCACTGTCCATCCTGGCTTTGAACACCTCCAGGGAGGTGTTCAAAGGGGCATCCACAACCTTCATGGGCAACCTGCGTCAGTGTCTGAGCACTGATGAAAACTCTTTTTCCTTCTTTCTTAAGGAGCATTTTCAGTTTTCACTTTAATGTTCTTGATCTATTAAGCTTTACTATGCAGTCAGCACTGGTTTGCAATGGTTGTAGCAAGGGGGGAAGTGGGAGTCTGTCTCTTCTCTGCAGTATCAAGTGATAGAATGACAGGAAATGTCCTCAAATTGTGCCAGGAGATGTTTAAATCGGACAATAGGAGCATTTACTTTACTGCAAGAGTAGTCAGGCACTGGAAGAGGCTGCCCAAGGAGGTGGTGGAGTCACTGTCACTGAAGGTGCTTAAAAAACAAATGGATGTAGCAGTCTGGGACACAGTTCAGTGGTTATGGTGGTGTTAGGTAGATGGTTGGACTCAATAGTCTTAGAGGTCTTTTCCAACCAAAACAAGTCTATGATTCTAGGCTGCAGCAGGAAGTGGAGTACCTTTTGGGCAAAGCTTGTTGTACAGTCAAAGCTTTTTCTGACTCAAAGCAAGCTTAAAAATGGACTGAGTTCACCAGTTCTTAGGTGGAACAAAGCCTACAACAAGAACTCTCATCTGAGAAAGGTCCAACATCAGGAAAACAATTCCTCGTGAACCACGGAAGAGCAGTGGACAAACCCAGCTTGCTCCAGACATGTGCAAAACAAAACCATCCCATCCATGCTTCTGCGGCTTAACAGCCACCCTCAGGGAGACACTCAAATCCTGTACCAATAAACCTCAGCACACTTAGTCCATTTTCACTGCGACTCCTAGTAGGAAGCAAGCAGAAAAGTGCTCTGCAAGAAGGATTGCAGAATGTAAGTCTTCCTTTGGAGCTGACAGTAGGGCCCTCATTTACAAGTGATAAATGTCAGTGCTCTTCCATCCGCAACCTTTTTAAACCAATGGCATCCTGACCTGCATCAGGAATGATGTGGCCAGCAGGAGCAGGGAGGTCATTCTGCCCCTGTACTCTGCACTGGTTAGATCACACCTTGAGTACTGTGTCCAGTTCTGGGCCCCCCAGTTTAAGAGAGACATTGAGATGCTTGAGCATGTCCACAGAAGGGCAACGAGGCTGGTGAGAGGCCTCGAGCACAGCCCTACGAGGAGAGGCTGAGGGAGCTGGGATTGGTTAGGCTGGAGGAGGCTCAGGGCAGACCTTATTGCTGTCTACAACTACCTGAGGGGTGGTTGTAGCCAGGAGGAGGTTGCTCTCTTCTCTCAGGCAGCCAGCACCAGAACAAGAGGACACAGCCTCAAGCTACGCCAGGGGAAATTTAGGCTTGAGGTGAGGAGAAAGTTCTTCACTGAGAGAGTCATTGGCTACTGGAATGGGCTGCCCAGGGAGGTGGTGGAGTCGCCGTCCCTGGAGCTCTTCATGGCAGGATTGGACGTGGCACTTGGTGCCATGGTCTAGCCTTGAGCTCTGTGGTTACAGGTTGGACTTGATGGTCTGTGAGGTCTCTTCCAACTTTGGTAATACTGTGAGACTGTGATACTGTGAAACCCTTCGGAGGGACCACGCCAGTACATGTAATGGGGATACACAGCCCACAATGACCTGGAGGGCTGGGGCAGGAAGACAGAGAGGCAATCAGAGCTGTACTGAACTCTCATGGGGGAGTTGTCTTTTTTTTTCCCCCCTCTCTCCTTCTCCCCCCCCCCTTTATTTTTTTTTTAAACCAAAATGAGGTGCCTCAGGGGAAAGTCAGCAGCTAGAAGCGGCCCCACCTGCGTGTGTCTTGGGAGGAAGCCTACTGCCTCATATTTTTTAAGAGTGGGGGAAAAAAAAAAAAAAAAGAACTTAAAAAAAATATAATAATAGAGCCGAGCCAAAAATATCAGGGCAGTTCATAGCTGTTAAAAAGCCAGGGAAAGCTGAGTCGCACCCGTTCAGTGTTGCTCTTCCAAACAAGCTGACCACCCTCCCTTCATAACATTTTATTTATTAAAGCCAAAGTTGCCCCACTGGAGAAAAAAATTAGGTTGTAGTCCCATGCATATGCACATAGAGACGACCGTAAGCACACACACATCAGTTTGTTTATGACTGTGTTTCCATACAGCGTTCAGCCAGAAGGTCCAGCCACATTTTGTGTGTGAACTGCTGAATCCCTTAAGAGAAAGCTAACTGCCGGGGCAAGGGACGAGCTGTAACTGAGCCGCAACTGCCGGAGCTCGACGGTTCTATCATGCTACGATTTCACCTCACGGCCCCGCCGCGCTCACGGCCCGTCCGCGCTCACGGCCCCGCCACCCGCCCGCGCGGTTTCCGACGCGCTAAGGAGCCGCTCTCCTATTGGTCCGTGCGGTTCAGACGTAGCGCGTCGTCCAATGAGCTTCCGGGGTTTCACTTCCCTCTGGAGAGGCGAGGGGCTGACGGGGCCGGGGTGGGAAGGAGTGAGAGGCTTCGGAGGGCCAAGCCACGGGTAGGGGGCTGCGCTCAGGAGAATCGGCGCTGGGGCTTTGTGTGGATATTGTAGCGCCTGCCGCCGCTTCTCGTAGCCCCCTGCCAGCTCCTGAGCGCAGTGGGTGATGTGAGAGAGCTGTTAACTTCATCCATCACCAGTCCTTCAAAGCAACCTGCTCTTTCTCACAGGGAACAAAGCCTTGACGTGCCTTTGAATACTTGGCCAAATGCTTTAGAGGGTCAGGTTAGCAGGGGACAGAGTAGCTNAAAGCTGGTGAGGGGCCTGGAGCACAGCCCTGTGAGGAGAGGCTGAGGGAGCTGGGGGTGTGCAGCCTGCAGAAGAGGAGGCTCAGGGCAGAGCTCATTGCTGTCTACAACTACCTGAAGGGAGGTTGTAGCCAGGTGAGGTTGGTCTGCCAGGCAATCAGCAACAGAACAAGCAGACACAGTCTCAAGTTGTGACAGGGGAAGCTATATGCTGGATGTTAGGAGGAAGTTGTTGCCAGAGAGAGATTGGCATTGGAATGGGCTGCCCAGGGAGGTGGTGGAGTCGCTCTCCCTGGAGGTGTTCAAGCAAAGCCTGGATGAGGCACTTAGTGCCATGGTCTAGTTGACTGGATAGGGCTGGGTGCTAGGTTGGACTGGATGATCTTGGAGGTCTCTTCCAACCTGGTTGATTCTATGATTCTGTGAAGCAGCACCTTGGATATTTTCCTCTGGCTATTTATTTATTTTCCCCTGTGTATTCACTCCCATTTTAAAATACCCTGTGTTTACCTGCAGGACAGTCTAGACAGCTAATGAAATAGTAAGAGCCCAGTGGATTTTTACAAGAATGTAAACAAAAAGAACATCGGAAATAGGCATATATTTGAATAAGGATTGGAAAGTTGAACGCATACCTGAAGGGAGGCTGTAGCCAGGTGGAGGTCAGTCTCTTCTCCTAGGCAACCAGCAAGAGATCGAGGGGACATAGTCTCAAGTTGTGCTGGGGGAGATGAGGTCTAGACTGGATGTTAGGAGGAAGTTCTTCACAGAAAGAGTGATTTGCCATTGGAATGGGCTGCCCAGGGAGGTGGTGGGGTCACTGTCCCTGGAGGTGTTCAAGAAAAGACTGGATGAGGCACTTAGTGCCATGGTCTGGTTGACTGGAAAGGGCTGGGCGCTAGGTTGGCCTGGCTGATCTTGGAGGTCTCCTCCAACCTGGTTGATTCTATGATTGTATGTGTGGATACTGAGCACTGTAGGCAAAGGTATCCCTTATTAGGTGCATTACTGTCATCCCTAAAATCCTCAAGGGAATCACCCCCTTGTTTCAAGAACAGCCCATGAACAGCAGGTTAAATTTATAAAAATGGGCTTAAAGATGCAGATTAGATCCCAAAGGGATTTTTCCAGACAGTTCATAAAACCAGATTGTGAGTCACCGCTGGACGCTAATGGGAGTAAGGCCTGGAACTTATCTAGGTGCTTTTAATAAATCCTACTCTTTCCATATTGACGTGATTAAATGCATAATATGCTTTTTTAAAAGCTGACCCAGTGTTTATGCAGTGCCAAGAGCAGCAATCTAAGCACTAAAATACTCCATGCTTCTGGAGAATACCTACACTGGATAAGCTAAAAGACTAATGAGGAAGGTAATGTGCCGTCAGACTGAGGTGGAGAAAAGAAGCTTTTCACATGGCGTCTCAACAGGCTTTTAGTCTTCTGTTGATGCTTGAGACCCTAAATCTCAGAATTCACCTCTGAACTCCAAGGCCACATTTGCTTTCCTAATGCTCACTGAAAGTAATTTGCTGTCAAGTGTCCTGACAAAAATGACACACATTGCTATATTATTTTCACCCTTGCCATGTAAGGCCTCAAGTCAGTCATCAGCAAGTTTGCAGATGACACCAGGCTGGGGGCAGATGTGGCTGGGCTGGAGGGCAGAAGGGCTCTGCAGTGGGACCTCGGCCGCCTGGACAGATGAGCAGAGTCAAGGGGATGGCGTTCAATAAGTCCAAGTGCTGGCTGCTGCACTTTGGCCACAACAACCCCATGCAGAGCTACAGGCTGGGGTCNGCCCTACGAGGAGAGGCTGAGGGAGCTGGGGTTGTTTAGCCTGGAGAAGAGGAGGCTCAGGGCAGACCTTATTGCTGTCTACAACTACCTGAGGGGTGATTGTAGCCAGGAGGAGGTTGCTCTCTTCTCTCAGGTGGCCAGCACCAGAACAAGAGGACACAGCCTCAAGCTAGGCCAGGGGAAATTTAGGCTTGAGGTGAGGAGAAAGTTCTTCACTGAGAGAGTCATTGGCTACTGGAATGGGCTGCCCAGGGAGGTGGTGGAGTCGCCATCCCTGGACCTGTTCAAGGCAGGATTGGACGTAGCACTTGGTGCCATGGTCTAGCCTTGAGCTCTGAGGTAACGGATTGGACTTGATGATCTATGAGATCTTTTGCAACCTTGGTGATATTGTGATACTATGATACTGTGAGAAAGTGACCAAGGGATCATCTGGAAAACCCTGTTCACACCATCACAGAATCAACAGGCTGCTGCAGGTTAGACCTCTGGAGGTCATTGGACTAAATGTGCTAAAGCAGATTTGCCTAGATCAGGTTGCCCAAGACTGCAGTGTCCAGGCAGGTTTTGAAAGTCTCCAGAGAAGAAGATTCCACGACTTCTCTGGACAGCCTGCTCCAGTGCTGTGGCACCCTCACAGGAGTTAAGTTTTTCCTCATGGAGCTTCCTGTGTTCTACTTTGTTCCCATTACGCTTGGCCCTGTCACTGAACACTGCTGATAAGAGTCTGGCCTCATCCTCTTGACCCTTGCATTGAGAAGATGCAGTCTTCTCCAGGCTAAAGAGCCCCAGGTCTTTCAGCCTCTCCACCTTAGAGAGATGATGTAGTCCTCAGCAACTTTCTGACCTCGCTTGAACTATTTTTCCATTCCATCTTCTCACAGAGAAGAGTGGTACAGAGAATTCATTTCCCCACTCCCACGACCTGTCTCTTTACTTGCTCATTGCTGACACTCATCAGTCACCTTGTTACCCATCACTTTTTCCAGACCCACGCAGGGTGTTGTCATATGGTTCTTGCTTCTGTGTTACTGCTGCATGTTGTTTCTGGAGAGCACAGTACTACTGCTTGGCGTGGCTTCTGGCGAGTGACCTGGAGGCGGTGGCAGGCAGAAGTGAACCATGCCCAGCACTTTCCCATGAAGGCCTGGCTTCTGCACAGAGGAAAATGGGCTGAGCCTAGTGAAGCATCTCTTCCAGTCTATCAGGAAGAATATAAAAAAGTGATTCAGCTTATTTTTATTTCATCCAAGCTGTCTCACAACTAACGTCCCCACTAAAGGGAAGCTCTTGTGTTTGAAACGTGTTTTTCACTTACAGCAGTGAGCTTCTTGGAATGCTAATTGTTTGGAATTACCTTCTATATAGATGGCTGCATAAAAAAAGAATTCTTTTGAATCTTCTTGGGATGGTATTGAAGCTTTGGTTTTAGTCGGTTGGCTGGGAAGCAGCGTACTGGTTCTATACTGTGTTTCTGGAGGATGACTGAGAATCAGGAAGGAAGAAGATACCTCATAAAAACAGTTGAACGCTAGGATGTGGTGGAAGAAGAGAAGACTCTGAGGAGACCTTATTTTGGCTTTCCAGCATTTTAAGGGGGCCTACAAGAAAGCTGGTGAGGGGCTTTTTAGCATGTCAGGTAGTGATAGGACTAGGGGGAATGCAGCAAAACTAAAAATGGGTAGATTGAGATTGGATGTTGGGAAAAAGTTCTTCACCATGAGGGTGGTGAGAGACTGGAACAGGTTGCCCAGAGAGATGGTGGAAGCCCCATCCCTGGAGGTGTTTAAGGCCAGGCTGAGTGGAGCACTGACTGACCTGATGCAGTGTGAGTTGTCCCTGCCCGTGGCACGGGGGTTGGAGGTCACTTCCAACCCTGTGTGATTCTAACTCTGTGATTCTGAGTCCTGGATGACAAGGTTATATCACCTATTTCAGAAGCCAGATACAGAGGAAGAATTCAGGCCCCAAATCAAATCGTTCACAGAATCACAGAATACATCAGGTTTAAAGGAACCCTCAAAGGCCATCTTGTCCAACCTCCTGCAGTGATCAGGGGCATCTCCAACTTGATCTAGTTGCTCAGGGCTCCAAGGGCTGACGTTGAATGTTCCAGGGACAGAGTCTCAACCACATCTCTGGGCAATCACTTTGATTGTAAAGAACTTCCTCATTATGTTCTACCTGAGCTGAATGTTTTTCATTATCAAATGGAAGTTATTGCATCAAATTAAATTGAGACTCAGTCGATATGCCATAAGTGGCTATAAGAGGAAATCCCAGTGTGTCTAACTCACCATTTTAGTGCAAATATTAGCTTTGGCTGATAGACATTTCTCCTTCTACCTCTTTTCTAGGTCTGAGCAAAATTATACCATGTCTCAGAGTAAGTTGTCTTGGCTATATTCAGCTGTAGCCTTTGATTATTTGACTGGCTTCCATTTTCAGTTGTTTAGTAATTGTTTCTTGTAGATAATAAAAAGGCGGTTTGCCCCATGAATCTATTTCCTGTGATGCCATATTACATTTGGCACCACTGAAAAACAGATTTAATGATGGCAAAAAGTCACAACGCTGAAGATTTACTTTGCTGGGCTAAAAAACAGTGGAGAATCCTAGGAGCTGGTGGTAACTGCTTTCCAGGATCTACCTGCACCTTTAGTCCCCACATTCTCACTGGCATCTTTTATCAGTAGGGCTCATTGGAGCAAGAAGCATTGATAGACACTGGAGTTAAACCTTTCATTTGGACAAATGGTCATATCCTCTGTCAAAACACCTTTAAAGGTTGCTACCACCAAGCAGGTTGCTGTTTCTGTTCAAAATGAGTGACAAGTCATGAACACAGAGGGAATTAATTAACAGATACTCAATTACCTTCTGCTTGGATTCCTGATCATGCAAACTGGGTGGTCAACACCTGCAACAGAGGAACTCAGGAATACAGTGTCTGAACACAGAACCCCAGGTCTCATTGAGTGATACAGAATCACAGAATCATAGAATGGTTTAGGTTGGAAGGCACCTCAGAGCTCATCCAGTTCCAACTCCCTGCCATAGACAGGGACACCTCCCACTAGAACAGGTCACTCAAGGCCTCATCCAACCTGGCCTTGAACACCTCCAGGGAGTGAGCATCCACAACCTTCCTGGGCAACCTGTGCCAGTGTCTCACCACCCTCACTGGAAAGAACTTCTTCCTAACATCTGTTGCAGACTCTGCTGCTTGTTATAATTGCTTGTCGCGGGAACCGTGGTCAAAGGCTTGCAGATCAGCGTGATCAAGGCCTTGCCACGCAAGACTCCAGACGAGTCTATGTGAATTATGCCAGAGACAGTTTTATAATGTGTATACATTGAAATATATGTTTATGTATTTATGTGTTTATATCAATATATAAACTCAGCCAGTAGAGCACACCCCTACACATTAGCATAATTATTCAAGACCACCCACTACGTCAGCATAAAACACGCCTTGTTATCCTCATTAACGAGGTGTCCGTTATCTATCCCTTCTGAGATTAGGTAGCCTGCAGCTGGTGGGAACCAAGGTCAGGATCCGTCTGTTGTTATTTCTCACATCCTTCACTTTGCATTCCCAAAACTCCCCCTTTTGTTTTTTTCTTAGAAACATAGGTAGCATTTCTCATCCAATTTGCAGGGCCTTTGCAGAAGGAATGAAAAACACAGCACCCCAAAAACA
>WAAF01009961.1:0-10430 GCA_013400475.1 Tricholaema leucomelas | reverse complement strand
CATCTAATAGACCTATTAGCTTTCCAGGACAGTTGCTCTACCAAAATGCGTAAGTACAAAATGGGTAAGTACAAAAACCAATACAAATCTCTTTCACATTCACAGGTATAAGTATTGTGATGATTACTATTACTTTCTGCTCCTAAAACCATTACAATTCTAAATTCAAGATGTCACAATACTGGAAAGCTAAGTGTGCAAGTTTCTGCTCACTGGAATGCTGCCAAGTTCCCCATTACAGCAACAGATTTTAAAGATGTAAATTTTAATAGCTTCTATTCTCAGGAAATGTTGAGTTCATGATGAAAAAACCAAAGAGGGACAGCAGATGATACCGGTAAGATGGGCAAAAATAAAAAGATCAAGCTAAACAAAATAAACAAAGAGAAAGATCAAAGAAAACATTCCATGACAACTGATAACAGCACTGTGATTATGAAGTGAGATGTCAAACTGCAGACTGCACAAGGATTGCTCTGAGCTGGTACACTATCACTAGGACCGGAAATGGAAAGCTTGTCTAGTTCCTGAATTCTTGAAAGATTTTAGTAGCATTAGCAGATTTTTTAAGTCAATGATATACTGCCTTTAATTATCATTTCCAGCAAGTAAAAACATTAATTTGTGTGTCTTGAATGATGCTGGTATCATTGCAGACTGGCACCAAATGCATCAACATGTGGTGTGTTTCAGTTTCCTTGGCAGCAGTACCCAATTTCAACTAATAAAATAAAGTGATAAAAGAATCAATCTCATAAGCTTATGGACATAATAATTTCTGACATTCAGTATTAAAAAATCTGTTAGCATAGCAAGATACATTAAGTCTAAAACTTTAAATCACCCACATTTTGGAGGAAAAAAGAAAACCACACACACAGGTACAACTGAGTACAATTTTTGGTTTTAAACAGAGAGATATTGTTTCATTGTATAAAAGCAATTTAAATGTAATACCCCCAAAAAATTAACTCAATAAATTATGAGAGGTAGAAAAGTGTAGTAAGTATAATTTCTTCTCTGATAAAATTAAGTCATACATATTGTCTTTCGATATATACTTCATAATAACCATGAAGTTTCGACAGCATGAGCTGGACATGGCTAATCTGAAGACAGTAACTCTCTTTCACCCAAACAAATCAGGATACTAAATAACTCTTTTCCCCTTTGAAACAGTTGTAACAGCTTGAGACTGCTGCAGCACAAAATCAAAATATCTTCACAAAGGTCTCAAAACAGTCAAGCTGAAAATCTAAGCCAAAGTTTCATTTAACAGCCTGTCAGTTTTTTGATGTGAAGCTAATGAATGCAGTGGCAAACAAATCCATCAAACCTAACATCAAAACAACTGCATTTCATCCCACCAAATGGAAAAATACAACCTGCAGGCCAGCACTTTGATCTAACCCATACACAGAAAACACGGTTGATAAGCAGCTACCACTGAAGAATGCATGAATGAAGACTTAATATTATGAAAGAGCCCAATAATACCTAAATAGCCCCAGTTTCAAGTAGAAAAGGTTGGTAGACTTCTCTCCTCAGGTTCTACAGATCAGCTAAATAACAAGCTTTCCAGCACCAACATCTGAAAACAAATCGTATCTTAAGAGGAGATGCAATACAAAAGAATCATTATAATGACTAGTAAAATCATCTAGTGTGACTTTATCTCTGATAGAAGGCAGTAAAATTTACATACATTCATGCTGAGTGAAAGTCACTAAGTGGTGCCACAACACAGAGACAGTGAGCAATGACAGCAATATTCAGAAATGCAAGTGCTATGTAAAGTGCAGGCACCAATTTGGGCTAGGGGTGGCAGAGAGTTGTGAGAGACCCTGACAACAGCATTGCAAAAAGCACCAGATCAGTGGAATGCGGGGACTTACAACACTAAAAAGAGGAAAATGGAAGAAAATAAATTAAAACAACCACCACTGCACAAAGGAAAATCAGAGAGCCCTGACTGAACCTGCTCACATCACCAATCCCCTGGACTTTCCTGAGACAGGATCTCCATTTCAACCCAATTCTCTGTTCTGTGAACTACTACCTTCTCCTGTCAGGCTTAAGTGGGACCACGCAGTGTTTTTCAAACACTTAGAAAACTGCAGCAAGGATAATAAGAAGAAGAAAATAAATAAATAATTATTTTAAAAGCCTGTGCAAAAAAGCATAGCATCTTATTCAAACTACCAATCTATTTCCAGTTCTCACTATCAAATTAGACTGCATGACATTTATTGATCTTATCCACCAGAGCTGAAATTTGGTGAAAATCATAACTGGTAAACCCAGTTTTGTCACCAGTGAGTGAGAAGACTTGCACCATATCCCTCATATGAGGGCAATACCAGCATTTATTACAAATACCAATTAGAATAATCACAAACACAGAATTAATAAACACACATAATCCATAGATTTGAAATGGATGCAGAGGGTGTCTCAGCCTGCAGGTAATAAACATTAGAAAAACGAGATCTTTCCTGACTAGAAAAGTGTCTTTTTATACCATTGCTTCAGAAGGATTTTTCTTTTATTAGACATAGAAGAATTGTATAAACAATTATATCCACCAATCCCAATAACTCAATTTCAGCCCTTTCTCAACACTCAAGCTACCTATTCAGCACATATCAAAGTAGATACCCATAAAACACACAGGCTAATTCTCACTGGCTCATCGGCTTTGCTAACAGTAACAAAAGGCATCGGAATACGGAAACCCAAAATGCACTTCAGGAAGCTACATGTTTCCAGCCTAACTGAATGCAGCTCCATTAGGAAAACAACAAAATTCACAGGAGCCTAAACAAATACCCTACCTGCCCCTGTTTCTTAACATTTTTTTTTCAGAAATAAACAGCATTCAATAAATGAAAGTTAAAAGAATGATGACGATTAAGCAAATCTAAAGATTGAAGTGTCTTTCATCCCCACAGAACATAACAAACAGAGCTGAGTACTACCTACCTTTGATTTTCTATGTCCCACCATCATCATATATCAGCACTTCAACAATATCCCTCTGTACCACACCCATTTACCACCAAGCATCTGCAGAAGAGCATGACTGGTTTGTTCCTTTCACCACTATCTTGCATGTTCTTGCCAGTGAGACATGAACAAAAACTACTGTTTCTTTCAAGGAGTTGGGGGGCATTTCAAACACATCTGTTATTACACCATTTCTGTGCCTTTTTTTTTTTTAATCTAATCTACTTTTTACTTCTACTTACTTTTGTTTGAAAGTGAGAACACGGCTCAAAGTGTCAGTCACATTGTGGCAAACAGCACGCTAGAGGCGCCACTTCATACTGTTTTTCACAAGTCACTCCTTGAGTGGAAGTCTTAATGCAAACTCTAGGAAACAAGCTGGAAAGTAGCTCCCTGATCTCTACTAGGCTGCACACAGTGAAACCAATATCACAAGTTCAGCATTTTTAAAGGCAGAAAATATATTTTTTAATTGGAATATATAGTCCCTGCTTAAATAGTTTCCAGTATCAAGAGTCTAAACCATTTCTCATTTAACATTTACAATCAGTTTCACAGAATCTGTAACACAGATTCTTTCTTGCAGTAAAGCATATTGTCACACAACCTAACAACTGATTTTGACTTCAACGGAAATCTTTGCCAGATTCTTTTTTTCCCTCCTCCAGACTTAGGGAAGAATGACTACTGTACTTCAGGACTTTTCCCGACAGAGAAATTCATGTCCTCAATTAGAAACTATTCTGCAACAATAAAAGTGTTGCTGTAGGAAGACAAATAATCATTCATCAGTACGCAACGTTCTCTAAACAGAGCACCCCAACAAACTGACCTGCATTTTGCTGATGCAGGCAATTTCTGCAGTACAATACAGGTAAATTGGGGGGTCTATTTTTTTTTTCCAACTAATTCTTGTATATACCACATAAAGAAAAAAAATCAAGTCAAGTACATCAGTACTCTGAAGGATGACAAGGAACGATCTCTACAAATAGTAAATTAATGAAGTTTCCAGATGCTGTGAAAAAAAAATCATCACAGCTATCCTCACGTTTTTTTTCCATGGAAATAGCATAATCGAGAACAGATTACCCAATCTACAGTAACTCTGTAACCTGTGTGTGTTCTTAAAGTGTTATGTAATTACAACTTAAGATAAGCAGTTACAATACTTTCTGTGTTTGACTTTTTTACCCTATTTGCACAAAATCAACAAGTAAGTGTTAGGAAGTATTATTTCACCACCATTCCACTAATTCTTTTCTAACATATTTCCATGGAAAAATCTTTATAAATCTACTATTAGTACTTCCCAGCACATTTTTCATTTGAAAAATCGTCGTGGAGGGGAATTCTGCCCTTATCGCCCGTTCGTGGCGAAGGGGAGAAATCAGTCAGTGTGAGATAATTTATATAAAAATAGATATTTATTAAACTCAATATTCTTAACTCTCAACATCCCCCAACCACTATTTAATATTGTTCATTCACAGTTATGAGAGAACCTTATGGGAAATATATCACAATGAACGGCTTACTAAGAACTGTATTACAGTGTCTAGCATTCAATTACTAACAGACTAACAGAGAGAGTTTTCCCCGCGGCTCAGTTCCACTTGGGGTCAATGTAGCATTTGCCCAGCAGGGTGGGCTGAAACACTTTCTGCCCTTTGGCAAGAGATTACAAATATTACAGAGGCTTTAAAGTATTTACTAACAATTCTGGTTAGTTATCAATAGTTATCAATCACCCTCTGGGGTTATATCAACTGCCTATTTATCTAGGGTCCAAACCTCTGGGGGCTCTGCCCATGGACCTGTGAGGCTGGAAATCTTCCTGGTTTGAGGGGAAATAGGAATCTTCCTGTTTCTAGGGATATTAGTGATCCTCCTGGCTTCTGGGGGAAAGGATGTAGTCTTCCCAGATATCTGGGGGAAATCAATACAGTCTCTACCTCCTTCTCCTGGTGAGGAGGTACCTTTGCCTTGTCTCCTGGTTCCTCCTGGAAGCTTGGCCCAGGAACTGCTGCGGGACCGGTGGCAGGACCTCTGTTGCTGGAGAATGGGTGCTGTGCAGCACGGTTCTCACTCTGGCTCTCAGGTCGATTGCGTCTCTGGTCTGCTCCTGGTGGCTTGGCAGCTTTGGCTCTTACCAGGCTGAAGCAATGTGCATACACGGCTAGCTGGAGTCTGTGCTCCTCAAATATATAGACAATGCAGGATCGAATGTCCTGATCAGCTCACCACGGCTGGCTGGCTGGGAGATTCTATCTCCCTATCAGCATGAGCAACTAGGCCGGTGACACAAAATAATATCAAGGTTGTGCCCAAGTATAAGTATAAGTGATCGTGAGCGTGAGTGTGAGAGAGGAGAGAAGAAGCACGCTCTGGCGAGCTGGAGAGAAGCTCTCGAGAGCTAGAGAGAAGCAAGCTCTGGCAAGCTTGAGAGAAAAGAAGCACTGGCACACGTGTGCACTCTCATTTATTAACTATGGGGCCAAGATCAATTGCCCCAATTGGCCACTATTGACCAGTTGGTTTGGCAGACAGCCAAACATCACCAAAACAAGCGAATTCACTATGCCTCATACCTCCATAAATGGAGAGAGCATAGGCTGGGCCACACGCTCGGTGTGGGCTTATGCAACCTGTTTACGACACAGGCCTTAGCAGGGCCGGGGCCAGGCAGGCTCCATGGCACCTTGGCCTTTTGTACCTTTTATGCCTTTTAATGTGTTTACCCGTTTTGGGCTTGTTTACCCCTGGTTTGGGGAGGAACATGCCTGGGCAGGCAAAGCAAAGTGAGGCATAGAACGAGCCTATTTTTCGGGCCTATGGGCCCTCCACGACAAAAATAAACCTGAATTCTAATTCATGTGATAGTAAGTAATAAAAAGAAAGAAGGTAACATTAAGCGCATTGACAGTTTGCCAAAGAAACTGGAGTTCACCTTTGACTAAGATTTCCCTACAGAGAAAGACTACTCATTATTGCTTCAGCTGCCACTTGCAACTTTCAGACACTTAAAATCTAATTGCACACACCACTAAACTACTTCACCTCCTTACACTCCATATGAATAATACTGCTCCCACGTGCAATAACCACAAATCACAAAATTTAGTGTTTTAAGGTTAATGCTGTATTCATATACTAGACTAAATAAAACTGTATTTAGGAGTGTATAATGCCAAGTCTTCCTGACCAAAAATTCTAAATTTCAGAAGCATTTCGGATTGGGGTCAGGGAATAAAACTGCATTAGCTTTAAAAAATTATCTTCCAACTCTGCTGAATTTAACTCTGACATTAAGCATGCGATAACTGAGACGCACACTGGAAACAAAGGAACATTTAAGTTTGTGTTGGTGCAGCTACATACCAAACAATGGATTGTTACTGCTAAAAATGTAAGAAAAATGAAGCATGTACACTGAAAGGGATCACACTGCAGGGACCAGTAACTCAGCTTTGCTACATCTAAGATAAACTTTGTCATTCCTAAAGTTCAGAAGAATCAATTTTAGAGATGCAGCACATTTATACCTTTTAAAATTCAAGATAGTCATAAACTTACATATTTCTATGCCCATACACCCCTCAACTTTGTTTCATTTATCTATCTATAGAAATTTCAAACTACTAAACGCATTGATTTTTTTTCAATTAACATTACAGTCAAGACCTGTGCTAGTTTGAGCCAGCTGGAATATTTTGGTGAGAAGAATTAGATTATAGGCTGTGAAAAGGAAACAGTGGTGATGTCTATTTCACTCATAGGCTTGCTGAGATGTATAAGAACGAGAACATAAACATAGATAAGAGCATCTCTCTCTGGGCTTCGGGCTACATTTTTCTCTCTAACTTGCCGTCTGTGTGACTAATCCTTCTGCTTCCTAACCCCCCTGGCTGACCCTCCAAACTCACATTGAATGTAAGGCAAAGTCTGGGGTAAGGTAGAGGGGTGGGAGGAAGGTGGAAGGGTGGTTGGGAGCCACTCCTGTGGACTCTGGCTTCTGGGAAGGGTGTTGTGTTTCTGTATTACTTTTTTTAACTTGTATATTTCTGTATACAGCTGTATATATTGTAAATACCTATTGTAAACACCCAAACCATCACAAGACCTTACTGTCGGCTACTAAAATGCGACTTTTACACTAAAGTTAAAGGCCATCCTGTACCTGAGATGCCTACTGATGCTAAGCAACTACCACTGAAGAATGCATGAGTAATTACTGACTGCATTTTATGAAAGAGAGCAGTAACTTTTTTATAAAAAAATATAAAAATTTATGTCCCATTTGCAGCACATCCAAACCTGCTAACAGTAATCGCCAACAGTGTCCATAATCACACATTTCCACTAACTGAGAACCTTTTCATGATGGTCTTCCAATCTCATGTGAGTTTATTTACATTTCTTTCCAGATATCAAAATCCTTAGATTAATTCTGTTCTTTCACAAACAGTACAGCTTATAGGAGCTTCAAGAGCAGAAGTCAATTGTCTTAAAATATACTAACCTCAGCATGCATAGCTGCACTTTAAAAATACTGTAAATAAAAGAGATTTAAAGAACAATCTATACATTAAGATGTAAACAAAACTCACTACTGAGAGCAATACACATTGCTGGAAGCATAATATCCAATATAAAATGAACATCCACAATTAAAATTTTAATGGCAGTATAAGGTACTACCTGACACAATTGGTCTCCTTCTCTGAACAGCTTC
Source organism: Tricholaema leucomelas (assembly GCA_013400475.1). Taxonomy (NCBI): domain Eukaryota; kingdom Metazoa; phylum Chordata; class Aves; order Piciformes; family Lybiidae; genus Tricholaema lacrymosa; species Tricholaema leucomelas. The sequence goes on along the minus strand of WAAF01009961.1, from coordinate 2,689 downwards.
TATAGATTCTCACAAACAAATAACTGCAGAAAAATCTCCTTATGCATCAATCTTCTGCAAGATGACTTACCAACTTTGCTGCCTTTCCATAATCAATCCATCTGATGGTGGCAAAGTTTGTTGATTCTGCACAGTTAAAACCATGGTTAAATCCTGCATGGTACCCATATGGAAAAGTGATGATAAATTCTCTTGCCTCTTGTGTAACCTGTAGCACAAAATTGAAACAAAAATATTAAAATAATGATTAAAATGTGAAACCCCTAGGGAAATCAAAATACAAAAGTAGTTCTACTCCTGGAGCAATGAAAACTGTATTTGCCTAGAAAGATATCATTTTTTCCACCTTGCACACAGCTGCAATTTAATGCAAGCAGCAACAGTATACTTGACACAATATTGTTTAATATGAAATCCACACACTACACATACTACTTTACAAATTCAGAAAGTTTACCTCCACTGCAAGATTGCCTTTCAAAGAAGGTAATCTTGCAGTGGAGGTTCACTGGCAGTAAAATCTAAAGTACAGGGAATTAGAAAAGACAACACAAAACTGTATCAATCTTCCAGACCCAGAGAAGGCAGAGATAAGCTGTATCAAAATACGGACACTGATCACCCCTAGATAACAGTACAAGTTAGTTCTTGAAGATATCATCCTGAGGACACTTCATTAGAATGGAATCAGAACTTTTCTTGACAGGACTGCAACCTAATTCTCACTTCTCTCCTCCATACTCAGGCACTTAAACTGTGATTTGAAGTCCTGCAACTGACAGCCTGATTTGCCTTTTAAGTTACTTAGTATTGATGATCAAGCATAAAGTAGGGGACAATTTAAGTTAATATCTTAGCAGTCTAAACAATTTTGTTTATCCCAAAGGAATACAATTAATACGCCTGAATCCCCTCAGGCAGGGAGGACTCTGAGGAGAAAGACAGCAATACAGGAGCCAAAGGTTGTCTTGCATAGTGCCACACACACTGACTGGTGTGCCCATAGGACTACAATTTACTACATAAATAGTACACAGCCCAGGGCCCATGGAGCTCTTCTACATGGCAGAAGGCTGCATGTGAAAATTTCCCCCTTCAGTTGGGACACCTCCCAGAGTTACTCCTTGAGAGTGAGAGAGTCCTTGTCACAACACATTATCAGTAAGCAAAATGAGAGTAAGTGTGCTGAAAGTTTGCAATCTTAGCTAACTGAGTGATATAAAAGCCTGATCGCACACAAACAAACCCTTGGACATAAACCACTGACTGGGTCTGGGGTTAAGCACAGATCCAGCCACAGATAGATTCTCCTCCAAAACCAGTTTAGCAACACAAGGAAGTTCCCTCTGAACCTCATGAGTCAACACAAGAGTCTCCCTCACAGTTTTGTCTGACTCTGTTCCCTCTGCAGTAAATAAAGAAGTGTGCTTTGGCACTGAATCTTGTTAAACCACTGTAGCCTTTACGACTGAACTTTGTTAAATCACTGTTTTGTATCAACAAAGTACATTGCTCCTTCTCTCTCACAAGTGAAATGCATTACTCTTTCTGTGACAACACCTACTAACACCAAAGGAACTCTTCCACTGGAAATGCCATGCACAATGTCTCAAAATACAGCCATTAAAACGTCATTTCAGTCAGATTTTAACCTTTGTCCCTCCCCTCTTTAAGCACAATTTAAGAGAACACAACTCTACTACTCTTGATAACAAATCAAAAAAGGAGAAGAGGCCTAGAGATTGTCTTGACCACAGTTATACTCTGACACCACTTTAGAGACTGAGCAAGGGTAGTTACAAAGGTCTGCGCTGTTCTTTACAAGTGCAGTGAAGAGCAATCAAATTAAAAAGTACTGCCACAGTAACTGTATTAGTAATTGTGTTTTGCATAGCCAATTCCTACCACTTACAAAAATGAGGTATCAGATACAAAAGCTCTCCTGAGTAAAGTACAAAAGGGTGAGGTAAACAAATGAATGATCAGGATACTCTTCTTCAAGATGGAAATGTCATCTTCCTATACTTGGATGGACTACTGCTCTCCTCTGGACACAAAGAGGAGAAACAGTACTACTTGTCACTCACTGATGGACTCAATGATCTCTGTAGGTCCTTTCCTACCCCTAACACTCTGTACTATTCTTTGCACTCAGAGACAATTTCAATTTCTTAAAGTTGAACCTTCAAAGACAGTATCACAGAATCACAGAAATATTCCTGTTGGAAAGATCCTCAGGATTCTCAGTCCAACCTTTATCCCTACTCCACAAAGTCCACCCTTAAACCATATCCTCAACACCACATCCAAATAACTTTTAAGCACATCCAGGGTTACTGACATCCCTGGGCAGCCCATTTCAAGGCCTGACCACTCTTCCTGTGAAAAAATGTTTCTTAATGTCCAGGCTAAACCTACCCAGTGGCAGCTTGAAGTCATTCTCTCTTGTTCTATCCCTGTTTACCTGTGAGAAGAGACCAGCACCAACATCTCCACAACGCCCTTTCAAGTAGTTGTAGACAGCAATGAGGTCTCCCTCAGCCTTCTCTTCCTCAGACTAAACAGCCTCAGCTCCTTCAGTCACTCTTCATAAGATTTATTCTCCAGGCCCTTCACCAGCTTCGTTGCCCTCCTCTGCACTTGCACCAACATTTTCATATTCTTCTTGTAATGAGGTGCCCAAAACTGA
>WAAF01009938.1:7500-14975 GCA_013400475.1 Tricholaema leucomelas | reverse complement strand
TCCAACCTGGTTGATTCTATTCGATTCTATAAAGTAAGTGCAGTTGATAGTATTTTATATCATGACAGAGAAAGCTCTAAACCAGCATTACCTGACATATAAGATGTGGCAAAAAGTTGAGACACAACAGCCATCATTATAAATGTTTATAGACATACCTAAAGCCTTATCTAAAGTTCATCCTGTTAAAGGACATGTTTTATGTTGTACAATTCCTCTTAGAATATCAATCTAATAAGTGCCAAATGAGGCTGAAGACAATGCTGTTATAAAAAATGGAGAAAAATGATTAAAATGTGATAATTATACTGACATCTTATATGCTCAATCTAATCAACCAAGCTTCCAATTTGTCATAATGTACACTCACTCATACATTATTGCTTAATTATAGCAACACTTCTATTCCAAAAGGCTGTCAATCATGCAAATGCCCATCATTTTTCCCTATTTGCATTTAAGAGATATATATTTTAGTTCACATCCAAAGCCCACTGTGAACCTGAATTAAACCTAGCTCCCTCTTTTGTTTGCAGTGCTCATCCCTGTTTATTCTGTGTTTGCTGTCTGTGGCAGTTTATGCTGTGTGATTTGCTGCTTTACAGTTCATCAGGTGCTGAAGAGATTTTTGAATCTCATCAATGTGGTCTTGGTGATGGATGTGTTCTTAGGAGCTGCAGACCTGAGCTTGAACTGTTCAGGTTTAATGTGAATACAATTATCAGGCAATCTTCTATCCTGGATTTCTCTTACTAGTCCTACAGGAACTGTGCTAAAATCACTGGGACAAGTCATGGGCCTGAAGATCTCAAAAACAGTCAATAGATATTCTTAATAAACATACTTCAAAATATCCACTCTGATGCTGCTCTTCCTCTGTTTCTTTTGGCTTAAATCTATTCATTATGCATAGAATCATAGAATCAGCCAGGTTGGAAGAGACCTCCGAGATCATCCAGTCCAACCTAGCACCCAGCCCTAGACAATCAACCAGACCATGGCACTAAGTGCCTCAGCCAGGCTTTTTTTGAACGCCTGCAGGGATGGAAACTCCACCACCTCCCTGGGCAGCCCATTCCAATGCCAATCACTCTCTCTGGGAAGAACTTGCTCCTAACATCCAGCCTAGACCTCCCGCGGCATCCCTTCAGGTAGTTGTAGACAGCAAGGAGGTCAGCCCTGAGCCTCCTCTTCTCCAGGCTGCATAGCCCAGCTCCGTCAGCCTCTCCTCACAGGGCTGTGCTCCAGGCCCCTCACCAGCTTTGTTGCCCTTCGTTGGACACGTTCCAGTATCTCAACATCTCTCTTGAATTGAGGAGCCCAGAAATGGACACAGCACTCAAGGTGTGGCCTGACCAGTGCTAAGTATATGTGTATACGATTGAGAATCACTGCATATTACGTTATTTAGCTTAACTTTCTTTCACTCTTATGCAGTCTATGGCACTATTCAACCTTTGAAAATCTACTAGCTTCTTACACATCTGTTTTATATACAGTACAGAATCATGTTCTACTTGTGCTTTAGATAGGAAAAAAAAGATAAGAAAGGTAAGAAAAGAAAAAGGTAATTAAAAGTAGCAGTTCAGGGCAGCAAAGGAATTAAAAATAAAAGACAAAAGCATAGCATTTTGCTATGAAAAATGTCAAGTTACTCTTTGAATGTTGGCTCAGGAATATCTCAATACATTTCTGGTAAATGAGGCATGAAGCATATTCTTAAAAATATGGTGTCCAGGCAATAGCACTGCCCAATATTTTATCCTAATGGCAACATATAGTACTTAAAAAAGCTTGAACTTTAAATCAAACACTTTGGGGAGGACATGGCCAATCTATTAGTTTCTCAAATATAACTTAGTATCAACATGAAGATGAGATAGCAAACCATTTCAGGGAGCTTACTTGGTTAAAATCTAATATTGGAGTGTGTCTTATTCTTTAATTACTTAGCAGGCAATGCAGATGATCCTCCTGTATCACCTCTACTTCTCCAAAACTTCTTATTCTTGGATTGGAGTCATTATCATCTTGTTGGCTCAAGATAACCCTTGTTGTACATGCTCACAAAGGATGCATTACCTTTGATTCAGTAAAATTATTTTAGATGGAAAAACAATATTTGTCATGCTTACAGAAAATACAGCATAAAAATAAGACAAAAAGAGCACTGTATCATCTTAGAATCATTGAATCATAGAATCAACCAGGTTGGAAGAGACCTCCAAGATCATCCAGTCCAACCTAGTACCCAGCCTTATCCAATCAACTAGACCATGGCACTAAGTGCCTCAGCCAGGCTTTTCTTCAACATCTCCAGGGACAGCAACTCCACCACCTCCCTGGGCAGCCCATTCCAATGCCAATCACTCTCTCTGGCAAGAACTTCCTCCTAACATCCAGCCAAGATCTCCCCCAGCACAACTTGAGACTGTGTTCCCTTGTTTTATTGTTGGTTGCCTGGGAGAAGAGACCAACCCCTACATGGCTACAGCCTTCCTTCAAGAAGTCGTTGACAGCAATGAGGTCACCCCTGATCCTCCTCTTCTGCAGGCTGCACACCCCCAGCTCCCTCAGCCTCTCCTCACAGGGCTGTGCTCCAGGCCCCTCACCAGCTTTGTCGCCCTCCTGTGGACACACTCCAGTATTGCAACATCTCTCTTGAATTGAGGAGCCCAGATCTAAACACAGTACTCAAGGTGTGGCCTGACCAGTGCTGAGTACAGGGGCAGAATAACCTCCCTTGTCCTGCTGGGCACACTGTTCCTGATCCAGGCTGGGATGCCATTGGCTCTCCTGGCCACCTGGGTACACTGCTGGCTCATGTTCAGCTACTATCTACCAGTACCCCCAGGTCCCCTTCTGCCTGGCTGCTCTCCAGCCTCTTTTTGAAAGAGAGTATTTGTATTCTTTCTAAACAAAGCGTATGGCAGAAGCCCATTTTGTTCAGGTTTATAATTTATTCTGAAGAAGTTTATCTTCCCTATTTCCCATTCCTTCTTACTTTAAAAGATATCTATCTACAATGTAAGCCCTTTGAGACAAGACATTGCCTAAGTTTTCATCTGACTCAAGCAAAACCAAATATGAGACAACTTTTTATAGAGAACAATGTCAAAATGTGTGTGTCTCACACAGATACCTATTTAGAGGACACTAGTGCTAACACATACCGCTCTTTAAATCCTTCTTCCAGAAGCAAGACAGTGCAAGTCTTTTCCTCTTGTGAAATAGCTTCAACATGTTGCTTAGGTAATCACAGTTTAGTATTACAAATTTACCATTTACCCCAGTAAACAAACTGTCTCTCTTACTTTGGAGAAGACCAAACTATAACCATTTGAACAGAATACTACTATATCTTTTTCTTCTGACTTTTAGTAGGTTGTGAAACAGAGATAGTGACATATCTTTCCTAAACTGGCACTCAGTGTGTAGATGAAAGTTACAGTTCTTGTGTAAGTGAAATGGAGCTACTGCAAAGATTGCCTCTGGACAAGCATCATTTTTTCTGGTCAATGTCCTTTCCTTCCACTTGACAGAGCAAGCAATTTTAGGAAGGACTCCAAATCCGGCGATTTTGCACTTGATTTCATGCTGACAGCTACAGTGTACCAACTGTTGAGGCTCCTTGGGTGTCAAGCATTTCTCCTCATTCTTCTGGTTATTCTATATGGAAAGAGAAATGTCACATCTGCTTTGCTTTATCACATGTTAAACCACAAGCAAACAGTCATTCTTTCAAAAAAGGGGCCATAGCCTAAAACTGACAAGTAGACTAAATTAATTAGCGTTTGATTAACAATTCTGTTTGAAAGAATCTTCTTAAAGTTTTTGGTAGGCTTGTCATCAAGTCCTACACATAGTTCCTCTTTTGCTAATGCTCTGCAGACTTCTCAAGAGTTTTCAGTTTGTCTAAACTATGAGTATATAGATGTGCTAGTTTGAAGCTAACTAGAATGTTTTAGTGAGAAGAATTAGATTACAGGCTGTGAAAAGAAAACAGTGGTGATGTCTACTGCACTCATAGGCTTGCTGAGATGGATAAGAACAAGAATGTAAATATAGATAACACAGATGCTGTCTGGGCTTTGTGGGCTGCATTTCTCTCTCTGGGAAGAACTTCATCCTAACATCCAGCCTATACTTCCCCCAGCACAACTTGAAACTGTGTCCCCTTGTTCTGTTGTTGGTTGCCTGGCAGAAGAGATCAAGCCCCCCCCGGCTAAAGCCTCCCTTCAGGTAGTTGTAGACAGCAATGAGGTCACCTCTGAGCCTCCTCTTCTCCAGGCTAAACAACTCCAGCTCCCACAGCCTCAATGTGCAATGCTGGAGTCTGCTACATTACAAGCTCCCTAAAAAAGGATCTGCAGCTGGTTTGGCCCCTGGTAGCAGGACAATGACACACTTTGTCTGCCTCTCATAGGTGTGTGCTGTGATCTCGTTTACCTCATTTTCCATGCCCCAAACAGAACAGGTTAACTGGTAAAGTATTCTAAACCTTGCTTATCAACTCAAAGAGAGCTTTCTTCTGACCTTAGGGGCTTTTTACCTGTAGGCCAGCCACTGTGTAGAAAAGTAATTTGCTCCAAATGACACAGCTTCAGTGCTGTGTTCAGTGCAACAGCAACTTGAAGCCATTTCTGGTGTCTCCCTGTGTTTACTGTTCAAGCCTGACAGCAAATGGCTCTGACTTGCACCCGATGCTGAAGTGCACTATGCTTTTGTCCTTACATCAGTAACATCAGAAAGCCTGTCTCCAAGTTTGAGACAGATAAAGCTCTTTGACAACACAGACAAAAGTTACAGAGGAGTTCCTTACTTTTCTCCTGTTCATTAGACCACCTCAACACCTGTATGGTTGTTTTATAAGGTAGCTCCTCAGTCTCTTACCAGTCCTTTTTATGAGCAGAGCTGAAGCAAGAGCTTTTTCAACCTCCCCTCTTTCACCAGAGACATTCACAAAACATGCCCCCCTGTATGTGAAAGAAGTAGCCTACTTAGATCACTGGACAGTCTCCCTGATGTCCTAGGGGCTGTGGGAAATAAGCTACTATGTTTTACTTCAAACTAGTGGAACAGTGCTAGGGCTAAATACTCCTCTAAAAAGGCAAATGTAATCTATTTCATGGGGCTAAGATGAATTACTGAAATAAGATACGCTGGTGATATTTGACAGGGAAACTTGTCCGGGACCTAATTCAAAGCAATATCATTTGCCCATGACATTCATTAGAGCTACTTTAGCTCAGAAAGAATAATCAGGAGTGTATTTACTTGATGAATCCTTTGAATACATGGCTTGCAGCATAATCTCTGAAGTAGCATAACATAAGGTTTGTGCACAGTGGACAAGATAGGAGGCAAGAAGAGACTCTTTTTACGTGCAGCCATGTAATAGGCATAGCTATTCAAAGTGTGTTTTGAATTTCAGAAGGGAAGAAAAAAAAATCAGTCATTGCAGAGTAGTAAAATGAGCATAATATTTGAATTAGAGAAAATTATCAGACATCCCTTTTCCCTTGGAATTTTCTCAAAATAGGAATTCCTCTCCTCTGGAGAGTAGCTACTACAATAGCACTCAACAAAGCCCAAATGGAAAATTATCGGTGAAGAGCAAAAGGAAGTGGTCCTAAGGACACCTGCATGACCTTGACTCTGCCTGTGGCTTCTAGCATGCAGCTGCTATCTGTGATTCTTGTTGAGAGAGGAAACAGAGTCATGCACTGTCCTGAGGGAATATGTGTGCTGTTTATATATGGTGCTGAAAGGCAAGAGGGTGAAGTACAGCTTGTAGAGTGCTGGGGAGGATATGAAATGATTGAAGATGTGTGTCCTCATGTGTGTAATAGCCTCGGTTGGGTTGAGGGGCTGGATGGGGGAGGGAAGGAATTAAAGAATAGGGAGGCATTCCTAATGGGTTCTCTATTTTCTCTTCAGCAATCAACAGCACTAGAAGAGCTCCATCCCCTGCATTATGTTTTGACATATATTTCTTTGTTTATACAGGTTTGCAGGCTCATATATTTATTTTTTGGTTACATATGTGACAGAAGATACAGAAAGTTCTGTCTTGTGAAAATCAGGTTGATGTTACAGATGTAAACACATGATTTTACACTGAATTTGAGCTGACTTTCTATCAGTCTGTCTGTTAAGGGCTCTAGCACTCTGTTGGTTGACAGTCAATTCTTGAAAATTCTTGTGTGAGTTGCTATTAATAAATAACAATGAGTTGGAAACAACTGATATTCAATACTTACCTTTCTCTGCCTTGAGAAAATGGGGTTATTTGTTTTTCAATTGTCACAAGGCTGACATCTTTCAGTAACTGCTCTTCCCTAGCTGCTACACATTTAACTGGTGACTGTGCTCCCTTTTGGGAATGGTCAGATGAAATAGTTTAAAGACCAGGTGTGAAGTTTGGTTGATCAGCTGTAGTCTATGTCACCCATGACACCTGAGGAACTTTGATGTAAATGGCACCTTTTCCAAGAGACTGGATTTTTAAGCTCCTCAATTCAAGAGAGATGTTAAGGTACTGAAACATGTCCAGAGAAGGGTGATGAAGCTGGTGAGGGGCCTGGAACACAGCCCTGAGAGGAGAGGCTGAGGGAGCTGGGGGTGTGCAGCCTGGAGAAGAGGAGGCTTAGAGGTGACCTCATTGCTGTCTACAACTACCTGAAGGGAGGCTGTAGCCACGTAGGGGTTGGTCTCTTCCCCCAGGCAACCAGCAAGACAACAAGGGAACACTGTCTCAAGTTGTGCCGGGGGAGGTCTAGGCTGAGATGTTAGGAGGAAGTTGTTGGCAGAGAGAGTGATTGGCATTGGAATGGGCTGCCCAGGGAGGTGGTGGAGTCACCGTCCCTGGAAGTGTTGAAGAAAAGCCTGGATGAGGCACTTAGTGCCATGGTCTGGTTGACTGGCCTGGGCTGTATGCTAGATTGGACTGGATGGTCTTGGAGGTCTCTTCCAAACTGGTTGATTCTATGATTCTGTGAAAACATGGAGGACATGAGTATGGCCTCCATGGCTAAGGAGAAATGAATAGTGGAATGTTTCTGCTTGCAGCAAAGACAAGATCTGGCCAAAGGACTTTGATGGCAAAGTAGAAATAAAACTTACCAATAAATAGTTGGAAAATCTACTGCAATTACTGCCCTGTGAATCCAAAAGTATTTGACTTAATACTAATGATCTTGATACTGGTACTGAACCATAACTAATGTTACAAATTTGCAAAAATTAAAAGAACATTGCCTAAAATATCAATGTGTCCTAACACCAAGGTCATTCTTAAATGATATGGCTCTTCTGTAACTGTTCAGACAATCCAGGAAGGATCTTTTCACAGCGGCTGCCACCAAACTAACCACAGATTTACTTACTCTACAAAGAAGATAATAGTCTAACACACTAATGGAGCATTCTCTCCATGATTATATTAGCCTTGGCTGAGCTCATAGATCCATGAT
>WAAF01009938.1:0-2500 GCA_013400475.1 Tricholaema leucomelas | reverse complement strand
AGCTAACCCCAGAAGCCCTTGTGACTGGGGATCTAGAGCACTGACTACCAAGGGAGGAGAAGTTGGCAGAAGAGCATGGGCCTGCAGGAGCAGGTAAAGTGGAGCTTTTGCTCTCAGAGCAAAAACTAGATGTTCTGAAAGTATCTCTTTTGCACCACAACTGGCAGGGTTTCTTCTGATTCACATAGATGCAAAGTAGTTTTCCTTGACTTCATTTCATTTCATTGCTTAAAATAAAAAATCCCAGCATACTATAGCTGTTTTACTTTATCTCATGATTATTCCATAGAACAGCAGAAGGAGAGCTGGTCTTACTTTTTAGGGAGAGATATTTGAAGTAATTGGTCAGAGAAATCTTTTATTTATTATTCTGAAGCAACTTTTCAGCTTATATAAAAACTTTCAGATGCAGACACCCTACAGCAGTTCAAAGGTGGGAGAAACAGCTCTTAGTCATCCTCAAAATACTGTGAAACTCCATTTACTGGATACTGAAAGCTTTCATTACTGGCCTTGGGTACCATGAAATGTATCTGCCTACTTCTCATTTGCTAACAAAGTTCAAAAGGAAATCTAAGTATTGCTGTATGAAGTTTAAAACCCATGGCTTCCTTCATCTGGTGCAGGTGAAATAGGCTAGGAGGTGGGCTGTGTGTTTGTCAAATACATGCATACCACATCTCTGTATGTCAGCACATACAGCTCTCCCAAACCCACTTTTAAAATGTTTCCACTCCATTTCCTTAACTGGCACTGTGCTGGATGAATTTTGAGCAAACAAACAAAATAAAGGCTTCAGGGTTAGGGAAAATAATCACAGAATGAACCAGGTTGGAAGAGACCTCCAAGATCATCCAGTCCAACCTAGCACCCAGCCCTAGACAATCAACTAGACCATGGCACTAAGTGCCTCAGCCAGTCTCCTCTTGAACACCTCCAGGGACAGTGACTCCACCACCTCCCTGGGCAGCCCATTCCAATGCCAATCACTCTCTGTCAAGAACTTCCTCCTAACATCCAGCCTAGACCTCCCCTGGCACAACTTGAGACTGTGTTCTGTTCTGGTTGCCTGGGAGAGGAGACTGACCCCCACCTGGCTACAACCTCCCTTCATGTAGTTGTAGACAGCAATGAGGTCAGCCCTGAATCTCCTCTTCTGCAGGCTGCACACCCCCAGCTCCCTCAGCCTCTCCTCATAGGGTTTGTGTTCTGGGCCCCTCACCAGCTTTGTCGCCCTCCTCTGGACACATTCCAGCATTGCAACATCTCTCTTGAACTGAGGAGCCCAGAACTAGACACAGCACTCAAGGTGTGACCTGAGCAGCAGTGTTGAGTACAGGGGCAGAATAACCTCCCTTGTCCTACTGGCCACACTGTTCCTGATCCAGGCCAGGATGCCATTGGCTCTCCTGCCCACCTGGCCACACTGCTGGCTCCTGTTCAGCTACTACCTACCAGCACCCCCAGGTCCCCTTCTGCCTGGCTGAATAAGTTTGAAAAACAAACATTTACTGTTCAGTGGATGAGTGTGAAGCCAAAATGCCAGAACAAAGCCAAGCTACCAAGAGAGCTTTTTAAACCTCATTGACGGTCCTCTTGTGGCTTAAAAATACATTTAAAAATAATTAAACCTAACAACACATTTTAAAACAATCAAAGGAAATTGTGTTGGAAATAGACATCCCATACACACAATAAATTGCCTGGCCACGTTTTTAAATTAACCACACAGTGTGATATATAAAAATCAGCAATAACATTTTACAGTTCTAATAATAACATGCAGTCTGCAGGCGTGTGATTCAGTACACATTCCTTGGGAATGTGTTTGGCCTTTGGCCCTGTGTCTCAGAGGGCTCCTGAGAAGAGAGCAGAGTGCCTATAAATTTATGATTGGATTACCTGTCATGTGTTATTCCTTACCTAATTGTTTCTGTAACCTATTGTTATCCTAGCCTGCTCTAGTGGGAGGTGTCCCTGCCTATGGCAGGGGGTTGGAGCTGGATGATCCTTGAGGTCCCTTCCAACCTAAACCATTCCATGATTCTATGGTTATTATTGTGCTTTTTCCATTATCCACTTCAGACTGTTTAATGTATGAGTTGCAGGGGAAACAATGGGATTTGGGTCAATCCTGTGTTATTCATGAAAAAGGATGTTTTTATCCCAAAATAAAAACAATATGACTACAAATATTCCCTGTCCTCCACACATTAAATTTTGATTTGCATTTATACATTGATTTCAAATACATTGTTTTTCTATTTATAGTTAATAGAGAAGCAGGAGCTGTAAATTAGAGCTGGATTTCGGGGAGAAAAAAATATTTACCCTCTCCTCAGGAGGGTATGTTTGGAAATAGTTGGAGGGGATGCACACAGCTGCTGGGAGGCAAAGATTAGGGACTGTGGAAGGGCTCAGGCAGAAAAATAATTCTGTAGGATAATCTGGCATCTACTCCCTCGTAAGTGAGGTCCTACTTGATTTGAAGTACTGAAGA
>WAAF01009922.1:9871-27391 GCA_013400475.1 Tricholaema leucomelas | reverse complement strand
CAAAGTAGAGAGGGAGGTGCTGATCTCTTCTCCTTGTACCCAGTGCCAGGACTTGTGAGAACAGCCCTAAGATGCATTAGGCCACATTCAGATTGGCTATTAGGAACCATTTCTTTGCTGAGAGGGTGCTCAAACACTGTAACAGGCTTCCTAGAGAGACAGGCATTATTTTGGCCTGTTATGCCTCTTTTGGAAGGTGGAACATAAGAAATGCAAATGAAGCCTCCCTGAACACACCTAGAAAGACACAGATGTACATCAATGGGGAACAATGGCAAAGGATGATTTGTGTCCCTCTCCTTAGCCTGCCCTACTTACAATTGATCTTCATGGGGGTGAGACTTGACTGAGAATTTTGAATGCCTGGTGGCTTTCCCATTGAAGCAAAGGTGCTCGTCCTCCCCTTAGCCTTGTCCCTAATTTCTGTCACTTTTCTTCCAATCTTTCTCAAGGCATCCTGAAAAGATTCCTGACGAAATGTCTCACGTTGGGCTGGGTTCTTGTACTCCTTAATGCACATCTTGCTGGCTCATCAGACTCTTCTTTTGAGGGCAAAAACATTCTGTCAAGGAAAAAACTCATTACAGCCTCATGTTTGCATTAATTTCAAGTTAGAGTAGTTACAGTTAGAGTTATGGTCAGAATTGTTACTGTTATTGTTAAGGTTGTTAGAGCTGTAGCTGTTAGTCATTGTCACTTCTAGTTAGTTAGTTGTAGTTAAAGCTATGTTTAGTTATAGGTAAGAACTGATAAGTACAACCTCATTGTTCACAGCATAGTGGGGGTCAAGAAGTTGGATAATGTCAGCAGTGCTGCATTGCCTTCCTGGTGCAGATATGGAGCACTGCACCTTTCAAAACTCTAAAAAGCACCAGATAGGTATCCAGCTGCTATTGGAATACAGCTACATCTCCCATGGGCCTGTTAAGGTTGGCAAAGAGAGAAAACATCATTTCTAAATGAAAATGCAAAGAAGCAGCTGCTGGGAGCACTGAATGACTCCTCTGCAATTTTATTTACAACTACTCTTTCTTGGCAGACAAATGCCAAGGCACCTTGCAGAGTTCAAAAGCAGAGCAGACATTGCTGCTCCTTGGTCTCTCCTCCTTGGTCAGTGCTTGCACACAGCAGAAGGCCCTTTCTGCTAATTCTTGCTCCAGCACAACCAGCTTGCCATTTCTATTAGGTTAATAACTCCCCATCAGCTACACAAAGCATTCCTTGCTTGCAGCTTCTGCTGCAGAGCAGCTTCCTCTGCACTGATACAAGCACAGCCCTCTCTGGCAGTCAGAGCAGGAGGTCTGAAACCAGCTTTTCCCCTGTAGCCTCTATCCTTTTGATGCTCAAGCCTTGGGTGCTGTCTGCTGGGGTCCAGCTCCTTTCAGAAGGAGAAATTCAAGGGCAAACAATAACAGGGGGAAGAAATGGCATGGCTGGGCTGCAGGTCTTGCAAGTTCTGTGCAGGAGTCAGCAGAGCATGGAAATTCAGGTGCAACTCTCCTAGCTGGCATCTAGAGTGTTTCAGAGGCAATGCCAGCTTTCCTTCATGGCTAAAGCTTCACTTTGTGCCCTCAGCAATTGCGTCTTAAATAATTCAAGTGCCAACTGCACCATGGGAAAACCAAGGGGTCTTAAAGAAAGAAAACAACCTCAAAACTAATTTTTTTTTTTTTTTAAATCAGGCCCCCTGTGCATTCCAAAGGGAGAAATGTCAGGTCTCAAGATCTGACTGGGCTCTTTCTTCCCATTTCTCTGCCACTCATTCACCTGCCTCTGTGGGTAGTTGAGTCCTGCAAATCAACATTTGGTCTGCAGTTATTAACCACAACTTGTGCTTCAGATGTTTCTGCCCTGCAGGGTCAGCATGGGTATGCAAAAAGCAACTTACAATAGAAAACAGATCATGATTATGCTCCTTGATGACCCTGGTAGCTTTGTATTTCCTCTTTTAAACCATAAGGCTTAGAGCCATAAGCTGTAAGGGTTTTCAGTCACTTGTAAAATGCTGTTTCATTGACAGCACTGCCAATCCCTGTGACTAGTGTCCAAGTGGGACTGGTTGTGAGGTTTGCTTTACATTTTATTTTTACTTGATATGTGTTCTGGTGGCATGAAATGTTAATTTGGTGACAAAAGAGCTCTGTCTTAGAAAGATGAGTCTGGTTAACGTTCATCCTGAGAATACAGAATATATTGCATAAAACAGTATTTGAGGTTGAATTTTAATTTCTGCAGGCTCCAGTAAAGACTGAACAAACAAAGGAAAAAGATAATGAATGTATACCTTTCCTTTCTTCCATAAGCAGCATGTTATTTACAGCAAGAAAATTGTGGGTTAGTAACATTATATTTATATACAAGCAGATTACTTGGGTATTTTTTGTGCATATTTTCTCCTGAATTACTTGCAAACTTCATGTTGAGTTTTCTACAGTGATTTGAACCAGAGAAGTATAATTGCTTAAAACAGACAGGAAACAGTCAAGAGATAACTACATCCCCACTAGCTCTATGTCATGCTGACTCACAGCCACAGAAAGCAAACACTGAAGTCAGTGAAAGCCTTTTCAGTGACACAAGTGAGTTTTACATTTGCTTGTCTAAGCTAGAAGAAGAGCACTCTTCATCATCCTCCAACCCACGTGTCTTCATGGCCATATGGGCAAAATCAGCAGAACAGATAACACAGCTCACAGATCCAAGAGGAAAGTTACAGGGGTCAATTCAAGTACAGGAGATAGCAGAGTCCCAAGGAGTCCCACTGTTCTCTCTCAGCATTGCCATGTGTGGCAGGATCATCTGGCAGTATCAGCTTAAGTAGTTCTTGAGAGTTTTTTTTCTGATTCCCTCAACAGAGACACAGTTTATTTCTTTTCAACTAGCCAGAAAAGCACATGACTCCAATATGGTAGCTGTGCTCAGCCTGCTAATGAACTGAAAGCCACAAGTAACTCATACCTGAGCTCAGTCTTATCCTGTCATATAGTTTTGCTTCACTGTGCTGCTACCTCAGAGTGAAAATTTAGGGGCTGCGTGCTTATAATGCATTGCTCAGCACCAGACGAAGGTGTTTTGGGTCCAATAAAAATAATCTTACTGTGTTTTGTTTATATCTTCTCTGAACAAGGCCACAAACTGTTAAATCAAGTTTCCCTGTGTGGCTGTAACAAGTACAAACATTGTGTCTGCATGGACTGGACTAAAATTCTGGCATTGTGCTGAATCAAAATAACCAGGCTGTTTTTTTTGTTAAGCCCATAGGTGCTATGAAGCAAGAGAGAACACAGCAGTGCTCCCTGCAATGTTGTTTTAGGCAATTTCCTCTTCAGCTCTAGAGTCCTTTGAAAATATACTTAAATTCACACAAATGGTGTTCTGCACATGATTAGCCAGGACACCTGCAAAGTAAATAGATTGTAGTGTTTCCACAATCTGGAAGTGCATATAGTGAACAAGCACCTTTAAAATTGAATTTTTGTGTTACCAGAGGTACAAGACTCATAAACCAATCCAAAACTGAGCCATAATTTTTGCAAATTCAATTATACTGTAGATTCTGGGTTTTTGTTTTTCACTATCATTTAAAAATGATAGGGGACTGAAAACTTACCAAAATCAATACATAAAGTCTATTCCCATGAGATCTGGATTCCATCTGTGATGCTTCTCTCTAAACTGGGGAGAACTAAAGATGTCCCTGCTTACTGCAGGGTGTCTAGGCTAGATGACCTTTAAAGATGCCTTCCAATCCAAACGATTTTATGATTCACAGTTCAGATCTCATGCAGACTTCTCATGGCAAGTGCTGGACATACAAAATATAGTTCTGTTTCTTCCTGCACTCACATATTGTTTGGAAATTCAGCCACATCTAATTTGACTAGAATTTCATCCTTGACAAAAGTCTTTTATATATATATGACTTTGTTTTTATGGTTTTGAAGCAATTTCTTTCTACCTGTTCTATGAAAATTGTTGCTGCTACTCAGTGTTTTGTGTGTGAGTAATAATTCCTTCTTTATTCTAGGATCAAGAAAACAGGACTTTCAAAATCTTTTTTCTGACTATTTATATACTTTTAGAATAAATCTAGAAGTTGGTTGTTAGAGTATAATGAATACCATAAGCTGTGTGCACAAAAGTGAAATGGGACCATCACAATTATTATGAACTCAGAAAACATCCCTGAGCAGACATGTATAGACAAATTCTCATGCCAGAGGGCTCTCATACATTAGCATTGTGTTCTGGGATACCTCAAATTCCATTCTTCTCCCTGTCACTCTGTTGGAGAAGAAAGGCACGAAAACCTGCTTTCCCCCTGCCTCTGCCCTGCAGGCTTGAAGGGGGGCAGCAAAAGGATGCCTTTTGCTGTGCATGGGTTGACCCGCGTAGATGCCCATGCTGAAATCAGGCTGATGATTGGCTGTTTTTTCATGCTCCATGACACATTGTCCATTGGAAGCCATAGCAAACACTGTTGTATAAAAGACACATATGATGAATATCTAATTCTGAAAGCTGACAGAGGCAAAATTGTCTGAAAACTTGAAACCTAGAATTTGCTTAGCCATATAACTTCTGGGCTGAATCAAAGAGATTTGGTGCCTCAAATCTGCTACATCTTACAGATGTAACAGTTTACTTTCCTCACCCTGGAGTTAAACTATCCAAGAATTTGAGCTGCCAAAACATTTTTTCACAGCTGATGTGATAGTTACTGTGATGTTCACTGTGTGTTTTCAGTGCCTGAGCCATCTGTAGAGATAACACTGTGTAGGTAGCTAGATGGGCCAGAGCTAAGCAGATTGACTCTCACCTAACAGCTTTGTAGGTTGAATCTAGCTGGTAGGTTTGGACTCCCTTACTCATAATTGAGATAGTTTTTTTTTGAAGACACACTTGAAAACAAATATTCCTAAACTTCTCTTAGTAAAATTGACTTGTTAGGTCTAAGATGTCTGCTTTCATCTCAGCTACTGTCTATTGGGAGCACACCTCAATCTGGGATGAAATGTTACAACATCAAATACATACAAAGGGTATGGGAGAAGGCACCACATGGTTCCTTTCTTGTTAACTCAAAATTATTCCCAGTGCTAAGTGAGAATTCCTGTAGGGATTAACAAAATAGAAAAGGATGCACTTTTCTATGTTAGAGGAACAGCAATTCCAGCTTCTTAACTAACCAGATTCACTAACCAGTCTGGGACCTGGCTTCATTCTTTCCAATCAATTCCCTTTCATCTAAGTGTGAAATAACTCTTTCTTCTGCCAAGGCATTACAGGTTGGGGCTACAAAGTTTGTGTAGGTCAGCCTAAGGGGAGAAGACTGGAAAAGATGTTGGTGCCAAGCAGCAGGAACAGAGTGAACCAAACAGGATTTTCTGTTGTCCATGTTTTCTTCGCTGCTTTCTGACCACCATAAAAGGAAGACATTCCCATTTTGGTAATGTCACCAGTCTTCTTCCACTTGCTTCCCCTCACATGTGTTCAGATATTGTGAAATCACTTAGATCCTGTTTAAAAAGTACAGTTAAATAAAGGAAGTTGTAATCAGAGGAATTTCTCTGTCAGTCCTTTTTCTCAGGGAAACAATTCACTTGGAGCAGTATTTGCTGTCCTAGGCCATGTCCTGTATCTACTGTCCTATTAGTGGGAAGTGTTGGCTCACTTTTCAGTAAACCAGGAATAAAATTCCCATGGGAGATCTTTCTCTCCCCAATTTCTTGCTTTAATATTTCCAGTGACTCACACCAATACAAGCTACTGTGACAGGAAGCCAGGCTTCTTATATTTATTAAATAGCTTCTGTAGGAACTTTCAAGTATTGAAGGGATAATAACAAAAGCAAATCTGCTTTAAACTCTGGAGTACAGTAAATGATCAAATTTGATTAAAGAAGTCAAATGCATTAACACTCTGAAAATGGAAGGTACTTGGAGATTATTGTACACCACTACACTGAATTTGTGTTATACAATATGGTATAAACAGCTAAACCAAAATGAAATTAGGCAGATCTGACAATACCCTTCTTCCATTTATCTATATATTTTTCATAATAACTTTTAAATTAACATGTTTCCAAATATATTTTTAAATATCACTAGGGAATCATTTCTTGTTAGAGTTGTCTCAGTTTTCAGGTTCTTATAGTCAATAAATAAGTGCAGATAAAACAAAAGGTGCCAAAGCTGCACTTTTTGCTGATAACCAGTACATTACTGTGCACAATCATCAAAGACTGTAACTTTTTTGCTTGTTGTTTAAAGGAAAGCTCATCACATAACCATTGACATCCTGGCTGAATCTTCTTTCTTCATGAGGAAAAATGTGTGAAAAATAAGCCTTAAAACTAAAAAAGTAAATGACATAACATCTTAGAGAGAATGCACTAAGAAGTTTGGCATATTTGTGGTTCCATCATGAAAAATCACAATATTTATGTATAGTCTGACAATGACAATATACAACTGAGACAAAAAGCTTAATGAAAGTTTCTGATAGTGTTATTTAAATGTGGTCATGGCCGAAGGATGGATATATGTCCTGGAGTCCTGTGTACCCCAAAATTCCTCTCCCTCTGTGGTTTGAATGGGAGAAGAATAGATGCGAAAAGACCTGTTCCCCCCCTCTGCCCTGCAGGCATGAAGAGGGGGGAGCAAGGGACCCTTCTGGCATGTGGGGTACCCTCTGCTGTGCCCGTGCTGGAATTGGCTGGGGATTGGCTGTGGTCTTCACGCCTAGGAAGTGGTAACTCAGCTTTTTGTCTAGAAAGGGTATAAATATTGGGGGGACTTCCCACCTTAGGGTTTCCACCTTCGAGTTCGTTCTCACCTTGGAGTTCATTCCTGCCTTGGAGTTCTTCCCCACCTGCATAGCTTCTGCAGAAGGAGCCCCTGACGCTCCAAAAGACAAGCTCTTGAGGGACAGGGCTGTCTCCACTTTGGGCACTTCATCTTAAGCATCCCCTTTATGCAGCTTTATAGCTCTTAACAGCCCTCGGAGGCTTCTGAAAGACCCGAAGGGACAAGCGTCTGGACCCCGTTCCATTCGAGCCAGCCTGATCTTCTATGAGTAACTTTGGCCCAGCCTTATCTTGATAGTGGGGACGCTATAAATATTTAATAGCTCAAGCCTTTTCCAACTTCTGACTTCCAAAATAGTCAAGTGTACCTATGGTATCCATTTAGATCTTCTCAATCAACTGAACCTGCTAATTAAAACTAAATTAATTTCTGTATATAGTTTTGGGGGCAGGTTTTCAGGTTTTCAGGAAATTTAGGCTTGAGGTGAGGAGAAAGTTCTTCACTGAGAGAGTCATTGGCTACTGGAATGTGCTGCCCAGGGAGGTGGTGGAGTCGCCATCCCTGGACCTGTTCAAGGCAGGATTGGACGTGGCGCTTGGTGCCATGGTCTAGCCTTGAGCTCTGTGGTAACAGGTTGGACTTGATGATTTATGAGGTCTCTTCCAACCTTGGTGATACTGTGATACTGTGTGATACTGTGAAAATAAAATAAGTCTATTTTTATATGAACTCCTGACTCGGCCACATTAATTCCTTGCCTCCATAACAATATAGCACAGACTAAAAAAATCAAAGTTTCCTGACTGTGCTTTCAGTAACTTGCATTTATTTGATTGTATATTCATTTTTTTTATCTTGGTAAACAAAAATGTTAGTAGTAGTATTAACAATGAAATATTTTGTATTTGTAACTCTGAAGTACATAAAGAGGAAAGTTCAGCTATAACTAAAAAGCAACAGACGTAAATAATGTCAGTATTAACAGAGAATAGATAATGAAGAAAAGAAGGGACCGACAAAGCTATTTCAGGGTAAGTGAGAGAAAACTTAACTTTTTAAGATAAGAGCTTGTATTTGAAACCTAGCAGTGATTTGAAAAAAAACGATGTGAGGTTATCTTGCAATACAGTTTCCAGATCTTATCCTCATATGCCTTAAAAAAATCCAGTGGAAAAAAGAAATCTGCATATGCACACAGACAGTTTAGACTCCTGCTTTTGAATTTTCTCAATGTAGCTTAAAAATAAATGAAGTAAGAAAACCAAAAATAAATGTAGCATCTAGTGCAGGGTCCTACACTTTGGCCACAACAACCCCAAGCAGTGCTACAAGCTGGGAACAGAGTGTCTGTAGAGCAGCCAGGCAGAAAGGGACCCAAGGGTGCTGGTGGATACTGAACATGAGCCAGCAGTGTGCCCAGATGGCCAGGAGAGCCAATGGCATCCTGGTCTGTATCAGGAACAGTGTGGCCAGTAGGACAAGGGAGGTTATTCTACCCTTGTACTCAACACTGGTCAGGCCACACCTTGAGTACTGTGTCCAGTTCTGGACTACTCAATTCAAGAGAGATGTTGAGGTACTGGAACATGTCCAGAGAAGGGCAATGAAGCTGGTGAGAGGCCTGGAGCACAGCCCTGTAAGGAGAGGCTGAGGGAGCTGGGGGTGTGCAGCCTGGAGAAGAGGAGGCTCAGGGCAGACCTCATTGCTGTCTACAGCTACCTGAAGGGAGGCTGTAGCCAAGTGGGGTTGGTCTCTTCTGCCAGGCAACCAGCAACAGAACAAGGGGACACAGTCTCAAGTTGTGCAGGGGAGGTCTAGGCTGGATGTTAGGAGGAAGTTCTTGATAGAGAGAGTGATTGGCATTGGAGTGGAGTCACTGTCCTTGGAGGTGTTCAAGAAAAGCCTGGATAGGGCACTTAGTGCCATGGTCTAGTTAATTGGATGGGGCTGGGTGATAAGTTGAACTGGATGATCTTGCTGGTCTCTTCCAACCTGGTTG
Source organism: Tricholaema leucomelas (assembly GCA_013400475.1). Classification (NCBI taxonomy): domain Eukaryota; kingdom Metazoa; phylum Chordata; class Aves; order Piciformes; family Lybiidae; genus Tricholaema lacrymosa; species Tricholaema leucomelas. Next base: position 18,580 of record WAAF01009922.1, on the reverse strand, counting down.
ATTATGTGATTCTGTGATCTAGAAAACATGCTGTGCAACAGTGATGCTATGGGTTTTGGGGTGGGTTTTATTTAGGTGAATATATAGAAATTAACCTCTTGAAGAAATTAATATGGAGTCCACACAGGGAAAACAACCTTGAAGAAAGTCAGAAAGACCAACTGGAACAGAAAGAGATATGATCATTTAAGATAAACTAATTTTTTGATGTTTAAGTGAAGGAGATAGACCTGCTGATCCATATCATGTAAGCTTGTGTGGGGAGCAAAACCCCAAAACTTCTTGTTCTTGTAGCTGCCAGTATTTCATTATTGTATTTCAGAGTATTTTGCTTCTTTGTGTCTGTTGTCCAGTGATCCCCAGTGATGACAGAGCTGTTTCACATCTGACATCCAGCATCTTTTTAACAGTACTTTGAGGAACAATTCACATCAATCCTATGTAAGATTGGTCAGCTTGACAAATACAGCTCATCTACTCACTGAGTGTCAGAGACTCAGTGCTCTAAATCTCTGGACTTAACAGCCACAGTCAAGTTTAAAGTGAAGGTCATAAATCTTATAAGGCTGTGGTAGCTGCAGCTTATTTGATAGCTGCAAGTTGCTGAGAACTACATCAAACTCCAGGGAAATACTCATATTCTTCCAGGACAGGACTTGGCCCAGATCCAAAATTGTACTGTGTAGTTTAATTGAATGGCTGAAACACAGTGTTGATTTGCCAGCTGTTATATTAGAAACCAGGCTTTTAATCCCTTGCTCACAAATTACTCTGTGCATGCAGAAGGGACTGAAGGATTGTTCCATTTAACGCCCAGTAATTCAGAGCTTGTAGAGAGCAATGTTGTACACAATGGAAATACTGGGTATAAATATACAAACATTCACAAGTATGCAAAGTGAACACCTCCAGGAGTTTTTAGAAACTGCTAGTCTTAAGACTAACAATCATATGCTGTAATGAAATGTGTACAAAACACATATGCATACACACATATTTATGCATAATTACATACATTACAGTGAGATATTTCAGTTCGGTCTTGGTTTACAAAGACTTGGCTTGTAGTTTTCTATTCCAATATTGAATTGAAATATTCTTAACATAAAATTCTCTTGCTTTCACCCTATTCCATATCATAAATCACAACTGCCTGTGCCCAGTCTGGGCATCTTTTAAGATGAGCAAGCTGAATGCTGCAAATGTGACAGAATGCAGGACCGAAAATTAGAGTAGGCAGAGAAACACAGCGTGGAGGTTGACAATGGTGTTGAAATGTAGCTGTCATTTCCAAATGCGAGGACTTGAAAATAATTCTTCACTTACCTGCCAGAATGGTTTGAATGAAAGGAGGGAATAATGGAATAACTGGTGCTTCTTCAGTAACTGAGGACCTGAGACAAAAGTGTGGGCTCTTGGCTTTTAAGTCTATTCCTAAAAATGTAGCAGTAAATAGTAAAAATGGGCTTTTGGAATTAAAGGGTTTAGCCACATGGGCATGCATTTGGATCTTGAATAATGGATTGCAAGGCCAGGTCCTGTAGACTGCCATTTCTGTCACATTTGATTCAGCCAGCAAAGTCACATTATATAGACTATATGTGGTAAAGTCCCTTTCATAGCTGCATATAGGTAGATACAACAGCATGTAACTCTGAATGAAATCAGAGAAGGTAACGGATTATCAAATATATGTATTTAACATAGTCATGCTTCTCAAATTAGTAGAATAATCACTTTAAAAAAAAAGAAATCAAGTTCTCAAAAATTATAACAGAGGAGTATTGAAGTTCCTAAATGAAAAAAATCCAGGAATTATTATCTCCTCTTCCTTGGGCACTTTCTTGATGCACAATTTCACTCAGGCAGCCTGGTACTTTCATTCCTGATTCTCAAGACTCCTTTTTTTTTGCATTGGCTAAAAATATGTGAGTTGAAATCTTCTGCCCAAATCATTATTAGGGAGATCAGCAAACAATACGTGCTGGGAAATGTTGCAGATAGGGTCTGGCGATCTGAAGATGGCGCGATGTTACGGAAAGATAGGGCCCCTCTCTGTGTTCTGTATGACTTCTCTATGGTTTCTGTATGATTTCTTTGTTATACTTAGCTTCCTGTCTGTGATGCAAGCAGAAGGAAGTGATGTTGCTACCTATCCTATATAATCCCATGCTACACGTTAATAAACGCCATTTTGCTGTCCACCACATTGGTGTTTGCATGCTGATGACCACGTGCTGCCATTATTGAACCAGGGCATTGTGGCGAGCGGCCACAGGGAAATCATTTCTATATCATTTGAAAATGTTAAGAGGAAGAGTGAATTCAGCTTTGCCACTTTAATGAAGTACAATAGTATACCCACACTGTGTCTATTAGTTTTTGTTATGATTAACATTCCATGTGTGACCCAACTAAACTCAGTGACAAAATTTCATTTGGGAAGACATCCTCATCAATTCTTTTCTGAATTGCTATTTCCCGACCACAACTATTCATCAGAGGGTAAAGGGAGTTTAAAGTCTCATTAACAGCATAAACAATGTAAGTAAAACGGGGCTAAAATACATCTTGTTTGCTGTAGCATCTTACCCAAAGGCAAAATGTATCTGTGGCCAAACATTTAAAGCTTAGATTTGTTCCATTATTTACAAAGTGTTAAGTGCACAGCTGTAAAGACAACTTCTAAATACAAAAACTGCAAATTCAACTGAAGAAAAAAAATCCAGGATGATGATTTTACACCACTTGGTACAATATCATTTTTTGTGTCATCTCTAAAATGTAAGATTTATGATGCAGTACTGAGTTTCTTAGTATTTCTAAGAAACACTTTTCCTCAGGCAGTGGATAGGGTGGCCAACAGTTCTGTTCAGTAATTTGGATTCTTCTTGACTAACATGTGTCCCTGTCACTTCTCATGCATCATACACATCTGAAAAGACAAGAGAATTGTTATTTCTTCCTGGTATATCTTCCTGAAGGTCTTAAAATATCAGCAAATTTATTTTTCACAGTTTTATTGTCTCTGTTTACAGTGAACTTAATCAGACAATACAATTGAATGTATCGAGGTTTTTAGAAGTATCGTAGATGGTTCTTGATACTTTTATATGCAGCTGAATCTTCTAGCTATCTAATGACTACTGTGTGAATTTAGACAGAGATTTAGCACGTGTACAGATGTATACTTACAGACACTGTAACATAAACAATCTGAAACCTGTCAAAGACACTGCTGCCTCAAGCCACTGAACAGGCCTCTTGTTTGTCCAATGCTAACTGTGTAGTCTTGGCACTCTTTAATATCACCAGAAGCCAAAGGCAGAAAGGCAGCAAAACCTTTTGGCAAAAAGGGAGAAGTTTTGTGGTCTCTCACTGGTTTTGAATACTGTTTCTGAATATTAATTTGAAATAACAGCACCACTTTCTAGAGGTACTAATTGCTTTTATTATTTCTTCTGGCTGTCTATAAAGCCTTGGGAGCATCCTGGCATATCCAGGTTTATTCCTACCCAGGAATAGAAAGGCATTTTTCTAATGGGGTATCTTGAGTAGAATTATTACAACTGCAGTGATGAAGACTCTAAAATAAAGCCACAAATAAATCAGGAAATTCCAAAATTAAATCTGCTTTCTCAAGGCCAATAGAAGACACAGATTAGGTCATAGCACATTAAAAGATATACTTTGCTTTCAGATTTGCTTATATTGTCTTAGGCAAGCCACGCAGGAGAAAAGTGTCCATCTGTCTTGTCTGTCTTTAAAATGGAGAAAACAGCATCTTTTGCAAAATCCTTCTGTCAGCAACACAATCATCTTCCAGCATAGAGGCACTCTAAAAAACATGTTATTCTTATGGAGAGAGGTGAGTATCATGCATCATGTGATTCAGCCTTCTTCATTAGGTTATAAAGATTACCTGGATGCTCTGATTTCTACTGACAGACTCAGAATGCAGTATGAGCAATCTGTTAGTATGTAGATACATAGTACAGCTTTGATCCTGATAAGAGCAATAGTGGATGATAAGTATAATTAATTAAGAGACAGCATGGATTATGTTGGCAGTATGGACACTTAGAAATTAAAGTCAAAGTGCAACTACCAGAGCAGTGGGCAATAATATTCTTGTGCCCATGGACTCAGGCATCCCTGCGTACCAATAGGAATAACAATGAGGAATGCCATCTGCTGAGCTCTGAAATGAGCTCTTTATTCATGCTTGGCAGACCTGAAAAGAAAAAAAAAAAAAAAAAGGGAAGGGGGAAGGAAGGGGTATAGGGAGTTTGTAGCCAAAATTTTCAGCTAGATAAAGATAAGCACAGCAGATGTTGTCAGCACTTCCCTCATGGGGTGTTGTTTGCTAAAACATTATTTTTCTGTAAAGACTGGAAGGGACCCACTGAAAATTGCCAGTGATGCCTTCCCAAGGCTGGTACTTTCAGCAATCAGGTGTTAGCAACTCACAAATACATGCTGCTGTGAAATAAATTTAGATCCTAAAAGAACCCAACTGCAACAATTGAGATGGAACTAATGCCTTTTGTGATTTCTGCAGGGTAGGCTAATCTAAATGCTTTACAGAGAAGAGAAGGTACATCAAGGGTATTTCCTCATATAGAAGCATGTAAATTCAGAATTCCAGCCTTTTAAACATTAGTCATCAGAGAACTCAGTTCATAGGTACACAACACAGCAGATTTGCCAGCTATGCCACAATGGATTTGCTGAAAATCAAAAGAAAGCCCCTATTGATCATGTTTTCAATCACCAGGAATACAAAGTAGATCTATAGAGCATCACACAGTTTTACAAAGGGTTTCAAATGAACACACAACACTGAGGATGTAGCCCAGCAAACATGATTCTTGCCATTACTAGTGAAAGTCTGCAGACTTTGTGCTAACCTCACAGCTCAAAGTCGGAGGATTTTTTGGCTTTACCTTGTCCTTAGAATTCTTTAATAATTGTATAGTTGTCAAGTGACTAATGCCTATCCTGTTCTAGCTTCATCTCTGGAAAATGTGGTGTGTGGCAAAGGCCCAAGAAACCTAGGAGTCACTGTGGGAAAGATACCTTTTTTTGTCAGGCAGGTGCAGGCTGCTGTGCAGCTTTCACACTTTGGGAACCAAGGAGAAGCAGGCAAATCTTGCTAGCAAAACATGTAAAATGACATGAAGCAGACCCAAAAATTCTCAGACAGTTACTGATGAGACATCTCTGTATTAATCTGAACATACTTTCTTTGTTGTAACGGGGTTAATAATTTTGACTGTTAAAATACTAATTTGATGAAGGCTAACTACTTAGTTTTCAGTATATGGTCTGTTCCCTTCTACTCATAATAAGCATTTGTAGCGTATCAAGATCATTTACCAGCAAATCTATTCCCTCCTGGACCAGCACTATGCTTTTGATTACAAACACATTTCTGCTGAGTTAGTAAGAGCTCATAAAACAAACTTTACATTAGATTATACTGTCATGTTGACTATGTCAGCTGTGGGAGGACAGATGACACTTGATAAATTTATGATATGTTAGTAGTATGAAGTTAACATACCAAAACTTCAACACTAATTCAAACCAGAAGAGCAAGCTTACATGGCACCAGCACTATGCTTCGTGCAACTGCCGCAGTTTGATCTGGTACCGATAACCTGAAGACAGGCTTTCCTGTATCATAAAATCATGACCTCAGAAACTCTCATCTTAATTGCTTTACAGTTCATGTAGGGCATAGGATGTTCATACTAGAGAGAATTATCCCCAGGATTCAGTAAGTAAGGGGTATTGTGATGAATATGGATGTTATTTTTCTCCTTAGTGCTTACACCAGTCATCTTCCCTTCTTTCTCCTCCCTTCCATCTCTGCTTATCATTCTCCTTGATTTTCTTCTTTCTGGCATTGCTCTTCACTAGTTATCTCTTGATTATTTCTCTTCCTTTCTCTTGCCTACCCTGCTTTTTGATGAGTCTCTGTGTTCTGGCTTTCTTACTGTCCACTCCACTCCTCCTCCTTGCTGATCTCTCTTTCTGTGCTGAGCCCTGAAGGCAGCTCATCAGCACTCCTTTGCTGAGAAGGGGCAGAGCTAGGTAATGTACTAGCATGCTGGTTTCTGCTTCAAATAAGATGCTCGTCTTTATGGCAATAACTGCTGCGTGGATAGCTTTGCTTTGACTACTAGTGGTGCTAGTAATTTAGCACTTTCAATTTCTACTAAATGAGTAAATAAGAACTAAACAATGGAATTTAACATAATGAATTTAAATATAGCTTAATTTGATAGTGTTCAGTAAGTACCTGAGGAAAAAATGTGTGAGAAGGCACTAATTATTTGTGAGCTCAGACTGGCAATAGAAAAATATGGTCAGCCAAAACTAAAAACAGGAAGACTAATAATTAAAAGGAAAGAAAACAAATCAGATATTGTGAGGCAGAGGAGAAACTCTCACTTTGCATATGCACATAATCAGACAAATAAATCTTATCTGTCCAGGGATGGAATTTATACAGAGGAAAATATTGCAAAATTGTTTTTAAAAACCAACAGGAATCAAACTAAAATTCTATTAGATCAGAGTTGGATACTGCCCTTGTAAAAGCTCTTGTTGTCCCTTTCCTGGTACCACTGGATGAACGTGAGAAAAATGGCATTTTAGGATTGCTAATACATCCAGGGGGCTAACAGGGTTGTGAAATAAAGAGGTCCTTACAGAGGGCAAACCATTATTAATATGAAAAAGGATTATATGTCCCAAGGAGATAATTTCATACTTTGTCTGTGGCTGTCAAAGGACAGGAAGCACTCAGGGACTCTCATTTCATCCATCCCTTCCCTTAGCAGTCAATGAGTTTTAAAACCATCACTCCCCTTTCTTAAGCTATTTGTGCTAGATCGTAACTGGAGACTTTCATTTCCACCTTAATCTCTTAAGGTTCTGTAAGAGATGTGCATGGACTAGTCAAACCTTCCTAAGACTCTAAAGACCCAACCAAGGTACCTAAATGAGAAGATAGATTGTCCTCCATTCCCTTAATAACCTGGGAGAAATACACAGAGTAACAAAGGTGACTCAGATCTTAAATAGACTAAATCTCTTTTGGGATGTCTCTGTGAAAAACTACAAGGGCCCTGTATTCTTAATTATTGTTCCTAATTTCATAAAATTAAGATAAATTGGGGGTGAAGAAGGTCCTGAAATAAACATAGAACAGAATCAGTCAGGGATGGAAGGGACCACAAGGATCATCTAGTTCCAATCTCCCCTGCCATGGGCAGGAACACGTCTTACATCAATTTAGCATCTTACATCAATTTAGCATCTCACCCCTGAATTTAGCATCTCACCTCAATTTACATCTTGCCTCTATTTCATATCTTACCCCAAAATTTAGCATCCTACCTCAAAATTTAGCACCTTATCTCCATTTGACATCTCACCCCAAAATTCAGTATCCCACCCCAAAATTTAGCATCCTACTTCAATTTACATCTTATCTCAGCTTTATATATATCACTCCAAAATTTAGCATCCTACCCCAAAATTTAGCATCTTATCTCCATTTGATATCTTACCCCAAAATTTAGCATCCCACCCCAAAATTTAGCATGGTGCTGTGTAAAGTTCTAATTTTACAGCCCCGCCTGCTGGGCAATCTGGGCTCACAAGACAGGAAGATCTGAAGGAGAGTGTTGTTTTAAGACCTAATTCGAAGCACATTGAAGTCATTGAAGTAAAGAAGATTTGATTGATTTTGGTGGATTTTCGTCTCTGCTCTTCTGCAGGCTCTCTGCAGGGGTGAGCCAGCACCTTTCACTTGTCAGAAGAAGTGAGGTGTGACCACCTGTCTGACCCACAGACACCGTCTGTTACAACTGACATCACATGTGATGGATGAAGTGTGTTTCTCTATGAATTTTGCAATTGCATGTTCTGTTTGCTTTCGTCTCGTACTTACACTTCTGCCTAAGCAGTCCCTAATCATCAGCAACATCTACGTGCTGTGTGAGCTGTCTGCATATGCTCCTGACCTTTCTCAAAGGCAGCAAGCAGCTGCACTGCTGTATCCGTGCTGACAGCTTCAGTCTGAGTTTCACATCTGCTGTCATCTTGCCAACTACTCTTCCAAAATAAATACTAACCAACCACACACCTTATTCAAAGCTGAATTTTCACTGTTTGGTCACAATTGGTTTATAGATCTTGTATAAAACCTTCTGCTTGTGATGCACATGTGTCGTGGAGGGCCTGTAGGCCCGAAAATTGGGTACCTTGACCAAACATGTTTTCCTCCCCAAACCAGGGGTAAACAAGTCCAAACCAGGGGTAAACACATTAAATGGGTAAACAAGCACAGAAGGGACACAATAGGCCTGGTGCCCCAAAGTCTGGCCTGCCTAAGATACAGATTGTAAACAAGTTATATAAGCTGGTTGTAACCATGTTGCATAAGCCCACACTGTCAGCGTGTGGCCCACCTATGCTCTCTCCATATTTGGAGGTACCAGGTAAGTGATCTTGCCTATTATGGTATTGTTTGGCTGATCGCCAAACCCTGATTGGTCATTGTCCTGGAGGTCCCGTGTACCCCAGAAATTTCCTCTCTATCTGTGGTTTGAATGGGAGAGGAAAAAGGCACGAAAAGACCTGTTTCCCCCCCCCCCCTGCCCTGCAGGTGTAAGGGGGGGGAGCAGGGGGGAC
>WAAF01009918.1:0-17033 GCA_013400475.1 Tricholaema leucomelas | reverse complement strand
CCCAGATGCAGGACTCTGCACTTGTCCTTATTGAACCTTATTTGATTCCTCTGTGCCCAGCTCTCCAGTCTGTCCAGGTCTCTCTGGATGGCCACACAGCCCTCAGCTGTATCAGCCAAGCCTCCCAGCTTGGTGTCATCAGCAAACTTGCTGAGCAGACACTCTGTGCCCTCATCAATGTTATTGGTGAAGATATTGAACAGGACTGTTCTTTGCATAAAAAAAATTAAGTTGGTTCAGATACAATATTATGGTTAGCCTGAGAAGTTAATAACTTCTGACCATATAACATTAATGTTACTGTGTTCTAGGAAGTCTTTCTAACAGTATTTCCAAACTATTTTATTGAAAAAGATCAATTTGTTAAACTATCTCTTCTCTGTAAAATCTCATCAATTTTAAGATCAAAATAGCTCTGTTTCTACTCAGTTTAAAACACTTCTCTTCACTGAGAGAGTCACTGGCTGCTGGAATGGGCTGCCCAGGGAGGTGGTGGAGTTGCCATCCCTGGAGCTGTTCAGGGCAGGATTGGATGTGGCACTTGGTGCCATGGTCTAGCCTTGAGCTCTGTGGTAACAGGTTGGACTTGATGATCTATGAGGTCTCTTCCAACCTTGGTGATACTGTGATACTTATATGGTTGTAATGTGTGGCTATGCATGCACACACATATATGCATATGTGTGTGTGTATATGGATATATTAAGTTTAATGAGTTAATTTCTTGCTGATAGGTTTTCTTGTTTGTTGAAGTTCACTGGAAGTTAGACTGTAGTTCATTTGCTTCCCTCAGGAGAAAAAAAAAATCCCAAACTCTTATTTTCTTTTAATATTAAGGAAAAAAATAAAATTGAAACCCAGGTTAGTGTCCCTTGCAGATGTTTGAGTGACTTTTCTTCCTGAGGGTGAGGGCAGCTCTTTCTTGGGTAGTGGATGGGACACTTGGTGCCATGGTCTGGTTGGTTGGATAGGGCTGGGTGCTAGGTTGGACTGGATGATCTTGGAAGTCTCTTCCAATCTGGTTGACTCTATGATTCTATGCTTTTAGAAGCAGAGCATCATGGTTGTTGCAGGTCTAGTCCATGAAGGGAGTTTGGGAGGTCCAGAAGGTCCTGAAGTGGGCTAGATGACCTGGTCAAGTAGAGAAGATTCATTTCCACATTCTCAGGAGAAGTAGCATCATCCTGTGTACCTACATGCCACAGCCACAAGCCAGAAGGGAACTGGAGGCATGGGGAATAAATGCAGCCTCTTTATTTTGATGGAGAATTTCCACTACAGTGAGAAAGTATGAGATTTTTGTTGCTGAAGGCAAGGAATCTCTTTCTTACCCAACAGTCTTTTATGTCCTTTTAGAAATGCAAAGGATTGTAGAGGATTACTTAGTGTAAAAAGATGAGTATGCTCTACAGTCTTTTATGTCCTTTTAGAAATGCAAAGGATTGTAGAGGATTACTTAGTGTAAAAAGATGAGTATGCTCTGATGGAAGAGTGCAACGTTAAAAGAATTTCCCACAGAGTGGATTTCAGCCAGAAATGCCTTTCCCATTTTTGGTATCATGCTGTATTACTGAGCCTAGAATAAATATTTTCCACTAATTCTCTCTCTGTAGTTGTAAATAGGTAAGTCTTTCTGTAAATACATTATGAATCCCTCTTGATCTTATTTTTTGTTACAGGAGCTAGAGTTAATGCCAAAGACAGCAAATGGTTGACTCCTTTACACAGAGCTGTGGCATCTTGTAGTGAGGTAAGCTTTATTCTCCTTTTCTACTTTGTGTTAAATTAAGACACCTCAAATTGCCTTCTGTTCTGCATTTCATTTTTACAAAGTGAAACTACTCCAAACATTTGGAATTGCAGAACATTTTTGCAGCAGTTTGTTTAACCTCTTGAGGGTGTGTATATATATCACATGCCAGAGTAGTAAGAAAGGGGACAAACTATAAACATCCAGTTCCCAGCTTTGCTCTCTGATATTTCCTTAGCAGCTGATCCTGCATGAAGTGTTTTCAAGCCCACTTTAATTCTCTTAAGGCAATCAGAATGGTTCAGCATGAGAAGTAGAAATGAACTAAAATTTAGTATAGCTTTTACAGCATGATCTTTGCATTTCTTAATTCTTTTTCCTTCCTGCCTGTTCAGACATTAAAGACATAAATAAGGCCTACAAAAGTCTTCTTAAAAAAACAATTAATATAATGCTAGTATTGCAAATCAATGAAGAAGTTATAAACCAAATCTGTAGAAAGGTCTTTCTTTAATCTACCAGTTACACAGTTGTGAGAGTGGTTTGCCGTTGGAATGGGCTGCCCAGGGAGGTGGTGGAGTCACTGTCCCTGGAGGTGTTCAAGAAAAGGCTGGATGAGGCATTTAGTGCCATGGTCTAGTTGACTGGACAGGGCTGGGTGCTAGGTTGGACTGGATGATCTTGGAGGTCTCCTCCAACCTGGTTGATTCTATGATTTTATAGTAATGTTATTGTACTGTCTTGATTAATATTCTATATGCCTATAGAAGATCAAAACAGAGAAATTCTGAGCTTATGTGGAAGAGTTTATGCAAAATCAACTCCTTTGAGAACTTGAGTGTGCTAGTTTGAGCCTAGCTAGAATGTTTTGGTGAGAAGGACTAGATCATAGGCTGAGAAATGAAAACAGTGGTGAGGTCTACTTCGCTCACAGTCTTGTTGAGATGTGTAGAAAGGAAAAGCAAAACATTAGATAAAGTCACTTCGCTTGGGCACTTTGCTGGGAGCTTTGCCTGCTGGGGAGCTGAGGCTGCTGGCTGAACTCCATCTTGCTTTCTAACCTCACCCTCCATTTGCTTTGGCTGATTCACTTTGCTTCTTAATCCCCCTGGCCAAACCTCCATTCTTCCTTGGGACTGGGGTAAGGTTGAGAGGGGTAGGGCGGAGGTGAGGAGGTGGTTGAGAGCCCCTCCTGGGGACTCAGGTTTCTAGGAGGGGAGTTGTGTCTGTATTACCTTTTACCTTGTCTATTTCTGTCTATAACTGTATATACTGCAACTATCTGCTTGTAAATTGTGCCAGCTGTAAATACAAGCTTCATTCAAATTTCCAGAGCAGGCTGAGTCTAGTCTGGGTTCTAAAGTGTGGGGGGGCAGAGGACACCCAAACCACCACATTGAGTCACATCAATGCTCATTTCAATGTGTCTCAAAAAAAAAAAAGTTTGTTTTTTTTTTTAGGGATTCTGTGTAAATTTTTGTTTGTAAAGATAAAATTGAATGTTTTGGTTTTGACAAGCACAGAACTTCAAGTATGTGATCCATCAACTATCTACGCCAGCCTTGTTTCAGTTTTTGCTTTGAATTCCCCAGATAAATGGCAGTGTTTTGCCACTAACGTTAATAGCTAAGTTATGTGGAGATTGTGTTATTCAAAACAGCGTTTGAAAGTGAATTTTTGAGAGTGCCTTGAACCCAAAAGCTGTTTGTTCTTCCTGAGGTATTTTTAGGCTGCTGCTCATTTAGGAACTGACCAGAGCACTGAATTCTGTATTCTTCAGTGCTGATCACAGGATGTTAGGGGTTGGAAGGGATCAAAGGAGATCAAGTCCAACCTCTCTGTCAGAGCAGGACGATACTATCTAACACAGATCACAGAGGAACACATTCAGACAGTCCTTGAAAGTCTCCACAGAAGGAGACAACACAACCTTTCTGCGAAGCCTGTTCCAGTGCTCTGTGACCCTTACAGCAAAGAGGTTCCCCCTTGTGTTGAGGGAGAACCTCTTTTGCTGCAACTTACACCCATTGTTCCTTGTCCTATCTCAGGGAGCAGTGAGCAGAGCCTGTCCCCGCTGCTTCTGGCAGCCTTCAGATACTTACAAACATTTATCAAATCCCCTCTAAGTCTTCTCTTCTCCAGACCAAAAAGCCCCAGGTCCCCCAGCCTCTCCTCATAAGCCATGCCCTCCAGTCCCCTAATCATCTGAGGGACAGTTAAAGCTTCTTGTATCAGTACCACTGGCAGAGAGGAGTGCTGCAAAGAAACTAGACCTAAATGATAACTTCAAAAAACACAGCTATGATTTTTTTTTTTTTTTCTTTTTAATGTGGAATATATTAAACAAAATACTGACTGTAGGCAAACAACACATCTCAATCAGTCAGGCTTTTCTTACCCAAAAGGCACTTGTCAGAATTTCATGTTCGTAAGCAGAGTAAGTCATAGGAGCCCACATATGTGTTTGATACACATGGACACTGTTCTGCAGTTGACAGGCATACATGGCTTTGGGGCATTAGATGGAAAAACACTGTAAAAAAACACTCTTGAGAATTATTTCAGTAAGACATCTGGAGTTACTTTTGGAGCAAAGACATGGAAACATGCAAAACGGCTGGAATTGTGAATTTAGCTGTCAAGTACCCAAGTTAAAGCAACTTGATGTCAACCTGGTCATGCCCCAGGCCTTTATATTTGTGTATCTTGCAAAAAAAGGAAACCTTCAGCAGATTTCACTCCTTAATATGTATCATGTGTGCTGTGCTAGTTTGAGCCTAGCTGGGGTATTTTGGTGAGAAGAATTAGGTTATAAGCTGTGAAAAGGAAGCAATGGCGATGTCTACTGCACTCATAGGCTTGCTGAGATGTATAAGAACAAGAACAGAAACGTAGATAACAGAGTATCTCTCTGTCTTTGGGGATGGACTTTTCTCTATCCTAACCTGCTCTTTGTGTCATTAACCCTTCTGCTTCCTAACCCCGCTGGCTGACCTTCCAAACTCACCTTGAGAGTAAGACAAAGTCTGGGATAAGGTAGAGGGGTGGGAGAAGGTGGAAGGGTGGTTGGGAGCCACTCCTGGTGACTCAGGTTTCTGGGAGGGCTGTTGTGTTCCTGTATTACCTTCTTAACTTGTATATTTCTGTCTATAGCTGTAGATACTGTAAATATCTGCTTGTATATTGTGCTAAGCTGTAAATTCATTCAATTTTCCAGAGAGGCTGAGTCTAGTCTGGGTGATTTTCCTAAGTGTAGAGGGATGTGGAACACCCAAACCACCACATATGCACGAAAGAAATACATTATTATCATTCTAGTACTGTGGGGTTTCCTTTTCCAAAACCAGTAATAGCTGCTCTGAAATTTCCTTGTTCATAGAATTAACCAGGTTGGAAGAGACAGATCACCCCATCCAACCTATCACCCAACCCTATCCTGTCAACTAGACCATGTCACTAAGTGCTTATCCAGGCTTTCCTTGAACACCTCTAGGGACAATGATTCCACCACCTCCCTGGGCAGCCCATTCCAATGCCAATCACTCTCTCTGGCAACAACTTCCTCCTAACATCCAGCCTAGACCTTCCCCTGGCACAACTTGAGTCTGTGTCCCCTTGTACTAAGTCTATTTAAGTTTCTCAGAGTTACAGAGGTTGTTTCATGTTTTCATTTAAATGACAAGCCTGTGATGCAGTATTTTTACTTCTGTACTTGTTTGTATTTTCATTTCCATTGACAGTTCCAGAAATTTGAACATATTAAATGTCATTTATTGTAATAAATTGTCAAGTGCAACTTAGCATTCTGCTTGTAGGTGAGAATGGTACTTGGATGTTGTAACATAGGGTAACTTGAAATTTCCAGTAACGACTTATGGTAACTTTTTAAGTTCAAAGTGCTGACCATCTACTTTTTGGGCCCATTGTTTGAGCTGGAAGTCACTCAAAACAACGCAATCTTCATTGTCATGTTGGTATCTCCAGCAGATTGTGTGTGTGTTCCAATTGTGTGCACATATTTTAATGGACTTTGTTTATCTTTCTGTAAGAATGACAGTCTGACTTGTTGTGATGGTTTGGGAGTTACCTCCCCCCTGCCCCACTCTTATGAAATCACCCAGACTAGGCTCAGTCAGCTGGAAGTTAAAGAATGAAGCTTTGTATTTGCAGCTTAGCACAATGTACAAGCAGATAGTTACAATAGATACAGAAATATACAAGTTAAAAGTAATACAGAAACACAACAGCCCTCCTAGAAATCAGTCCCCAGGAGGGGCTCCCAACCACCCTTCCGCCTTCTTTCCACCCCTCTACCTTACCCTAGAGTACACCTTACATGCAAGGTGAGTTTGAAGGATCAGCAAAGGGGGTTACAAGCAGAAGGATTAGTTACACAGAAGAAGCCCAGGGTGAAAAGCAGGCACCAACTCCAACAGAGACCCACAGACTCTGTCTTATCTGTGTTTGTGTTCTTGTTTTTATGCATCTCAGCAAGCCTATGAGTGCAGTAGTCATCACCATTGTTTCCTTTTCCCAGCCTGTAATCTAATTTCTCTCATCAGAATATTCCAGTTTGCCTCAAACTAGCACACTTGTCAAATCTTCATGGCTTGTACCTTTAGCAAAAGGAAATGAATAATCTTTTTATGAGATGGAATTTAGTGCAACATTTTGAAACAGTTTTCAGGAGTTTTGCAGCAGTACCTGTTGAAACTTTTTGTGACCATGCTCTACTTTGTCTGCAGTTCTTTACATTTAAATGAGCTCTTTGTGACTTCTAGACTTGGACAGTTCAAAAATGTTGCTTGTCAGACTGATGAAAAGGTGTTGTAAGTTCATAGTACTGCACTAATCCTTCGAAATGGAAGGAATCTAAGGAGATCTGTTGAGCTTTGGAAATTAGTTGTGATGACAAAACAATTTGCTAGCCAGCTTGAGGAACTGGATCAAAAACCTGGAAATGGTTTATTCATGTGAATCCTGTTTGGAGTGTATCCTTCATGTTCTTGAGAACATCCCCAAATCTAGATTTGCCATAAAGTACAAATCCCAAAGCATAAAACTATATTTCCAAAAGAGCCAATTATAAATAGTTCTGTTCCACTATACAGTCCTTGGATTTAAGTCCAGCGTTTCATATCTTCACTAAGTGGCTTGGTTTTCTTTATATATGTTTTCAGGATGCTGTTCAGGTGTTATTAAAGCATTCAGCAGATGTCAATGCTCGTGATAAAAACTGGCAGACACCCCTGCATATAGCAGCTGCAAACAAAGCTGTGAAATGTGCTGAAGCTTTAGTGCCTCTCCTAAGCAACGTGAATGTGTCCGATCGAGCAGGCAGAACTGCACTGCATCATGCAGCCTTCAGTGGACATGTTGAGGTAAGTTAATTCTTAGCTTTCTTCTTGGTCATCTTTCTATCCCTCACATCTCTGATGTTTAGTTTCCCAGTTTAAACTTCTTTCCCCCAGCACCACAGACAACCCTAACCCCTATATTTTTTACTTGAATGTGTCTTTTTTATTGATCTGTGTATAGAGTAGCTGTAGTAAATACTTGTATTTGGAAGGTTATTACAGTGGTCACCTCTCTTATGAAAGAAGCAAATTCGTCCAAGTGGAGTTAAACTAGTGATAGATAAATGGAAAGAGAGAAGATGTCTTTCTCTTCAGTAGATAGTGAACATAAGGTACATGCTGTCTCTGAAATGTGGAGGAAATTCATGTAATAGAATCATAGAATCAGCCAGGTTGGAAGAGACCTCCAAGATCATCCAGGCCAACCTAGCACCCAGCCCTGTCCAGTCAACTAGACCATGGCACTAAGTGCCTCATCCAGGCTTTTCTTGAACATCTCTAGGGGCAGCAACTCCACCATCTCCCTGGGCAGCCCATTTCAATGCCAATCGCTCTCTCTGCCAACAACTTCCTCCTAACATCCAGCCTAAACCTCCCCCTGCACAACTTGAAACTGTGTCCCCTTGTTCTGTTGCTGGTTGTCTAAGAGAAGAGACCAACTCCCACCTGGCTACAGCCTCCCGTCAGGCAATTGTAGACAGCAATGAGGTCTGCCCTCAGCCTCCTCTTCTCCAGGATGCACACCCCCAGCTCCCTCAGCCTCTCCTCACAGGGCTGTGCTCCAGGCCCCTCACCAGCTTCATTGCCCTTCTCTGGACAGGTTCCAGTATCTCAGCATCTCTCTTGAATTGAGAAGCCCAGAACTGGACACAGCACTCAAGGTGTGGCCTGAGCAGTGCTGAGTATAGGGGAAAAATATCCTCCTTTGTCCTACACTGTTCCTGATCCAGACCAGGGTGCTATTGGCTCTCCTGGCCACCTGGGCACACTGCTGGCTCAACCCTTTCTAATTGGCAAGCCCTGAAAAACAGCCACTGAAAATTCCCATTGTAATTGTATATAGGTAATTAGGTACAAATCTGCAATAGGCTTGTATTTAGTGATTGACTTTTCTGAATCCCTTAGTAATAGCCTGAGGATTTCAAAGATTCCTTGGATTTGCCATATTTAACTGGGAAATACTTACATTGACATGAAGTTTTATGTTTCTTGGTCATAGAATCATAGAATCAACCAGGTTAGAAGAGGCCTCCAAGATCATTATTGCTGCCAAAGTGGACAGCCCTTATGTTTTTGAGTTTATGGAATATTCAGAAACCAGCACATTTAGATCCTTTGAAAACTTGCATATTTTTGTTTTCTCCCATGTTTTTCTTTGTCTAACTTTAAGCAGAGTTTTCCATTATGAACAGAGGATTTCTTTCTGTTTATCTCAGATGGTCAGCTTACTGCTGTCTAGAGGGGCCAATATTAATGCATTTGACAAGAAAGATAGACGAGCTATACATTGGGCAGCATACATGGGTATGTACTTACTTCAGTTGATTTCCATTGTGGTAGTGAATTAAGTCACCTTATTCTTAGTAGTTTTGTTTATAGGGAAAATATTTACATTGTAAGCATTGAGGTTATCTGTTTCTGCCAGAAAACTATTAATTTTATCCTTCAAATTGCCTTCTAAATGTTTATTGGGTGGAGGTTTTTTTTGGTGTGGTGAGAAAAATCAGTTTGTTGGAAAAAAGAAAGTAAGGTAAGTAATTCTTGTTCTTTAAAAAGAAGAAACTGTGTTCCTCAATCAGCAAGGATCTAATCACAGGTGAAAACTTTTGAAATGCTACTAAGTGGAGAGAAAGCAATTAATAAAAGGGACCAGTCTCACAGTATCACCAAGGTTGGAAGAGACCTCACAGATCATCAAGTCCAACCCTTTACCACAGAGCTCAAGGCTAGACCATGGCACCAAGTGCCACGTCCAATCCTGCCTTGAACAGCTCCAGGGACAGCGACTCCACCACCTCCCTGGGCAGCCCATTCCAGTGTCCAATGACTCTCTCAGTGAAGAACTTTCTCCTCACCTCAAGCCTAAACTTCCCCTGGCACAGCCTGAGGCTGTGTCCTCTTGTTCTGGTGCTGGCTGCCTGAGAGAAGAGAGCAACCTCCTGGCTACAACCACTCCTCAGGTAGTTGTAGACAGCAATAAGGTCTCCCCTGAGCCTCCTCTTCTCCAGGCTAAACAATCCCAGCTCCCTCAGCCTCTCCTCGTAGGGCTGTGCTCGAGGCCTCTCACCAGCCTCGTCGCCCTTCTCTGGACACGCTCAAGCATCTCAATGTCCCTTCTAAACTGGGGGGTCCAGAACTGGACACAGTACTCAAGGTGTGGTCTAACCAGTGCAGAGTACAGGGGCAGAATGACCTCCCTGCTCCTGCTGGCCACACCATTCCTGATGCAGGCCAGGATGCCATTGGCTCTCTTGGCCACCTGGGCACACTGCTGGCTCATGTTCAGGCAGGTATCAATCAGCACCCCCAGATCCCTTTCTGTTTGGCTGCTCTCCAGCCACTCCAACCCCAGCCTGTATCTCTGCATGGGTTTGTTGTGGCCCCCATTATGGGACCATTACAACAACCTTGGTAATTTTATTCTAAAATAAGAACATTTCATCTCTTAAACTCCAAATTCTTACCTTGCCATTCTTATTCATGGAGTTCATAATTACTGTCCTCATTGTATTGATTAGTGCACTGACAGTACTCTCAGAGTAATGTACTTCATTGCCTTTTATCAGACTTGGATTTTATTAAGTGGTATGAATTATTTTCTTCAGCATAGATATAATAAATAGTAGAGCTTTGTATCTCAAGCTTCATTTATTATATGAGGAATATAAACCTCTGGAAGATGAATCACAAAATGCAGATTATGAGTTCTAGGCTGACACTGACAAAAATTCTTAGCTTCAGCTAATGGCTTTGCTACTAAGTAATTCCCATGCAACTGCAGATTGTATTTGTGTTGCAGAAGGTGTTGTGCCTGTTCAGGAGCCAAACAATAAAGCCTACTTTTTTAACTTCCAGAAGATGTCTTAAAAAGACCCTTGGAATATGTGCCAGTCATATATGAGCAGTGAACAGTTACATTTTTGTAACAGTTTGAGGAAGATGTTGGTTGAAATGCCTGAATGGTCCTGGCTCTGGTATTGAGTATTGTATCTAACTGCTTTGGAATTGTTGTATTTATCTAAGCAGTGTTTCCCACTCTTGCCAGCAAAAAGCAAGTGTAAGCAGTAATTTAAAAGTGGAAATACACTTTTAAACTTAAATTCTGAGCAAAACAAAGGAGCATGTGATGTGGAGTGTACCGCGTCACCAGAAGCCTTATACTGAGTTTTGGGGCATGGTAATGAGTTGTTCATTGTATGAAATGTGCTTTGATCAAAGGACTGAGAATTCTGATCTTACAAATGCAAACCACACATTTACAGAATTGGGCTTGTTTATAAGATCTCTACACTTGTAAAAATGTTCTTCTCACAAACATCTGGCTTCACATAAAGTGGAATTATTAACTGTGGTCATTGTATAGCTCTCAGGCCAACTCTACGTTAGTCTCAGATACCTGACCATACAGGTTTGAAACTACCTGATATAATGTAAAGAAGGACTGTGGAATCCATATGTAGAATGCTACAGCCAGCAACAGGACCCTGCTGAGCTGTCGTCAGAGAAAGACTTGAATGTGCCAGTAAATTATGATGTGGTTGTCACAGAATTAGTGCTCCAACTTGAAGAAGCTGTATGATATTCAGTAGTAATATCAGTACTTGAAACAGAGAAGTTAAAGAACAGTATTCATTATCGAAGAGAGGACTGACGATTAGGGGACTGGAGGGCATGGCTTATGGGGAGAGGCTGAGAGACTTGGGGCTTTTTAGTCTGGAAAAGAGAAGACTTAGAGGGGATTTGATAAATGTTTATAAGTAGCTGAAGGCTGCCAGGAGTGAGGGGACAGGCTCTGCTCACTTGCTCCCTGGGATAGGACAAGGAGCAGTGGGTGTAAGTTGCAGCAAAAGAGGTTCTGCCTCAACACAAGGAGGAACTTCTTTACTGTAAGGGTCCCAGAGCACTGGAACAGGCTCCCCAGAGAGGTTGTAGAGTCTCCTTCTGTGGAGACTTTCAAGGCCTGTCTGGATGTGTTCCTCTGTGATCTGTGTTAGATAGCATTGTCCTGCTCTGGCAGGGGGGTTGGACTCGATGATCTCCTTGGATCCCTTCCAACCCCTAACATCCTATGAGCCTGTGATCCAATTTTCTTTGAAATATTTCATAGTCAACTTATATATGCACAGCAGTGTCTGTGACAGTGACAGGCTGTCCTACCACCTTACTCAGGGTAATGGTTTGCAGAAATTTGTGGTATGAAACCTGTGCAGGAAATGGCAGAGATCTGACAAGCATCAGTGAGAGGACAGAGATGTTTTCTTACCTAGATGAGAGAAAAGTTCTTTTATTTTGCAGATAATCATAGAATGGTTTAGGTTGGAAGGGACCTCAAGGATCATCCAGCTTCAACCCCCTGCCATAGGCAGGGACACCTCCCACTAGAGCACTGATTCGAGCTACACTGATTCTAGTTTTAGTCAGTGCTATTTCATATATAGCCTATTAATAAGGAAACTCAGTTAATCAGAAATGTTTGGGTGGGAAAAATGTAAATTATCTGATGTTGATCATGCTAAATATCCTTGCAGGCAAGACAGCAAAAGAAAAAGAACATAACCTTGCAACGTTCTCTCTCCCAGTTTAGAACCATTTTGCACTGTTTCAGCTGTTTGAAGGGAGCCATAAACCTTTTCCACCTTACAAAACTGAACATAGAATAAAAAAGAGGTTGTGCTTTTCGTCACTACTATTAATAACTTTCCAGGGTTCTATCCATTGTTTCCCTTCCTTCCTGCTTTTCACTCGGCTCCATTGCTGTCCAGCTGCAATGCTGTGAGTGAAATGGACTTTCATTCTTGCGTGCTGGCGTTGTCCTCATTACCGTAGCGGCGTCTCCTCAGCTCTTCCCACTTAAGTACCTTGCTCTTCTGTTCGAGTGTCTTCCACTGATTGCTGCTTGTGTTTTCAATGCAGGTCAGGGATTTTTTTGTTGGTTTTGTCATTTGGGGTTTTTTTTAATTTATACAGTTTTTCTGCCACTGTTCTGTTCAGTGTCTCTCACTGCTTTCAGTATCTTCTGTAGTTCTCTCATATAGGGCTTGTTTGCATGCTTCTCCCCATTATAGGGCTTGTTTGCATGCTTCTCCTCATTATATTTGGGTCAGAAGATGACTATCATGTATCCGTTTGTCTTACTCTCTCCTATAATACCAAAGTAATTCAGAAGTGAAATATTGTAGTGCTTCACATTGCACTGGTAAATGCTAAGTTTCTGCTCGGTATAGCTAGGTGAATTGCTTTGTATGTTGTTGGGCATGAGGCATAAAATAGGTATGGTTTATCAAAATGGCTTTGTCTGTATTCCTTTGGGTAGACAATTCCTTTTTAAACGTCTGCAAATTCTCTTGCTCATTGTAAAAGCAAAGATCCTCACTTTTTTATGAAGCATTTAAACTGAAGGCTGGATTTGATACTTTTTACTTACATGTCTGACTGGATAAGCATGAGTATTCTGTGTGCCCCTCACCACTTTTTAACTAAGGTAAGGGTGCCATGTTGTGATGGTTTGGGTGTCCCCCGCCCCCCACACTTTTAGAAATTACCCAGACTAGACTCAGCTGGCTCTGGAAATTTGAATGAAGCTTATATTTACAGCTGGCACAATTTACAAGCAGATATTTACAGTATATACAGATATAGACAGAAATAGACAAGGTAAAAAGGTAATACAAACACAATTCCCCTCCCAGAAACCTGAGTCCCCAGGAGGGGCTCTCAACCACCCCTCACCTTCCCCCTACCCCTCTCAACCTTACCCCAGTCCTAAGGAAGAATGGAGGTTCGGCCAAGAGGGTTAAAAAGCAAGGTGAAGCAGCCAAGCAAAGGGAGGGTGAGGTTAGAAAGCAAGATGGAGTCCAGCCAGCAGCCTCAGCTTCTCCCCAGCAGGCAAAGCTCCCAGCGAAGAGAAGAAGCAAGTGAAGTAATCTTTGTTTTGCCTTTCTTCTTTACACATCCCAGCAAGACTGTGAGGGAAGTAGACCTCACCATTGTTTTCATTTCTCAGTCTATCATCTGGTTCTTCTCACCAAAACATTCTAGCTAGGCTCAAACTAGCACACATGTGAAAGGTAAAACAAAGGATCCCGCATCTGTCTGTATGGTAGAGTTTCAAAGGTAAAGCATTAAACACATCATGGTCTATTTAACTCAAGTGTGCTCTTTTATTCTGAAGACTGGCACAATTATCCGTGTATTTTCACTGCTTAATGTAATTGGTAGTTAAATTAACCACCAAGCAAAAACAACAGGTTTTTTTGGTTGCTTCGTTTTCATAGCTTTCCTCTGATCCTGCAGTGTCACAACTGCCTGCAGGTTAGCAGAGGAACCTGCAGGCACAGAGATGGGGAAAGATGGTTGCAGTATTGGGGCTCCTGACCCAGCCACAAAACTGACAGCGAGGGTGAATGCCTACTCCTTCAAGGTGGGCTCTCTGCCCTCCCTTCCCAGACCACACCTTGAGTACTGTGTTCAGTTCTGGGCCCCCCAGTTTAGAAGGGACATTGAGATGCTTGAACGTGTCCAGAGAAGGGCGACGAGGCTGGGGAGAGGCCTCGAGCACAGCCCTACGAGGAGAGGCTGAGGGAGCTGGGATTGTTTAGCCTGGAGAAGAGGAGGCTCAGGGCAGACCTTATTGCTGTCTACAACTACCTGAGGGGTGGTTGTAGCCAGGAGGAGGTTGCTCTCTTCTCTCAGGTGGCCAGCACCAGAACAAGAGGACACAGCCTCAGGCTGTGCCAGGGGAAGTTTAGGCTTGAGGTGAGGAGAAAGTTCTTCACTGAGAGAGTCATTGGACACTGGAATGGGCTGCCCAGGGAGGTGGTGGAGTCGCCGTCCCTGGAGCTGTTCAAGGCAGGATTGGACATGGCACTTGGTGCCATGGTCTAGCCTTGAGCTCTGTGGTAAAGGGTTGGACTTGATGATCTGTGAGGTCTCTTCCAACCTTGGTGATACTATGAGACTGTGATACCTAGAACTTAGCCCAGGTTGCCCCTTCCTTGCAATCTCACTGAACTCTTACTCTCTTCCCAGTAACTTAAGAGTAGTTGATTCTTTCTAAGGTTTCTCAGGCCTGAGTCAGTGTTGAAAGTAGAGCTTTGTTTAACCTTAAATTACTGGAGTCAACATTTTAAAGACTGTGCAAGGAAAGGAAGCTGGATTTTTGCAACGATATATTTTTATTTAGCTCTACAATATTTTCTTCATGTTTGTGTCATTCTTTCCAAGTTTATGTGGAAGGCTCTGAGATGGTCAATGGACATGTTTGCAGTTGAGGTGAATGTGACTGACAGTCACATTCTCCAGTTGTTAACAGAAATATTAGTAAATGTTTACTAGTTACAAAATTATTTCACCTCTCTAGGTCTGAAATCTTCTTGAAACTCCTTCTGTGCAGACAGAAGACAAGAATTTATTTTCTTAAATACACAAGATTATTTTTGCAGTGTGAATGATATGATTATATAGTGACAATGCTTTCTTCTGGAGATTAATAGTTTATGTTGCTTTTATGGTTCATGATCCAATGAGAATACAAGACCAACTCTTTATTTCCCAGAATGGCTCAAAAATTAATCACTTTTTTGGTTGTGTTATAACAATTGTACAATTGCTAAGTTTGTAAACTTGTGCTGGTTAATGTAAAATGCAGCTTCCTTCTTTTTATCTTTGTTCTTTTAGGTCATATTGAAGTGGTGAAATTGCTTGTGGCCCATGGAGCTGAAGTAACGTGCAAAGACAAGAAATCATATACACCCTTACATGCTGCAGCATCTAGTGGGATGATCAGTGTAGTCAAGTATCTTCTAGATCTTGGAGTTGATGTAAGGAAGAATAAAATAGAGTGATACATACTGCATTATTTTCAATCCTCCTGTTTGTATTGTAGCACACTTTAATTAGGGGCAGGTTATGATACAGTGAAGAGAGTATTTCCAAGGGTCTTCTTTCACATGCTTGTTCTTTTTTGCTGTTCTAGAACCTCATTCCCTCAAGCAGCTTAAGAACCTTGTAGATTTTGCCAGATTTTTTGGAAACAGACTTGTGCTTAGCACGAGGGTGTTTTTGCTGTTGCTGTTCATTTAGTCTTTCTTACTTCAGTGGACTGGAAGTCAGGAAATAGGAATTCCATTCCTAGCTTTGCTACGCAATCCTTTTTGAACTGCAGGAAATTAAGCTCTTTTCTTTCAGCTATTTGTAAAACATAGATGCCATGTAAGTTTTGGGGAGTGGTAAGAACTGATTACTGCAGTAAGGAAGGCCATACTAGTATTGAAATTCAGAATAAATTAAGGCTGTACAGAACCTGTATGTAGGAAGTGTGTTAGCAACAAACTGTGAAACTGTGAAAGAAATCTACATTGTGCATCACGTGTTAGTCTTACAAGGCTGGAGAGTGCTGCTAAAGATCCGTGTTGAGTAGATCAAAATTGACAATTCTGCTGTGCACAGCAACAAATTCTGCTTCTGTGTATCCCCTGCCACCCACAAAAGAAAAAAAAGGACTTTTTGACCTCTGTTTTTGATGGAAACCCATGAACACTGTGGGGAAATCAGAGGTCTGTGCTGTGCTTAGTCTGTAACGTCAGTGCAGACTGCCACATTTTTTTCCATACATGTGTTCTGTCAAGTTGCATACTGCATACAGGAAACTGGTGTGGAGACAATTGGAGGAGGTTGGCTCACTTGTAAAGCAATCCTACTCTTTCCCAGAACACACTTTTCAAAGTAGGACATACTTTTAATTTCTAGTTTTGAAGAACTGCAAAACGTAATGAAGTTGTCCCATGAGATTTTTATTTGTCTTGATTAAATGCTGCAGTAATACCGGTTTCTGCCTGCTAAATAACTGATCTTAGGGTTGTTTTCTTCTGATAGATGAATGAACCAAATGCCTATGGAAATACTCCTCTCCATGTAGCTTGCTACAACGGGCAAGATGTTGTAGTGAACGAACTCATAGACTGCGGTGCTAACGTAAATCAAACGAACGAGAAGGGTTTTACACCTTTGCACTTTGCTGCGGCATCAACACATGGAGCACTGTGCTTGGAGCTTCTGGTCTGTAATGGAGCAGATGTAAATATGAAGGTAGGTGAATCAGAATCCATCCATTGACTCTTAAAGATGTAGTGCACCTTTATCAGAGGTAATTTTTCATGATCATTGTTAGGATAATGTTTGAAAGTTCCCTCTGATTGATGGAGTACTTCTGTTCAAAGTACATACAGAAAAACTGAGTCAGTATGTTGCCTCAGGGAACTTGATCTGAATCTGAAAACCTCAATGGAATGTAATGAGTAGCCCAAAAGGATAAAGAAGAAAGATGACAATACTGTCTATTCAATCTTGAGTATATTTAAATGTCACAGTTCCCCAGATTTGTCTTCCTTAGTCTGTTCAAGAGCAAATAATTTGGAAAAAAAGCAAAATAACTTATTTTTTTCTTATAAATAAACATTAATGAAATCAAGGGTATTTCAGAGAAATGTGTATGAACAGATTAAATGCTGGGGCAGTCAAAGAGCTGATAACATTAGATCCTAAAA
Source organism: Tricholaema leucomelas (assembly GCA_013400475.1). Lineage (NCBI taxonomy): Eukaryota > Metazoa > Chordata > Aves > Piciformes > Lybiidae > Tricholaema lacrymosa > Tricholaema leucomelas. Next base: position 162 of record WAAF01009918.1, on the reverse strand, counting down.
TCTAATTAATAAGGAGGAGTTAGAAATGAGCAATAGCAAAGTAATTAGATTAGACCAGTGGAAAGTCTTAAACAGGTGGAGGTTTAAGACTCCAGCAAAACTTCATGAGCAGGGTCAGTATACATTCCACTTCTCTACTTGGTCAGAAGTTGCTATATGTTC
>WAAF01009896.1:28023-56792 GCA_013400475.1 Tricholaema leucomelas | reverse complement strand
TTTTTTTTTTTTTTTTTTTAACCTTTTTCTGATAGTGGGAAAAATGTTGAACTGATAAAAGAGATTGTTTCCAGATCAGCCTGCTTTAGCAGAGCAAACAATATGACTTTGTGAGCTTGAGAAAGGGTTCAGGGAGGGTTTAGTTCCTTAAAAGTAGATTCAGAACAAATTAGGAATCACTACATTAAGCATAAATTACTGCAAGAGAAATGGGACCTGCACTATGTTATGATAAAATCCAGCTTTTCATTAGCAGTAACTGCTGATGAATCATTCAGAGCCAAGTAGTTTGACCAAGGGGTTTGATGTGTTGCTAATCAGGATGGCATAACACAGGTCTGCATTGCGTGGCACGACTCCAGTTTGCTTATCCTGGTCTCTTGCCCATGTAGCTTCCCAAATCTTCCTTTCCCAGCCAGATGTGGGAAAAATTATTTAACAAACAGAATTCCTGTGATGTGAATTTTCAGATACACAGAGGTTCCCAATCACAGTCTCACAGTCTCACAGTATCACCAAGGTTGGAAGAGACCTCACAGATCATCAAGTCCAACCCTTTACCACAGAGCTCAAGGCTAGACCATGGCACCAAGTGCCACGTCCAATCCTGCCTTGAACAGCTCCAGGGACGGCGACTCCACCACCTCCCTGGGCAGCCCATTCCAGTGTCCAATGACTCTCTCAGTGAAGAACTTTCTCCTCACCTCAAGCCTAAATTTCCCCTGGTGCAGCCTGAGGCTGTGTCCTCTTGTTCTGGTGCTGGCCGCCTGAGAGAAGAGAGCAACCTCCTCCTGGCTGCAACCACCCCTCAGGTAGTTGTAGACAGCAATAAGGNAGAATTGTTTTGGTTGGGAAAGCCCTCCAAGATCTTGAGTCCACTGCTAAATATGACCTTTGAAGATGACTGCAGGCAATCGTGATTTCTGCTGTGAGTAACATCATCAGGAGAATCCTAAGGAGTCAGAGGGACTGGCACCATGTCTTCTGCTTCCTCTTTCTCTTCAGCTACTCCACCACAGCATGCCAGACCCAGCTTTGCATCACAGAATTGTTCTGATTGCCAAAGCCCTCTAAGATCATCAACTCCAGCCATCAAACCGAGACCATCGTGGCCACTAAACCATGTCCCAGGGTGGCATGTCCACAACTTTCTTGACCACTTCCAGAGATGGAGACTTAACTGTTATGCTCTGGAGGTAACTCTCTGGAGGCAGAGCCACATGGATAAGTCAGATATTTTTCCCTCTCCTACTTCTGTGCAAAGACAGCCGTGCTAAAATACCCCTGAAATGCTTTCGATTAGCTCAGCTGCCTGTGCGCTGCGAGAGGTGGAGAGCAATTAAATGATCCATTAATAGATTGGAGTTGTAATTAAAAACTTACTTGACTACGACTGTGTGGCTGGGTCTTTAAAACCAACCAGCACAGATTAGCTTATGTTGTTGGCTCCTAAAGATGCTTTGCTGGTGGTGTGGCTCTCTGACTCTGGCAGAGACATCGGCGCTGCTGCTGTACATTGGGAAAGTTGCTGTTTCTTGCTGAGTTGTATCCCACACCTCATGCACCACTGCTTGCTGGATTCCTGTCTCTCTATGGACACCCTGGACAGAAATGCCAACTTCTTGCACCATCTTTGTGGGGCAGTGGGAGGCTCACATAGGATCACAGGATGTTAGGGGTTGGGAGGGACTCAAAGAGATCATCGAGTCCAACCCCTCTGCCACAGCAGGACCATGCAATCTAGCTCAGGTCTTGGAGGAACACATCCTGATGGGCCTTGAAAGTCTTCAGAGAAGGAGACTCCACAGCCTTTCTGGGCAGTCTGTTCCAGTGCTCTGTGATCTTCACAGTCAAGAAATTCCCCTTATGTTGAGGTGGAACCTCCTGTGCTGCAGCTTCTATCCATTACTCCTTGTCCTATCCCAGGGAGCAAGTGAGCAGAGCCTGTCCCCCCTCTCCTGACCCCCATCTCTCAGGTATTTATAGACATTTATTAAATCCCCTCTCAGTCTTCTCTTCTCCAGACTAAAAAGCCCCAGGTCCCTCAGCCTCTCCTCGTCAGGCAATGTTCTGGTCTCCTAATCATCCTCATAGCCTTCTGCTGGACCCTCTCCAGCAGATCTCTGTGCCTCTTAAACTGGGGAGCCCAACAATGAATGCAGTACTCAAGATGAGGTCTCACGGGGCAGAGTAGAGGCAGACTCTGTTTCCTTGGACCTGTGTCTGTAGAGCATGACAGACGTGCTCAGAGCTGGAAGAAACATTGCCTCTGAGGATCCACTGGTGCTTGTGTGTTTAGAAGCAGCATCTCCTCCAGCCCTGTTTCCTAACCCATGACTTCCCAGGACAAAGACAAACCATCCTGTGTTTATGAGGTGCAGCAGCAGCAGCAGCTCCCAGCATTTCAAAGCTCGTTGAATTCTTGCTTTCATTTTATCTGCTGCTTTGTAGTTCTGGAGCTCTCCAGGGACCAGTGTCAGTTAGTCACAGCAAAGGCTGCCTTCCTGCTTGTCAGTGAGATGTCAGTGTGGGAGAACCTCTGCTTCACAGGTGATGTTGTGCAGCTGAACAGTGCTCTGAAGCAAGGAGCTTGCTGCAAGCTGGAGTGACTTATCAAAGGACCATCCCCAGCCATGGCTACTTCTGGGTTGCTAAACCCCTCTCTATTCTGTTACAAAAGTCCTGGCAGCCTGGTGCAGTCCTCACTGACTGGAAAAGGGTATTTTCAAAACAGGTAGGAAGGAGGAGCTGGGAAACTCCAGGCCAGTCAGTGCCACTTCTGTGCCTGGTAAGATCATGGAGCAGATCCTCCTGGAGGCACTACTGAGACAGGAGAATAGAGAAGAGGTGACTGGGTACAACCAGCATGGCTGCACCAAGGGCAAATCCTGCCTGACAAACCTGGTGGGCTTCTATGAACAGGTCACAACATGAATAGATGAGAGGTGAGTAACTGATGGCATTTACCTGGACATGAGTAAGGCCTTTGACACTGTCCCAAACCACATCCTGGTCTCCAAGCTGGTGACACATGGGTTTGATGAGTGGACCACAAGATGGATAGAGAGCTGGCTTGATGGGGACAGCCAAAGAGTAGCTGTCAATAGGTCCATGTCCAAGTGGAGATCAGTGACAAGCAGAGTCCTTTAGGGATCAGTCTTGGGACCAGTCTTGCTCAACATCTTTGTGGGTGCCATGGACAGAGGCATTGAGTGCAGACTCTCAGCAAGTTTGCTGATGACACCAAGCTGTATGAGCAGCAGACAGGCTGGAGGGCAGGGATCCATCCAGAGGGACCTGGAGAGGCTGGAGAGGTGAGCACAAGCCAACCTCCTGATATTCAACAAGACCGAGTGCAAGGTCCTGCAGTTGGGTCGGGGCAATCCTGAGCACAGATACAGGCTGGGCAGTGAATGTCTGAAGAGCAGCCCTGAGGAGAGGGACTGACTTGGGGGTGCTGGTGAATAAGAAGCTGAACATGAGCCAGCAGTGTGCACTTGCAGCCTGGAGGGCCAACCAGATCTTGGGCTGCATCAGGAGAAGTGTGGCCAGCAGGGCAAGGGAGGTGATTCTCCCCCTCTACTGTGCTCTGCTGAGACCCCACCTGGAGTACTGCATCCAGTTCTGGAGCCACCATTACAAGAAGGATGTGGATGTGCTGGAGTGTGTCCAGAGAAGGGCCACTGGGATGCTCAGAGGGCTGCAGCAGCTCTGCTATGAGCACAGACTGAAAGAGTTGGGGCTGTTCAGTCTGGAGAAGAGGAGGCTCCCAGGTGACCTTCTTGTGGCCTTCCAGGATCTGAAGGGGGCCTACAAAAAAAGCTGGGGAGGGACTTTTTAGGCTCTCAGGGAGTGACAGGACTGGGGGGGATGGAGCAAAACTGGATGTGGGGAGATTCAGATTGGATGTGAGGAGGAAGTTGTTGAGCATGAGAGTGGTGAGAGGCTGGAATGGGTTGCCCAGGGAGGTGGTTGAGGCCCCATGGCTGGAGGTGTTTAAGGCCAGGCTGGATGAGGCTGTGGCCAGCCTGCTCTAGGGTAGGGTGTCCCTGCCCATGGCAGGGGGGTTGGAACTGGATGATCTTTGTGGTCCCTTCCAACCCTGACTGATTCTATGATTCTATGACACACATTGTTTCACCCAAGGCACAGCACAATTATTTCTCTGACCTATTCTGTTTCCTTTGGTTGATTTATTCTAGAAATTCAAACCATTCAAAAGGAAAGAAAGGAATAAGAGGAATTCCTTTGAAGGTAACCAATAGCATTCAAGTTTGAACAGCAAATGAGTGCTTGGTGGACTGCTGACAGCAAATAATTTGTTCATTGACTTTAGCTCTTTTATGTTTCCTAGTTGCCAGCAAACTGCTGATGAACACAAACCCCCATATGGATGTGTCACTCATCTGCAGATCAGTACAAGAGTGATGGAGAAACAGCTCTGGGATGGACCTGACCATGACCAATGCGTGTTTAATGTTCTCAGTCATAGCAATCCCAGGATCAAGAGAAGGTAGGAGTTGGACTCAAAGAGATCATCGAGTCCAACCCTCCTGCCAGAGCAGGATCATACAATCTAGCTCAGGTCACAGAAGAACACATCCAGATGGGCCTTGAAAGTCTCCAGAGAAGATTCCACAGCCCCTCTGGGCAGTCTGTTCCAGTGCTTTGTGACTCTCAGAGTAAAGAATTTCCCCCTTGTGTTGAGGTGGAACCTCCTGTGCTGCAGCTTCCATCCATTGCTCCTTGGCCTATCCCAGGCAGCAGTGAGCAGAGCCTGTCCCCCCCCATTCCTGACCCACAGCCCTCAGATGCTTATAAACATTTATCAAATCCCCTCTAAGTCTTCTCTTCTCCAGACTAAGCAGCCCCAGGTCCCTCAGCCTCTCCTCATCAGAGAGTGCTCCAGTCCCCTAATCATCTTCATAGCCCTCCACTGGACCCTCTCCAGCAGATCCCTGTCGCTCTTCAAATGGGGAGCCCAACACTGAACACAGCATTCAAGATGAGGTCTCACCAGGACAGAGTAGAGGGGGAGGAGAACCTCCCTTGATCTGCTGGACACACTCTTCTTAATACACCCCAGGATCTCATTGACCTTCTTGGCCACAAGGGCACATTGCTGTGCCATGGGTAACTTGTTAGCCACCAGCACCCCCAGGTCCCTCTCCACAGGGCTGCTCTCCATCAGATCACTACTAGAGACACAGGCCCCTCACATCCTTCTTATGAAGAGGTAAGTGTTGGTTTTAGGAACAGGGCCTGATGTAGAATGGATGTAGCTGAAGAATCAGACTTAGCTGCCAGATGCTAAAGTAGCAGCAGCTGCTGAGTTGAACATTTGTATGTCAAGGCTGCTTTTCGAATTCAGTCTAAAATAGAATCACAGAATCAACCAGGTTGGAAGAGACCTCCAAGCTCATCCAGTCCAACCTAGCACCCAGCCCTATCCAGTCAACCAGACCATGGCACTAAGTGCCTCAGCCAGGCTTTGCTTGAACACCCCCAGGGATGCTGACTCCACCACCTCCCTGGGCAGCCCATTCCAATGCCAATCACTCTCTCTGCCAACAACTTCCTCCTAACATCCAGCCTGGCATAGCTTGAGACTGTGTCCCCTTGTTCTGTTGCTGCTTGCCTGGCAGAAGAGACCAACCCCACCTGGCTACAGCCTCCCTTCAGGTAGTTGTAGACAGCAATGAGTTCTACCCTGAGCCTCCTCTTCTGCAGGCTGCACACCCCCAGCTCCCTCAGCCTCTCCTCACAGGGCTGTGCTCCAGGCCCCTCACCAGCTTTGTCACCCTTCTCTGGACATGTTCCAGCATCTCAACATCTCTCTTGAATTGAGGGGCCTAGAACTGGACACAGTACTCAAGGTCTGGTCTGACCAATGCTGAGCACCTCGGAGATGCTTTAAGTGGTTTGTAAAGTATCAGACTCTTAGCTTCTCCGACACTACTGCAGCACTCCCTCTAAGTGCAGCGTTAGTAGGAGAGGTGTCTTACTGCTGGTATTGTGGGTGATGGGGCTGCTGTTAGTGAGGTTCTTAGAGACCTGCCATGCTAAAAGCCTGTGGGGAATGATTTAGGTGTGGAAGGTCTTACTTTAGCACAGAGGGATGGACTTGGGAAGTCTGTTCTCTGGGAGTCTCTCTGTGTACAAGAGATCGAATCAGAAAAAGCTTGGTTGTGATGGTCCCAGCAAGCCATGCTGGAGTTGTTAGTAGTGAAATCACCTTGGAGGATCCACTTGAGTTTGGGATCTGCAAGATTACTTCAGTCTATTTAACCAGAAGAAAAAACTTGGGCCCACCTAGTGAATTCAAGTCTTATTCTCAGGTCCCTTTTCAAAGCTCTTGATGAACCTCTCAACCCCTTGTAAAATAAATAAACTCAAACCAACTTGGCCAACGAAACAGGCTGAGTGTGCAGTGAGGGTGGGGAGACACTGCAACAGGCTGCCCAAGGAGGTCATGGAAGCCTCCTTCCTGGAGGTGTTCAAAGCCAAGTTGGATGAGACCTTGAGCAACCTGGGCTAATGGGAGGTGTCCCTGCCCATGGCTGGGGTTTGGAACTGGATAATCTTTATGGTCCCTTTCCAACCCAACCCATTCTATGAATCTATGATCCCAAGAGCTCCAGATGCCAACTACCAGCTGATGCTTGCATTTGAAGCTGAGATTGGTACCAAATAAATGACTGCTGCTGGTCTGATGCTGCACTTCTTGTGCTGCTGCTATGTGCATTTAATACTGATCCATCATGCAATGAAATATGCATAGGGCACTAAATATGTTGACTGGGATTTCTCAAAAGAACAATTTTCTCTAGAGCCCTACCAAAAGAAAGCAGGCTGAAATAATTTTGCTGCTGCTGGCTTGGAAGAAGGGACAGACTTGTTATTTCATGGAAGATTAATGTGTAGTCAGGAGGAAGAGAGTGCTTCTATTTGGCTCATTCTTCACCAGCAAAAGGCTGGCTTTGTTTCACACTGATTGCCTTCGTCTGATGAATAGATGCTGGTTGAAATGGAATAGGTAAATATTTAGGGACATAAATAACTCAGTCATGGCAGTGACTTGTAGACAATGATATATCAATGCCACTATGGAAATTTGTGTTCAGCATAATAAACAAAAGCTACACTGCCTGACAGGGTTGGTTGGCATTTCTGCAGAAGGATTCCAGGAAGCTGAAATTTCTCTGTGCCAGCTGCACTTGAGCCCAGATTTCCCAAAGTCAGGTACTATGGAGGAAACTGGTTCTGGAGGGATGTGAGCTCCAATCTGCCCACACCTGCCCTGGGCTATGCCTTAGCTACTTGAGTCCTCTTCTGCAGAGCTGCTTTCCAGCTGGCTGGCCTCTGGCCGGTGCAGGTGGATGAGGTCATTTCTCCCCAGGTAGAGCACTTTGTGTATCTCTTCATTAAGCTTTACAGAAGTTTAATGGCCCTTCTGGCAGAGGGCTCAAGAAAGGAGTTTTCTTCCTGGTGTCATTGTGTTTGCTTTCAAACACAATGCTTCTTGCTGTCTTTATTTTCTTTCTATAAGGCAACTGCCAACCAATTCCATGGCTGAAGAACTTCTGATTCATGGAATGAAGTCTGACATCAGAACAGGGCAACAACCTGCTCTAGTCAAGGATGTCCCTGCTGACTGCAGTGGGGGGTAAGTCTAGATGACCTTTGGAGGTCCATTCCAACCTGGACCTTATGAGGAGAGGCTGAGGGAGCTGGGGTTGTGCAGCCTGGAGAAGAGGAGGCTCAGGGAGGACCTCATTGCTGTCTACAACTACCTGAAAGGAGGTTGTAGCCAGGTGGGGTTGGTCTCTTCTCCCAGGCAACCAGCAACAGAACAAAGGGACAGAGTCTCAAGTTGTGCTGGGGGAGGTCTAGGCTGGATGTTAGGAGGAAGTTGTTGGCAGAGAGAGTGATTGGCATTGGAATGGGCTGCCCAGGGAGGTGGTGGAGTCACCATCCCTGGAGGTGTTCAAGCAAAGCCTGGATGAGGCACTTAGTGCCATGGTCTGGTTGATTGGACAGGGCTGGGTGCTAGGTTGGACTGGATGAGCTTGGAGGTCTCTTCCAACCTGCTTGATTCTGTGATTCTATTCTATGATTCTATGCCAAACTGGGCAGAGCCTTAACTAGGAGCCTGTGGATTTTATCTTCTCCTGCAGGAAAAGTGGAATCACAAAATAGGAAAATGAGCTTAATGAAAATTGACATTGCTATGTCTAGGCAGAGGCAGGTCACAGGACAAAATAACTGCACACTTTGACTAAGTCCATATCCAAATCATGTTTGTTTTTATTTGCCCCTGCAGTAAATTAAAAGAAGAATAAGGCTGGAGTAAATGAAATGAAAACATTTTGGTTTAGTCTCCATTAGATGTTTTAGTTGACTGGCAAAGAATTTATAGCTGTTTTGCTGGTGGGAAAAAAATATTATTATTACCTTATTTCATTGTTTTCTGTTTAGTGATCCAAAAATAATCAATTACTCCTAAAATATGCAACTTACTTCCAAAACTGGAAGTGTCTGAGAAAGAGAATCAGATGCTTCTCCTCCTTTACTCTGCTCTCCTCAGACCCCACCTGCAGTACTGTGTGCAGTTCTGGAGCCCCCAGCACAAGAAGGACATGGAACTGCTGGAGCCAGTCCAGAGGAGAGCCACGAAGATGCTGAGAGGGCTGCAGCAGCTCTGCTATGAGGACAGGCTGAGAGAGTTGGGGCTCTGCAGCCTGGAGAAGAGAAGGCTTCGAGGAGACCTTAGAGTGGCTTTGCAGTATCTGAAGGGAGCCTACAGGAAGGCTGGGGAGGGACTATTGACAAGGTCTGGGAATGTCAGGACGAGGGGGAATGGGTTTAAGCTGGCAGAGGGGAGATTTAGACTGGATGTTAGGAGGAAGTTCTTTGCAGTGAGGGTGGTGAGACACTGGCACAGGTTGCCCAGGGAGGTTGTGATTGCCTGGCAGAAGAGACCAATCCCTACCTGTCTACAGCCTCCTTTCAGATAGTTGTAGACAGCAATGAGGTCTGCCCTGAGCCTCCTCTTCTGCAGGCTGCACACCCCCAGCTCCCTCAGCCTTTCCTCATAGGGTTTGTGTTCCAGGCCTCTCACCAGCTTTGTCACCCTTCTCTGGACACATTCCAGCATCTCAACATCTCTCTCGAATTGAGGGGCCCAGAACTGGACACAGTGGAGGATGTTCCTTGGGACTGCAGGGTGCTTGGACTAGATGAGCTTTGGAGGTCCCTTCCACTCCAAACCATTCTGTGATTCTATCATGTATTTCACAGTCTAATTTTACTGACTATTCTTTTGTCTCCTGTGGAAGACTGACAGCCTGACTAATCTCCATGACTTCTTTTCTGGGAAGTCATCTCTGCATTTCCTTTCTGCTGTTCCTTGTGGTTGTATCATCCATGATTCATCTCCTTCGGTTAAGTCGCCTAAGTCTGCGCTGCTGAATTTTGCAGTGCCATTTATTTAGGGGGCTGTGCTTTATCAAACAGAGTTAGTGATTGTACAGTAAGCAACCCTTTTCAGTGCTGTAATTAGCCAAATCTCTCAGATTTCATCTCACCCGAGTTAAACTCGAGTGTTTTCCTTCCTTAGCACTGTTAGATCCCTTTTCAAACAGCTCATTTGAGGGAGAGGTTGAAGCACAGGATTTCTCTGGGTGTGTATGAGAGGTATCATCTGGCCAGACAGCAGCCCCATGACAACTTGGCTCTTGCAAAACAGAAGACTTGGTGCCAGATGCAAAATCTGTGCTCTTTGCATCTCCTCTCTGATGCCAGCTTTTAAGTTGTCCTTTTTGGAAGAGCATCTTTCTATGGATATTGAATATTTGTTTATGCACAGGACTGCTGTCAGCTATTTAGCCTTCCCCCCCCCCAACCTCGAAAAGAAGCATCTCAGAAGGTCCCTATTGAGTGAAATGATTGAATGACTTCTATAAGAAAGTAGTGTTCAAAACCCTGCACCATTCTGCAGCTAACCCCCTAATGTTCTGATGTTTCTCATTGATCCAGGACCAGCAGTGTCTTTGGCAGCACACAAGGAGCATAAACCAAGTGCTTTATGTACCTGCAGGTTTCTGACTCAATCCAGCCAGCCACAGTATGCCTGTGACTAGTGAAAAAACTCAAGCAAAGAGGAAGAGGCAGGTCTTTGTCTGCCGTAAGTCAGTGCCATTTCATCAAACTATCACTTTTTCCCTGAGAACCTGACTCATTTTTACTCCCAGCCAGTGTCAAGGAGTGAAGCAAAGCCAATGTCCTAGTGTGATACACTTTGCTTCCTAATCAGTAGGATCACAGGATCACAGAATGTCAGGGGCTGGAAGGGACCTTGAAAGATCATCCAGTCTAGGCTTCCCAGGTCAAGAGGGACAAGGACATGCTGGAGAGGATCCAGTGAAGGCTACAGAGATGCTGAGGAGACAGGAACATCTCTCTTACAAGGAGAGGCTGAGAGACCTGGGGTGGCTTAGCCTTGGAGAATCATAGAATCGGCCAGGTTGGAAGAGACAGCCAAGATCATCCAGTCCAACCTAGCACCCAGCCCTGGCCAATCAACCAGACCATGGCACTGAGTGCCTCATCCAGGCTTTTCCTGAACACCTCCAGGGACAGCAACTCCACCACCTCCCTGGGCAGCCCATTTCAATGCCAATCACTCTCTCTGACAACAACTTCCTCCTAACATCCAGCCTAGACCTACCCCAGCACAACTTGAGGCTGTGTCCCCTTGTTCTGTTGCTGCTTGACTGGGAGAAGAGACCAACCCCACCTGGCTACAGCCTCCCTTCAGGTAGTTGTAGACAGCAATGAGGTCTGCCCTGAGCCTCCTCTTCTGCAGGCTGCACACCCCCAGCTCCCTCAGCCTCTCCTCACAGGGCTGTGCTCCAGGCCACTCACCAGCCTTGTTCCCCTTCTCTGGACACCTTCCAGCACCTCAACATCTCTCTTGAATTGAATTGAGAAGAGCAGCCTGAGAGGACATCTTGTCAATGCTGACCAATATCTAAAGGGTGGACACCATGAGGTTGGTTCTGGGCTCTTCTCGCTGGTGCCCAGTGACAGGACTAGGGGCAATAGGTGCCAGCTAAACACAGGAGATTTCACTTGAAGTTAAGGAGAAACTTCTGTACTTTGAGGCTGTTGGAGCCCTGGAGCAGGCTGCCCAATAGAGAATGTGAAATCTGCTTCTTTGGAGATGTTCACAACCCATCTGAATGTGTTCCTGTGCAACCTGCTCTGGCTGACCATGGTTTAGCAGCAGGGTTGGACTGGAGGATTTCCAGAGGTTGCCTCCAGCCCCCACTATTCTGTGGTTCTGTGCAGGATCAAGCTTAGGCATCCACACTGAAATGGTACTTTGGCAAGTGGGCAATGCTGAGTAATATGTTGTGCTTGGCTTCCCTGGTGTGCATTGAGCTGATAAGGGGAAAACTTCAGGTGTGATTTTTTTTATTCAGTTGCTCTGAGTCCCTTTTAGTTGTATCTTAGGAATTACTCCTTGAAGAATGTTTCCCTCTGCTTTATAAAATTTGTTTATGGCAGGGGGGATAGAGTGGATGATCTCCAGAGGTCACTTCCAACTTCTTGCAGCCCAGAGAGCCAACCAAATCCTGGGCTGCATCAGGAGAAGTGTGTCCAGCAGGGTGAGGGAAGTGATCCCCCTTCCTCTACTCCACACTGGTGAGACCCCACCTGGAGCATCCAGTTCTGGAGCCCCTGTTACAAGAGGGATGGGGACATGCAGGAGCATGTCCAAAGAAGGGCCACGAGGATGCTCAGAGGGCTGCAGCAGCTCTGCTGTGAGGACAGACTGAAAGAGTTGGGGCTGTGCAGTCTGGAGAAGAGAAGTGACCTTATTGTGGCTTTTCAGTATCTGAAGGGGGCCTACAAGAAAGCTGGGGAGGGACTTTTTAGGCTGTCAGGTGGTGATAGGACTGGGGGGAATGGAGTAAAGCTGGAGATGGGTGGATTCAAGCTGGATGTTAGGTAGTTGTTGAGCATGAGAGTGGTGAGAGCCTGGAACGGGTTGCGCATGGAATTGGTCAAAGCCCTATCCCTGGAGGTCACAGAATCATAGAATCATCCAGGTTGGAAGAGACCTCCAAGACCATCCAGTCCAACCTAGCACCCAGCTCTGAGGCTCTGGACAGCCTGATCTAGTGCAAGGTGTCCTTGCCTAGGGCAGAGGGGTTTGGAAGTAGATGCTCCTTGTGGTCCATTCCAACCCTGACCGATTCTATGGTTCTATAACCCTCACCACGCTGGGATTCTGTCATTCTGTGATTTGAAACCTGAAGCAGTGCTGGATCTGTTTGCAGTCTGTAACATAATGGCACCACCTCATTGAAAAGGGCTGTTTGCTAACCCCCCAAATTGCTGTTCAGACAGGGTTGGTTGAAAGCCTGGAATTAAGGTAACAACATACAGCTGACCTTCAATAAAGAGCAACAAAAAGGGGCTGTGGTTCAAAAGTAATTTGTGTCTGAAACTGTTGTCCTTGGCAACACACCTACAGGCTTTGTCTGGGGAATGTGTTACTGTTTTGTCTGCCAGAAGATGGGAAAAAAGCATATTTAATGAAAATAAGAGATAAAAATACATTATTATAGAGGGGAGAGGAAAGACTCTGTGTTACCACAGCAATTCTCTATGTTTGTAAATCCCAGTCAAAAGTTGTCAAAGAATTAGAGAGGAGTAGATTTAGAGTGGATGTTAGGAACAAGTTCTGCACCATGAGGGTGCTGGTATGCTGCAACAGCTCGTCCATGAAGGTGGTTGAAGCCTCAACCCTGGAGATATTCAAGGCCAGACTTGACAAATCTTTGAGCAACTCGATCTAGTGGATGATGTCCCTGCTGAGCTGCAGGGGAGAGTAGATACAATTAATCGTAATCCCCTTGGAATGGGCTGCCCAGGGAGGTGGTGAAGCCACCATCCCTGTAGATGCTCCAACAGCCTCAAAGTACAGAAGTTTCTCCTTAACTTCAAGTGAAATCTCCTGTGTTTAGCTGGTATTTACTGCCCCTAGTCCTGTCACTGGGCACCAGCGAGAAGAGCCCAAAACCAACCTCATGGTGCCCACCCTTTAGATATTGGTCAGCATTGACAAGATGTCCTCTCAGGCTGCTCTTCTCAATTCAAGTCAAGAGAGATGTTGAGGTGCTGGAAGGTGTCCAGAGAAGGGGAATGAAGCTGGTGAGGGCCTGGAGCACAGCCCTGTGAGGAGAGGCTGAGGGAGCTGGGGGTGTGCAGCCTGCAGAAGAGGAGGCTCAGGGCAGAGCTCATTGCTGTCTACAACTACCTGAAGGGAGGCTGTAACCAGGTGGGGTTGTGGTGGGGTTGTGCTCTTCTGCCAGGCAACCAGCAACAGAACAAGGGGACACAGCCTCAAGTTGTACTGGGGTAGGTCTAGGCTGGATGTTAGGAGGAAGTTGTTGTCAGAGAGAGTGATTGGCATTGGAATGGGCTGCCCAGGGAGGTGGTGGAGTTGCCATGCCTGGAGGTGTTGAAGCCAAGCCTGGCTTGTGGCCTCCTCGCCACAGGCTGAGGCACTTAGTGCCATGGTCTGGTTGATTGGCCAGGGCTGGGTGCTAGGTTGGACTGGATGATCTTGGAGGTCTCTTCCAACCTGTTTGATTCTATGATTAGAGTTAGGGCTACGTATTAGGAGTTATGGTGAGGGTTAGAGTTCATTAGGGTTAGCGAGAGGCTGCAAGCACTCAGGCAGCATTTTAACCAAGGGAAGGTTATTATGATCACAGCCTGGAATTGTCCAGAGAGAAAAAAGAGATATTTGGTAGAATGAGGCTTTATTTTAGAAGAAAAGGTGTAACAGTATCTGACAGCCTCATCTGGCTGAAGCTAAATCCACTCAGACTAGAAATTATACCCACATTTCTAATCAGGATAGCAGTTTAAGCTTTGAAGAAGCTCACCTAGGGGTTTGTCTCTCCCTATAACTTAATAACTCTCTGTTTTTAAAAGATACTATCCAGCTTGTAGATAACCTATGGATTTCACAAAGCTGTCACTCAGTGGAAGCCATCAGACTGCTGTCTTCTCCAGTCTTTCTCCAAGAACCCTGCATACTATGGGGCAGAGCTGGCTTCACAGCCTGGATTTCATTCTGAGTTTCTCTTCAGGTCTATTCCTGCATTGTGCCATTGGACCTTGCATATCAAATTCCCTTCGTTTTCTTAGCTGGAATTCTAACCAACTCTTTCGACCCAGAGTCCAACATCTTTCTTGGTTTCACTGGCATCTCTGCTGTCTGGGTGGCCAGTCTTGCTTTCTAATTTGGGATCTTCACCTGGTACAACTAAGCTTTTGTCCTATATCTACTATCCAGCCACCTCAAATTCTCCACACTCCCCTGAGCTCTGTAGCTAATCTGCCTTCTCATTTTCTTGTTTCTCACTGCTGAAAACTCTGAGAGCATAATTGGACCTTACTGACCCTAAGCAACTGCACCTGGGACCTCTCCTTGCTACATGATCATTGGCCCAGAAGCCTTATTTAAGCTCAGACCTGACCCAAGCTCTGACCTACTTCTCTAGTTCTGAATGTTGCCCTTATTTCCTTAGGTGGATGTTGTAGCCTTGTCTCAAGCTGGTCCCAGATATCCCCCAGAGACTTTGATGCTACAGACAGAAATCCATGCTGGTTACAGCCCTGTTTCTGCAAGGAAGACCCAGAAACCATGAGAAGCCAAATAATTGAGTGAGTACAGCTAAAGGGTTGCAACCAAATGGCAGCAATGAGCTTGCAGTTGCTAAACCCCAACCCAGGTAGAAGTAAAGCACCAAATTACAGCTGGGATGCTCATAGTGGAAGCTGTGATTGAATCTTCTGAGTAGTTTGGTATTGTCAGAATGAAATATCTTTAATTTGGTGGGCTCAGGCTAACAGGGACTTACTTGATCCAGCACTATCAAAGTGCTTAGACTTTGTTGCAAGACTTGGAACACCTCATGATAAGATGGGTCAGAGAGAGAACAGGCAGCAACTACCCTGTCTGTTGTGTNAGTCCCAAGGAAGAATGGAGGTTTGGCCAAGAGGATTAAGAAGCAAAGGTGAATCAGCCAAAGCAAATGGAGAGTGAGGATAGAAAGCAAGATGGAGTTCAGCCAGCAGCCTCAGCTCCTCAGCAGGCAAAGAGCTGAGAGCAAAGCCCAGAGTGAAGTGCCCCAAGCGAAGTGACCTTATCTCATGTTCTGTTTTTCCTTTCTACACATCTCAGCAAGACTGTGAGGGAAGTAGACCTCACCATTGTTTTCATTTCTCAGCCTATCATCTAGTTCTTCTCACCAAAACATTCTAGCTAGGCTCAAACTAGCACAGGGAGGTATAGGCTTGATACTGGGAGGAAGTTGTTGCCAGAGAGAGTGATTGGTGTTGGAATGGGCTGCCCAGGGACATGGTGGAGTCACCATCCCTGGAAGTGTTCAGGAAAAGCCTGGATGAGGCACTTAGTGCCATGATGTAGTTGAATGGCCAGGGCTGGGTGTTAGGTTGGCCTGGATGATCTTGGAGGTCTCTTCCAACCTGGTTTATTCTATAATTCTGGTGGCAAATCATTTCTGTGATCAGCACAAAGCTGTCCGAGTTGATTTGTTCGATTGTCAGCTTTTGAATAAGCTGACTTGTCAGCCTCAAGTGTTTTTCTGCCTGGGGTCAGTCACTGGGGGTTTAGGTTGAATTTGTTTTTGACTAGCCTGAGCCACAGGATTGGGAACAGACATTGGGAAACTGAAAACTAAGAATCGCATTTTGAGGAAATGGAATGTTCTGTTGTAATCAGGAGTGACAATGAAATGTAAGCTGGCATGTTAAAGTGGACAGCTCTGGAATGTGAGTGGGTTATGATTTCTGTCTGATTAGCAAGTCCCTTCTTCAAGTGATGGTGTCCTGACAGCTGCTATTTTAGGAGAGCGAAGCAGTGGAGGAAGAGGCTTCAAGCAGAAGGCTGGGGTTACACACAAGGTTTTTAGCTACAGGATTCGATTCTCTCTTTCAATTTTAACCACTTAATTGCCACACCTTTGCTTTTTAATCTGTTTCTCTGAAAGCTAACTAATCATTTCCACTGCAGTCCTGGCTCACTGAAGAGGTCCCAGGACACTGGAAACTGGCCAAGGTGATCCCCATCCACAAGAAGGGTTGGATGGAGGAACCTGGGAACTACAGACATGTCAGCCTGACCTCAGTGCCAGGGAAACTGATGGAGCAGGTTATCTTGGGGGTGATAAGAGCTCACCTGAGGGATGGCAAAGGGCTCAGGCCCAGCCAACATGGATTTAGGAAGGGCAGATCCTGCCTCTCCAACCTGATCTCCTTCTATGATCAGGTGAGCCGCTTGGTGGATGTGGGGAGGCCTGTGGATGTGGTCTGTCTGGACTTCAGCAAGGCCTTTGACACTGTTCCCCACAGCAAACTGCTGGCTAAGCTGTCAGCCCACGGCTTGGATGGCAACACTCTGTGCTGGGTGAGGAACTGGCTGGAGGGCAGAGCCCAGAGAGTGGTGGTGAATGGTGCCACATCCAGCTGGCAGCTGTCACTAGTGGTGTCCCTCAGGGATCAGTGCTGGGCCCCATCCTCTTTAACATCTTCATAGATGATCTGGATGAGGGCATCGAGTCAGTCATCAGCAAGTTTGCAGATGACACCAAGCTGGGGGCTGATGTGGCTGGGTTGGAGGGCAGAAGGGCTCTGCAGCGGGACCTTGACCGCCTGGACAGATGGGCAGAGTCCAAGGGGATGGCATTCAATGGCTCCAAGTGCCAGGGGCTGCACTTTGGCCACAACAACCCCATGCAGAGATACAGGCTGGGGTCGGAGTGGCTGGAGAGCAGCCAGACAGAGAGGGATCTGGGGGTGCTGATTGATACCCGCCTGAACATGAGCCAGCAGTGTGCCCAGGTGGCCAAGAGAGCCAATGGCATCCTGGCCTGCATCAGGAATGGTGTGGCCAGCAGGAGCAGGGAGGTCATTCTGCCCCTGTACTCTGCACTGGTTAGACCACACCTTGAGTACTGTGTTCAGTTCTGGGCCCCCCAGTTTAGAAGGGACATTGAGATGCTTGAGCGTGTCCAGAGAAGGGCAACGAGGCTGGGGAGAGGCCTCGAGCACAGCCCTACGAGGAGAGGCTGAGGGAGCTGGGATTGTTTATCCTGGAGAAGAGGAGGCTCAGGGGTGACCTTATTGCTGTCTGCAACTACCTGAGGGGTGGTTGTAGCCAGGAGGAGGTTGCTCTCTTCTCTCAGGCAGCCAGCACCAGAACAAGAGGACACAGCCTCAAGCTGTGCCAGGGGAAATTTAGGCTTGAGGTGAGGAGAAAGTTCTTCAGTGAGAGAGTCATTGGACACTGGAATGGGCTGCCCAGGGAGGTGGTGGAGTCGCCGTCCCTGGAGCTGTTCAAGGCAGGATTGGACGTGGCACTTGGTGCCATGGTCTAGCCTTGAGCTCTGTGGTGAAGGGTTGGACTTGATGATCTGTAAGGTCTCTTCCAACCCTGATGATACTGTGAGACTGTGATCACATCAGCACTTCCTCTGTGCTCAGTTCCATTCATGGCAAATTTAAGCTTTATTTAAGGGCTTCAGCTAGTTTCCAAACCCTCTGCAGATAGATGAGAAAGCTAACGAACCACCCCAAAGTCACTCCTGAAATCAGTGACACAGTCTGAGACAGTCCTTAAGCTGTTTGCCCTGCTTCCAGCTCAACACCACCTTCCACCTGTTATTCCGCAATGCATCAAATGGCATGAGAATGGCTTTTGTTAACAAAGGCTTTCATCCATATACCACTGTCTGGAGGACTGCACTGCTTGGGGCTTGCCTGAGAGCAGCATTGTGATGCTCTTCAAGTTATAAAGAAGGAGTTTGAGATAATTGTTGTGGGTTTAACAGGGCTGGGCGATAGGTTGGACTGGATAATCTTGGATTTCTCTTCCAACCTGGTTGATTCTATGATTCCAACGTAGCAGACTTTGTAATGGCCACAGAACTTTGAGTTGTGAATCATGTTCTTTGCTGCAAGAGTGGTCAGGCATTGCAACAGGCTGCCCAGGGAAGTGGTGGAGTCACCATCCCTGGAGGTGTTCAAGGAACTTGTGGACATGGCACTGGGGGACATGGTTTAATGGCCACAGTGGAGTTGGGTGGACGGTTAGGCTCAGTGATCTTTCTTCTTTTGTGATTCTATATCTTTTTATTGTTTTGAACAACAAAATATATCAACCATGAGATGCTAGTAGGGGCTGGGAAGTGAACAGCCTCCTTAGGAAAGGATTTGTATGCAGAGAATAGAAGCAGCACAAAAAATGTCTTCAGATCTTTCCCAGGATGTGCTTTTTCCATGCGTCGTCACTTTCATTTTCCTCTTGGATACTGCCAGTGATTGGAGTTGGGAGTGATGACTTCTTGAGCTGTGTTCCCTCTCTCTCCCCACTCAATTGATTCTTCACAGAGAGAGTGATTGGCATTGGAATGGGCTGCCCAGGGAGGTGGTGGAGTCACCATCCCTGGAGGTGTTTAAGAGGAGGCTGGATGAGGCACTTAGTGCCATGGTCTAGTTAATTAGAAGGATTAGGTGATAGGTTGGACTTGATGATCCTAAAGGTCTTTTCCAACCTGGTTGATTCTGTGATGATTCTGTAGTGTTGAACAGCATTTTCTATCCCCCCAGTACATGTACTAAGACTCTATTCCAACAGACATCAAAAAGTATGTTTGTAGGATTGTTATCAGTTGGGGAGATGGATTTGGCAGCTGGAGGACTGCTTTGGTGCTAAACTCACTACACCCCCAAGCACATCAGGGTTTTATTGAAGCCAGAATTATTCCATTAGGCTGTGAGTCACCTGAACCCCACTGCCTGGCAAGACTGCAGGGTGTGAGTGGTGGTTGAAGGCTACATGGGAACAGGCAAGAGCCTGCATGTAGCTGGGGTGGGCATGGGAACAGCTGAATGCAAACACAATCACCTCTTCAGGAGAGCACAGTTTTTACCTGAGGAGGAGCAGGTCATTAAAGCCAGAGGACTGGGGAGCACAGCACAGCATGCTCTTAAGCACCTTAAGTTCTCTGTGCTGAGATCTAGAAGCCAAAGTGAAAATTCAGAGATTCATGGAATCTATTTGGGTTGGAAGGGACCATAAAGATCATCCAGTCCCAAATCCCCTGCCAAGTATGAGGACATTAGCCCAGGTTGCTCAAGGCTTTACCAACCCGGCCTTGAACACATTCAGGGAGGGAGCTTCCACAGTCTCCCTGGGCAACCAGTTTCAAAGTCTCACCACCCTTACTGGAAAGAATTTCTTCCTAATCTCCTCTCTTCTAGCTTAAAGCCATTGCCCCTCTTCTTATCAGTACAGAAGGAAAAGGCAAAAAGGCCAACAAGAAGGTCCCTGACTTTGGTGACGCCAGACAACCATTAGATTAGGGAAGGGAAATACCTTAGTAGAGGTTCACCTAAGACTACAGCTGCAAATCAGTCTTTTGGAGGGGATAGTGAAGTGTTCAGTCTGCAGGACATGATTAGCTGAATCAGAGGAGATGGGGATTCATATGTACAAAGAGGGTAGATCAGCTAAGCAGAGACGAGAATGCACTGATCCGAGGAGAAATGCCCACAGATATTCCAACAGGATGAGAGAGCACAGAAAAAGGGCTTTGTGGTGCAGCTTCAACCTCAGTTGTGCTTGCTTGAGACCACTCTCCTTGCGAGTAGATGGTTTGGGTTTTGGGTTCGTGACAACATCCTTGTAAAGTGCCTTCCCCTACAAGACACCCTGCAGATTTTTCCCTGCAGGGTAAAAGGCAAAGATGGAATTTAGGCTGCCTGATGATGGATTATTTGTCTTGCTTGAGGGCCTGGCTGTGCCAGTGAGTTCTGTGCTTCTGCCACTTGCCATGGGAACAGCACGGAACTTAAACATCAGCAAAGGAATGGTTGGACTCTGTGATCTCAAAGGTCTTCTCCAACCAGAATGCTTCTAGGATTACTTTGGTTGCTGCATGCCTGTTTAAAATGAGTTTTTACTCCTTGCAGCACTTTTTCAGGGTTAATTTGCTTTCTCTTTGCTGGACCTCTGAGGCGCCAAATACTTCTTTATGCAATGGAGCAACTTCCAGGGCAGAGCTGAGTCTCACTCCCCTCAGCTTCTGCTGGCTTCTCCAGGGAATAGAGGTGTCCAAGACAGTGCCCTGAAGGACTGCATGCTTCTCCATTAGGAAGGTGCAGTAATTAACTAATGTTTTGAGATGGGAAAGAAACAGTAGGAGGTTGAAGTCACTTCCAATTGGCAAGAGGCTCGCATATAAATCATCTTCTTTCTTCAGGAGTTGTTACATGAAATCAGTTATATTTGAATATAAAATAGCTTATCCTTTCCCTCATCTGGCAAGAGGTGGTATGAGACTTCTCACTTTTTTTTTCCCCCCTCACAAGAATTCACATGGAGGGGGATTATTTAATTGTAAAGCTTGGATCTGTTCTTTAAAAAACCAAACAGAAAAAGGATATATATATGTATATATGTATGTATGTATATTTTAATATGCATTTTTCAGTAATACAAATGGGAACTTGAATAGCTTGGCAGTCTGCAGACAAGCTGTGTTTCATGCCTTAATGAATTTATAATGCTTCCTAAACTTGTTTGCACTCATTGGTCTAAAATTTGGAATAGAATTTAGAATCATAGAATCAATCAGGTTGGAAGAGACCTCCAAGCTCATCCAGTCCAACCTAGCACCCAGCCCTATCCAGTCAACCAGACCATGGCACTAAGTGCCTCAGCCAGGCTTTTCCTGAACACCCCCAGGGACGGTGACTCCACCACCTCCCTGGGCAGCCCATTCCAATGCCAATCACTCTCTCTGTGAAGAACTTCCTCCTAACATCCAGCCTACACTTCCCCCAGCACAACCTGAGACTGTGTCCCCTTGTTCTGTTGCTGGTTGCCTGGCAGAAGAGACCAACCCCCACCTGGCTACAGCCTCCCTTCAGGTAGTTGTAGACAGCAATGAGGTCTGCCCTGAGCCTCCTCTTCTGCAGGATAAACAACCCCAGCTCCCTCCTATCTATTAGGTTTAGATATTTTAAAGGAATCTTATGAATTAGCTGTCCTGGTGTCCTGGATAGCCCAAATTCCTCTCAGTCTGTGGATTGAAGGGGAGAGGAAAGTCATGAAAATCCTGTTTCCCCCCCTTGCCCTGCAGGCTTGAAAGGAGGGGAGCAAAGGGTTGTTCCCGCAGGAGAGGTGACCTGTGCAGATGCCCACACTGAAATCAGGCTGGTGACTGGCTGTGTTCTTCATGCCTAGGGAATGATAAATCAACTCTTTGTCTAGGAACAAGTATAAATATTGGAGTGCTTCCTGCCTTGGGTACTTCCCAAGGCAGGGCAAGGGAGGTGATTCTCCCCCTTTACTCTGCTCTCCTCAGACCCCACCTGCAGTACTGTGTGCAGTTCTGGAGCCCCCAGCACAAGAAGGACATGGAACTGCTGGAGCCAGTCCAGAGGAGAGCCACGAAGATGATCAGAGGGCTGCAGCAGCTCTGCTATGAGGACAGGCTGAGAGAGTTGGGGCTCTGCAGCCTGGAGAGGAGAAGGCTTCGAGGAGACCTTAGAGTGGCTTTGCAGTATTTGAAGGGAGCCTACAGGAAAGCTGGGGAGGGACTATTGACAAGGTCTGGGAATGTCAGGACGAGGGGGAATGGGTTTGAACTGGCAGAGGGGAGATTTAGACTGGATGTTAGGAGGAAGTTCTTTACAGTGAGGGTGGTAAGGCACTGGAACGGGTTGCCANTGTGAGCGCAGCCTTGTCCCGTGACCATCCTACTCAGGAAGAAGTGCTAGAGACATTTCTGAGTTTGGTGGCTCTGTGACTGGTTTCAGACTTCTGTGGCATGGATCTCTATTGGATATCGTTGGTAATGTGTCACAGCCTAGCTCAGCAGTGGCTGGAGAGCAGTCACGAAGAAAGGGACCTGGGGATAGCAGCTGGCAATGAGCCAGCAGTGTGCCCAGGTGGCCAAGAGAGCCAATGGCAACCTGGCCCGGATCAGGAACAGTGTGGCCAGCAGGACAAGGGAGGTTATTCTCCCCTGTACTTAACACTTGTCAGGCCACACCTTGAGTGCTGTGTCCAGTTCTGGGCTCTCAATTCAAGAGAGATGTTGAGGTGCTGGAATGTGTCCAGAGAAGGGCAATGAAGCTGGTGAGGGTCCTGGAGCACAGCCCTGTGAGGAGCGGCTGAGGGAGCTGGGGGTGTGCAGCCTGGAGACGAGGAGGCTCAGAGGTGATCTCATTGCTGTCTACAACTACCTGAAGCCCAGAACTGGACACAATACTCAAAGTGTGACCTGACCAGTGTTGAGTCATAACCTTCCTTGCCCTACTGGCCACACTGTTCCTGACACAGGCCAGGATGCCGTTTGGGTCCTGGCACTTCTCAAAAGTTCTCTTTGCAGTGCCTTTCAGGGATGTTGAAAGTGGAACAAGATAGATGTCCCAGGCTGTGCTTGCTCAGAGTGCTGTCCTGCCACAGGCTGCTTTTGTATGTTCACCACTATGCCCATTTTGCCCACAGGATGTTTGTTGTCATCACTGTTGGACTTGAAAAGCTCTAGTCCATACGTCAATTTGTGCATGCAGCCAGCTGCTTTTTCTTCCCGTGGCTGAAGCTGGGTGGTTCTTCCACCCTTTTCTGTTGTGAAAACAGAGGAGAAGCTTTTGTCTACATCTTGTATTGAGTCTGACTTGTTGGTAAACATTGGCTGCCTCTTCTCAAGCACTTCTTCAGTACACAATCCACTGCCTGCAGAGGGTTTTGATGCCTCTTAGCCCTGTGAGAGTGACCTGCTGAAACACATGTTTTTCAAATCTGAGCAAGAATCAAACACTTGAAGAGCAGCTTGTGTAGAACTCAGTAACGCTAAGACAGACCTGTAAGCTCTTTGCTAGAAATGACTATTGCAGAGGCAGAATGAGGTGGAGGAGCAGAGCAGCAGCACTGCCAGGTTGAGGCTTGAACTTCTGCTCAAATGCTACACAGATATCCCAGTCCTTCCAAAAGCCTGGCTTTTCACTCAGGTTTTGCATAATGTGTTGGTTGTTTTCCCCTCCTGGACTTTTATAAGGAAAGAAAAGTTAACCCAGGCTCAGGAATGCTTTTCTTGCATCACTAATCATTCTCACCCATCGACTGCCTCCAGCTCTGATGGAAAAGTGAGAAGATTTCTGAGTCCTAGGTCTGCTTGGTAACCCCTCCCTGTGCTGTCCTCCAGTGGCTGTTGTCTTCATGCTCACCAATGATGCCAGCAGTGGGCAGCTGGTTGCCCAGCACAGCTCCAGCAGAACATGGCTTGTGCCTTAACTTTCCCTGCAGAGGCAGCTGAGGACATGGAGGGGAGTTGAGGTTACTGCAGGAGAGGAGGGAGGGATGGGTGTGGAGCCGAGGAATTGCACTTGAGCTGCAAGCAATCATTCTTCATTAGTCCTCCTGCAAAGACTTGCAATCATTCTTCTCTATCTGTCCAGAGACCATTTTAATCATCTGGGACAGGGCAGTTCAGGGGCTTTGTCCTGACTGTGCCTCCAGAGGCTGCTCCTTTGGTTGGGTAATCCACTGTGCAGTGTAAGGACCCCAGGAACTTGCCAGGGATCATTAGGAGAATGTGTCAGCTGTAGCTGCAGTCCTCCCTGGACCACTGAACACTGCAGTGCTTCAGAACCAGTCTCAAAAGGAAAAAAGAAACTCCTTAGAGGATTTAGTGTTTAGTGTTAAGGGGAGAATAGCTCCTCTCTCTTGAAGCTCCTGCTGTCCCTGCTACGAGTCACAGGGGTTGAAAATAAAAGGAGAAACAAAATCTTGAAAGTCTTAGGACAGGGAGAGATTCAATAATAAAGTCTGAAGCAACTCAATCATATCAATGAGATATTTTGGATCAGTGATGCAGGAGAGCTGTCTTAGACCCTTTGCCTTGGCAAAATGAATCATACAATCATAGAATCAACCAGATTGGAAGAGATCTCCAAGCTCATCCAGTCCAACCTAGTACCCAGTCCTGTCCAATCAACNGCCTCTCACCAGCTTTGTCACCTTTCTCTGGACATGTTCCAGTATCTCAACATCTCTCTTGAATTGAGGAGCCCAGAACTAGACATAGGATTCAAGGTGTGGCCTGACCACTGTTGAGTACAGGGGACGATAACCTCCCTTGTCCTACTGGCCACACTGTTCCTGATCCACGCCAGGATGCCACTGGCTCTCCTGGCCACACTGCTGGTGAAGGGTCTGGAGAACAGGTTTGGTGAAGAGCAGCTGAAGGAACTGGTTTTTTTTAGCCTGGAGAAAAGGAGGCTGGGGGAAGACCTCATTGCTCTCTACAGCTCCCTGAGAGGAGGCTGGGGCAAGGTGAGAGTTGGTCTTTTCTCGTCAATAACAAGTGATTGGGCAAGAGGAAACGGCCTCAGGTTGTGCCAGGGAAGGTTTAGGTTGGAGATGAGGAAAAAATTCTTTGCTGCAAGAGTGGTCAGAGATTGGAACAGGATGCCCAGGGAGGTGATGGAGTCACCAGGAAGGTGGTGGAGTCACCATCTCTGGAGGTGTTAAAAAACAAAAGTGTAGGCATGGGACTTTGGGACATGGTTCAGTGGGCATGGTAGTGCTGGGTAAACAGTTGAACTTGGTGACCTTCAAGGTCTTTTTCCATTCAAATCATTCTATGCCTCTATTTGGGCACCCTGAGCAATGCTCTACAAATCCTGAGGAGTGGGTTCAGTGGGGACTGTCTGCCAGAAGCTACTCAACTTTCTGTTGGTGGAGTTGTTTTACCCCTTCGGTTTTGCCCAAGCTGGCCTTTCTTAGAGTGGTAATTTGATCCTTCCAACCCGAAGTGAGCCCCACGGAAGCAGTGTGTTGTTAGCACACTATCAGTCACCTTCAGATTTCATCAGATTGCTGCAAGATGCTCTTGTCAAGCCTGACAGGCTTTGCGCTCTCGGTTTGAAACTAATTAGAGGCTCTGCCTTACTTTGATTTTTGTTGAAGGCTGTGGCTGGGAAAAATTCAATTACTGCTACAGCCCTGGCCCTGCAGAAACATCTCTGGATCGTATGGTAGACACCAAGATGTAAAATAGGTGTGTTTGCATAATGTTTATATGCAACATAGGGAGGCATTTGCCAGTCTGAAGCTCCAGCCAAGCGCTCGCAGTGCTTCCTTGTGTGCAGATGAACTCGTACTGATTCCAAGAGAGTAGAACAGAATTAATATCCTGCTAATGATCTATTTCCAATTAAAATATTACTGTGCAATGAATAATAATTTTAAAAGAGCCAGGACTTTCAAATGTTTGAGGTTGAGTGCCTTCAATTAATATTCATGAACCAAAATCAAATGCCCTGACTTCATGAGGGTGCTGTGTGCTCAGCAGCATCTTCTGCAGGCAACAAAAAGGTGGATGCAGCATAGCTTAGCTTGGCTGTCTTCTGTGGTTTAGTTAAGGATAGGGCTTGCTACTTCAGATGCAACAAGGCTGCAAGACTTGGGCCAGGTGTAAGGGAGTTTCATAAAATCATGGAATCATAGAATGGGCTCAGTTGGAAGGGACTTCTGAAGGTCATCTAGCCCAACCTCCTCTGCAGTCAGCAGTGGCATTCTCCACTAGATCAGGTTGTCCAGAGCCCTGTCGAGCATCATAGAATCAACCAGGCTGAAAGAGACCTCCAAGATCATCCAGTCCAACCTAGCACCCAGCTCTGGCCAATCACCTAGACCATGGCACTAAGTGCCCCATCCAAGCTTTGCTTCAACACCTCCAGGGACAGTGACTCCACCACCTCCCTGGGCAGCCCATTCCAATGCCAATCACTCTCTCTGACAACAACTTCCTGCTAACATCCAGCCTAGACCTCCCCTGGCACAACCTGGGACTGTGTCCCCTTGTTCTCTTGATGGTTGCCTGGCAGAGAAGTCCAACCCCACCTGGCTACAGCCTCCCTTCAGGTAGTTGCAGACAGCAGTGAGGTCTGCCCTGAGCCTCCTCTTCTGCAGGCTGCACACCCCCAGCTCCCTCAGCCTCTCCTCACAGGGCTGTGCTCCAGGCCCCTCACCAGCTTCATCACCCTTCTCTGGACAGGTTCCAGCATCTCAACATCTCTCTTGAATTGAGGGGCCTAGAACTGAACACAGTGTCTGAAAATAGTCTGAAATAGTAATTTAAGTAACATATGTCTGAAATAGTAAGTTAAAAAAGTGGAGAACAGCCTCCTGCACCCACCCAGCTGTCAGGAGCCAGCACAAATCAGGCCTTGGCATCCATGATGGATGTGCCAGGGGAAGTTTTGGGAAAGCTGGGGAAGTTCAGCACTCCAACAGTGGTGAAAATAACTTTTTCAGCTTCATTGTGCTTCTTGGTGCCAATTTTCAGGACGAGAGATTTCCCTGCTGATTGCAAGAACAGGTTTTTGGTTGACTGGAGGGAAATATTCTTTCAAAGTCTCCTAAAATATTGCCATGTTTCAAGTCTGAAAAACTTGATCTACTCTATTTAATTGCTTCCCAGCACTGGGTTTTCTTTCAGAGATTCTCTCCTTCCTCGTCTCTCCATCCCTGCTCTTCCTCAGCCTTTCAGACACGGCTCTGCCTCACAGAAGCCACTTGAAACTCTCATTTACCATAGGAGCTTACAATCTGCTTGGTGAACTTCTTCATGCCATTCTGCATGAGCATCTGCTGCTTGCAGGTGGGGTTGGTGCACAGCATTACCTGCAGTTACCTGCAGTCAGCTGGTGTAAAAGTATCTGGGAAATGAGCAGCAGACACCTGCTTAAACCAGACTGTCAGAAGTGAAATGGGTAATGGAGCCTTAAAGCTTCCAAGGCTCCTGTTGACTTGGAGTGTAGTCTGCACAGCATAATGATGGGAAGAGCACTGCTTACTCTGTAGGTAGTGCAGGAGCCTGGATCTTTCTCTTCAGGAATTGTGTAACATGAAGTGGAAATAAACTCCAGCTTAGCTTGTGCAGTTGTGTGGCAAACTGAAGAAGGCTGGTGAGGAGGCTGGAGCACAGCCCTGTGAGGAGAGGCTGAGGGAGCTGGGGGTGTGCAGCCTGCAGAAGAGGAGGCTGAGGGCAGACCTCATTGCTGTCTACAGCTACCTGAAGGGAGGCTGTAGCCAAGTGGGGTTGGTCTCTTCTGCCAGGCAAGCAGCAACAGAACAAGGGGACACAGCCTCAAGTTGTGCCAGGGGAGTATAGGCTGGATGTTAGGAGGAAGTTGTTGCCAGAGAGAGTGATTGGCATTGGAATGGGCTGCCCAGGGAGGTGGTGGAGTCACTGTCCCTGGAGGTGTTTAAGAGGATGCTGGATGAGGCACTTTGTTCCATGGTTTAGTTAATTGGAAGGGTTAGGAGCTGGGTTGGACTCAATGCTAGAGGTCTTTTCCAACCTGGTTGATTCTGTGATTCTAATAGAACTTCCCTGCCAGGGATGCAGTTTTTTTCCCTTTTCTTCTGAGGAAAATGGATGCTTAGCCTGGAGATGTGCAGACTGAAAAGCATCTGAGACCTTAATCTGGAACCCCAGTGTGCTTCTGCTACTCCTGCACAAAGACTCTGCCTATACCCAAGCCTACAGACCTGCATTGGTTTCTCTGCTCACCAGTGACAGCAGCAGGCTTGGTGTTTGTGTAAGTAGTGGGGTTTATGCTGTCTATGTCCCTATGACTAACATAGACCTCAGCTAGAGACTGCTTTAAATTGTCCTACTTTCTTCTTCTCAGTAGGAAATTTATCTTTTAGGAGAAAAAAAAAACAGCTGGAAAAAAAAAAAAGGAGGTAATAAATCTCATGTATTAATATTTGAGAGGAGAGGAAATTGAAGAACTCTCAGTGTTAATTGGCTAGAGACAGAAGGGGAACATCTGGGCACCCACAGAAAGCTCATGTTGTATTGACAGAGATAAGATGAGCTGGAGCCCCTATAAGCACTGATAAATGCTAGCTTGGTGCTGAGGCTTTCTGAAAGCATAGTTTTGCTCCAGGTATTGCTTGAAATTAAAAACTTTCACAAAGCAAACGATTATCTCTTAAAAAAAAGACCCCAACCAACCAGAAAACCCAACCCTAAAGCCCTAAACTCTCTTTTCTTTTCCATGCAAGAAATGAAATATCAGGGATGATTGAATATTTTCCACTGAAAATAGTTTAGCTCACTTGTTCTCCAGGATATAAAATGGTTATCCTCTGAGTGCTGTCTCCTTGCACCCCATCACCAGGCTTTAGTCATCCTTGGAGATAACATCCTGCTTGTGCAGGCTGCCAGGATAACCACACTGGTTAGTGAAAACCATCACTGAGGGGTAATGCTGGTTTGGGGCTGGGTTTGGGGCTGGGTTTTCTGTTTCTGTAGTTCTTTGTTGATTTATATTCATAGAATCATAGAATGGTTTAGGTTGGAAGGGACCTCAAGGATCATCCAGCTCCAACCCCCTGCCATAGGCAGGGACACCTCCCACTAGAGCAGGCTGCTCAAGGCCTCATCCAGCCTGGCCTTAAACGCCTCCAGGGAGGAAGCATCCACAACCTCCCTGGGCAACCTGTGCCAGTGTCTCACCACCCTCACTGGAAAGAACTTCCTCCTAACATCCAGTCTAAATCTCCCCTCTGCCAGTTCAAACCCATTCCCCCTTGTCCTGACATTCCCAGACCTTGTCAATAGTCCCTCCCCAGC
>WAAF01009896.1:1860-24620 GCA_013400475.1 Tricholaema leucomelas | reverse complement strand
AAGCCTGGATGAGGCACTTAGTGCCATGGCCTAGTTGACTGGATAGGGCTGGGTGCTAGGTTGGACTGGATGAGCTTGGAGGTCTTTTCCAACCTGATTGATTCTATTCTATTCTATTCTATTCTATTCTATTCTATTCTATTCTATTCTATTCTAAACCCATGACACCAAAAGCCATTCCTGAAGGGGAAGATGACAGCTCTGGCTGTGCAGCCAGCTGCAGGCTGGGTCTCTGCAGTGACATCCACCTTCAGCCTCGGCTGCCAGACTGGTAATACACTTAGGAATGCAGAGGGGAGCAGCAGCAGAAGCCTGCCTGCAGTGCTAGGTAGCAGGAAAGTGACTTCTGACTTACCCCAAGCCAAATCCATAGCCAGGATGCCTGGGGGAGGGGTGTTTTGTCATGTGAAGAGCCTTGCTTTTATAACAAATCCTATTTTAATCCTGCCAGAACTTTCTCAAACTCCATCCCTAGAGGTGTTCAAAGAAGCCTGGATGAGGCACTTAGTGCCATGGTCTGGTTGACTGGATAGGGCTGGGTGCTAGGTTGGATTGGATAACCTTGGAGGTCTCTTTCAACCTGATTGATTCTATTCTATTCTATTCTATTCTATTCTATTCTATCCTATTCTATCCTATCTGTACTCATTTATTTTTACAAATTAGTCTCATTTTTTCCACTGGTGCTTGGGATATTAATCTGTACAATATTTTGTGTCTACGTTTTGAGATCTTGTGAAAAGCAAGAAAAAAAACCACCCTCAAACCCCCCAACAACCCATTTCTGTCAAACAAAAAAAGGAGAATAAATTTCAGGGTTGTTGAAATTTCAGCTTTCAGTAACTCCAGCTCCAATTACAATAATTAGTGTGCAATTTACTTAATGAAAATGTGCAACAGAAGTGCTGAATGTTGAACACTAGAAATGCTGAACACCAAGTGAAAATGGCTGTGGTTAAGGATTAGAAGGCTTTCATCAGCATCTTAAAGGCCTTTTCCAGTCCCACTATGTATTGAACAAAGGCTTTACATAGAGCTGCCAGACTTCTGGGCATTTTCCACCTGAAATATTAGGACTTGCTACAAACTTATGAAAATCTCTGCAGGTAAAATATACCTGAAGAAAACCTGCTCTTGATAGCCCTGAAGAAAGAGACTGGGGACAGAGTGGTTTGGGACAGAGTGGCTGAAGAGGAGCCAGGCAGAGAGGAAAATGGGGATGCTGGTAGATAGTAGCTGAAGATGAGCCAGCAGTGTGCCCAGGTGGCCAGGAGAGCCAATGGCATCCTGGGCTGGATCAGGAACAGTGTGGCCAGCAGGACAAGGGAGGTTATTCTGCCCCTGTACTCAGCACTGGTCAGGCCACACCTTGAGTGCTGTGTCCAGTTCTGGGCTCCTCAATTCAAGAGAGATGTTGAGATGCTGGAACATGTGCAGAGAAAGGCAATGGAGCTGGGGAGGGGCCTGGAGCACAGCCCTGTGAGGAGAGGCTGAGGGAGCTGGGGGTGTGCAGCCTGCAGAAGAGGAGGCTCAGGGCAGACCTCATTGCTGGCTACAACTACCTGAAGGGAGGCTGTAGCCAGGTAGCACTCATTTTCTTCTGCCAGGCAACCATCAACAGAACAAGGGGAAGTTGTTGTCAGAGAGAGTGATTGGCATTGGAATGGGCTGCCCAGGGAGGTGGTGGAGTCACCATTCCTGGAGGTGTTGAAGCAAAGCCTGGCTGAGGCACTTAGTGCCATGGTCTGGTTGATTGGACAGGACTGGGTGCTAGGTTGGACTGGATGATCTTGGAAGCCTCTTCCAACCTGCTTGATTCTGTGATTTGGGGGTGTTGGTTGGTCACCATGAGCAGTGCCCTCATGCAGCCCAGAAGGCAGCCATGTGTTGGGCTGCATCCAGAGGAGTGCAGCCAGCGGTGCTAGAGAGGGGATTCTGCTCCCTGGCTCTGCTCTTAATCCTTAAAAGATGTGGGGTTCACCAATTATTCTTTTTCCATCAAGCCATAAAGCAGAGAGCCATGACTGCCTGATACTTGTGTTTCTGCCTGTGAACGCAGAAGAGTGCTGACCCAGGGAGGAAAGGTTTGGGCTCTGGAATCAATACTGAGCACTGAAGTAGCTTTTAGATGCTCAGCTCTTGCTGTGCTTGTTCTAATTTGCTGCTTGTTGAAATCCCTTTTTAAATGCTGCTGGAGGAGTCTGCTTTATCTCAGCAAGAAACCTAGGGAAGCTGGTAGCTGAAAATAATGGAGCATCAGGAAATAAATGTAGGGATGATGCATGCAAAGGAAGCTTCAGCCATGAAGCTTGTTTTGGAGGAGGGAGAGCTCACATCTCTGCTGATTTTTTACTGTTAGAAGCAAAATCACCCAACCAGTGTGGGGAATGATTTGGTGTAGTGGTTACACTTGAATCTTATGGCTGTAACCCCTGAAACACTTGATTAATTTGATCTAGCACACAGACATAAACATTCAAGCTTGAGCTTTCAGAGGTGGCCCTGTGGGAGGCAATCCCCCTGCTTCTAAGGTCTCCTCACACACTGGGTTATACTGTTGTGCAGTTTTGAGAAGGGTCTCCACAAAGCCAGCCTGGCTGAGCACTACACACTCTAATTGTAAAACATCCCTAGTCCTTCCCAGAAAACCACAGCAGTCACTGTGTTGCTTTGGCAAACTGCTGCCTGCAGCAAACAACATGGGAATGTTGAGCAGGAATGCCAGAGGGTGAGAGAGAGAGAGAGCCCCTGACCTTTGGAGAGGAGGATGTTTTGGTCAGTGACAGTTCTTACCCTGCTCTTTGGCCAGCCTCCTTTTGAAGTTCAACTGGCATCAGCCAGTTAAACTGAGAGCTTCCTAAGCTCCTGCTGCCTGCCTCCCTTCCTTGCTGTAGCAATAATTCCCTGTGAAAGTGGTGCAAAGAAATATTTGTGCTGATAATGCTCATTTCGAATGCAACACTGCTAGCAAAACCCCTCTGGTTTGTGAAGTCCTTTCATGACATTGATAAGGCTCTTTGCCTTCTTGAAAGGGTTCTCAAGTGTCTGGGAATGAATTTAGCAACTCCTACTTTCCAGTTATGGGCAAGAATCTTGATGTGCAAGTGCTTAAATAATAGGTGTTTTAAGCACTGGATGTGCCTTGATACAAGTGAGTCCTCTGCCTTCCCTCTCTTCAGAACTCCTGGGAGTGGTTAAAGATGCAAACTCAACTGCAGGTCACTGGTATCATCATTTGGGAGTCAATTCCCTTTGGTGCTTCTGAAAGTCCATAGCCATGTGCTAAGGTGAGAGAAACACTCCCAAGAGACTTATCCCAGTGACAGCAGCCATCTGTCAGGGCAGGGTAGAAAAGAGGGGTTTCCAGGAAAGCATTTTTTGCTACCCACAGAGTAGCCAATGCCTCATCCACCTTTATATTTCTCTGTGAAGAGAGGATTGAAGAGCTCTTCCCTGCTGCAGGCTGTGAAGTTGTTCTGGTTTTACTGAGACAGAATCCCAGACCAGCTATGGTCTGCAGGTCATTAGCAGTTTGGAGCCAGCTGGGGCAGCTAATCCAAGGTGAATGCAGGATAAGGTTGTGGTTACAGGATAAAGTCATGGATAAGGTGGAAAAAGGTCATTTTAAAGAGTGAAGTTTGCCTCTTGCTCAGACTCCTCTTTCTCCTGCTCCCAGGGGCTGCCTTCCTGTTAATGGTGACCACCATGCATTTGGTTTGGTCTAACTTATATTGGGGATTAGTTTGGCTGTTTCATAAAATCGTATTAGAGTCTGAAACAATTTATGGAACATATTATCATGGCTAAAAGAAAAGGCAAATCAAAGTTCATTGCTTATTTTACAGATGCCTCTCAGTTTTTCAAATCATAGAACGGTTTATGTTGGAAGGGACCTCAAAACTCATCCAGTTCCAATGCCCAGCCATAGGCAGGGACACCTCCCACTAGAACAGATCACTCAAGGCCTCATTAAATCTGTTTTTATTTCAACCTGTAGCTCTTCTCTCCTTTTCCCAGACCACCCACCCTGGCTGGAGAGGAGTCACAAAGTGAAGGACAACTGCTAGAGTTTAGCCCTGGATATGAGCTAGCTGTAGACAGAAGCCTCTATGTACGGCATGGACTGAGAAGGAAGAGCAGAAGCTCTGCTGGAATACTTCCCTCTGACCCATCCAGAGAATCATAGAATCAGCCAGGTTGGAAGAGATCTCCAAGATCAGCCAGTCCAACCTAGCACCCAGCCCTGTCCAATCAACCAGACCATGGCACTAAGTGCCTCAGCCAGGCTTTGCTTCAACACCTACAGGCATGGTGACTCCACCACCTCCCTGGGCAGCCCATTCCAATGCCAATCACTCTCTCTGGGAAGAACTTCCTCCTAACATCCAGCCTAGACCTCCCCTGCCACAACTTGAGACTGTGTCCCCTCATTCAGTTGCTGGTTCCTGGCAGAAGAGACCAATCCCACCTGGCTACAGCCCACCCATCCAGCCTGTCCAGGTCCCTCTGCAGGGCTCTCCTACCCTCCAACAGCTCCACAGCTGCTCCTAACTTGGTGTCATCTGCAAACTTACTGATGCTGGACTCAATCCCCTGGTCCAGATCATCAATAAAGATATTGAACAGGACTGGGACCAGCACTGATCCTTGGGGCACACCACTGGCACCAGCTGCCAACTGGATGTGGCACCATTCACCACCACTCTCTGGGCCTGGCCCTCCAGCCATTTCTTGACACATATCAGAGTGAATCTGTCCAAGCCATGAGCTGCCAGCTTGGCCAGGAGCTTGTTGTGGCAGACGGTGTCAGAGGCTTTGCTGCAGTGCAGGTAGACTCCATCCACAGCCTGCCCCACATTCACCAGGCAGGAACCTGATCATAAAAGGAGCTCCGGTTGGTCAGGCAGGACCTGCCCTTCCTAAACCCCTGCTGGCTGGGCAGAAAGAGGCTCAGCAAGGGTTGCCTGCCTCTGCTTTGCCTCTGTAAGGTTGTGGTTCTTCCACACATTAAATTTTTGTTCTACACAATGGGAAACCTGTTGGTTATGTGCCTTGTAAGTACTCTTCACTGAGGTGTTCACCACACCTCCTCTGCTCAGGTGCCTGGCAGCTAGCACTATTGTGCTAATGCAATGACTTTTGACTAGGACAATTCAGCTACTTTGTAAAGGGAACAAGTCTGAAGCAGCTCTGTGATCTGCTGGCATTTTAATATTGCTCTGCTTTCTCTAAAGTAATTAAATAGGATCTGAGAAAACATTTAATTTGAAAGTCCATTCATTTGTCTTTAGGCTTTAGAGCAGCCTTGTTGCTGCACTGCCTTCAGCTGAACAAATGGACAATTCTGTCCTAATCAGCCCAGACCAAGACAGGTTTAGATTTAGGTAGCTCTTGCCTGTTAATATGTGAATGTGATTTAGAGTTTGCTATAAAGGGCTTTTACCTCCTGCACTGAACACAATAGAGGAAAAAATGGGTTTGATATCTGTGGCCAGACTAGAAGAGTAGAATCACAGAATCAGTCAGGGCTGGAAGGGACCACAAGGATCATCTAGTTCCAACCCCACTGCCATAGGCAGGGACACCCTACCCTAGAGCAGGCTGCCCACAGCCTCAGCCAGCCTGGCCTGAAACACCTCCGGGGATGGGGCCTCAACCACCTCCCTGGGCAACCCATTCCAGCCTCTCACCACTCTCATGCTCAACAACTTCCTCCTCACATCCAATCTGAATCTCCCCACCTCCAGTTTTGCTCCATTCCCCCCAGTCCTGTCACTCCCTGANNNNTGCTGGCTCATGTTGAGCTTCTCATCCACCAGCACCCCCAAGTCCATCTCCTCAGGGCTGCTCTCCAGCCAATCACTGCCCAATCTGGATTTGTGCTTGGTATTGCCTTGACCCAGATAAAGAACCTTACGCTTGGTCTTGTTGAACTTCATGAGGTTGGCTTGTGCCCACCTCTCCAGTCTGTCTGGATCCCTCTGGATGGAGTATTGGGAGAACAATTCCCTCTGGTTTAAAGACTGGTGGTTTGCTTTTCTTTTCCCTCTTCTGTCTTTTCAAAATGGGGAAAAAAAATGTCACAGTGGCCAAGTGAAAGTTCAGGATCTCATATAATACAGGATATCTGACACCAGGATGCTCCTATCCTGGGGAATATGAGTACATGGATTGCAGAATAATGAAATAATGATTTCCAGACCTCTGATAGCTAGTCATTATCTCCTGTCTCGTCACTGTCAGAACCAGGATTTGCCAGGAGTGCAGCAGAAGAAGTGAGAAAGCCAACATCTGAATCACCTCAGTCACAGTGACATGATCCAGCCAGAAAGAGCAAAGCTAAAGGGCAGCTGCACCCATCTGCGTGTTCAGCTGTTCCACTTTTCACCTGTGTGAGTCATTGGCTTTTTCAAACTTCACACTGAATAAAGCAAAACCTTGCAATAAAAGAGTTTAGAACCATGGAATCATAGGATTGTTTTGGTTGGAAAAGACCTTTGAGATCATTGAGTCTAACCATTCTCTGACTTTACCATGGCTGGGGCTCAGCACCCACATCTCTGCACCCTTTAAACATCTCCAGGGATGGGGATTCAGCCAGCTCCCTGGGCAGCCTGCTCCAGGGTTTGAGAACCCTTTGAGGGAAAAAGTTTATCCTAATATCCAGCCTAAATCTCCCCTGACGCAGCTTGAGGCCATTTCTTCTTGTCCCATCACTTGATCAAGCCAGTTTTGTGAATGAGGGAAATATTCTTCCCAAGTGGACAAAGCAAGAGTGATGATGGGGAAGAGGGAAAGCTCCTCAGCTGAGCACACAAATCTATTGCCTGTGTTTTGTCAGAACAGCCAGCATCATGCATTCCTTGCACTGCTTCAGTCCTTGGAGTGAAAGCCCAACAGCATCTGTATGCTTGGCAAGACTGGTGGCAGCATTCCAGCTGGAAGAGGTTACTGCTCTCAGTCATGGGCAGGACAGCAGGTAGACTTTCTCCCCACTATAGAGTCATTTACAGATGAGAGAGGGAAGTGCAAGCATGATAACCTGTTACGACATACTCACCCTGGGCCTTTTGGTAATGGACACTGCATAGCATCATGGACTGCTTTTGGCTGGAAAAGGCCTTGGAGATCGTAGAGCTCAACAATTAGCTAACTCCACCAAGGCCTGCTCCAAAACATGCTGCACCTTGGTGGTGTCCACCACCAGCTCAGGGTCCATAGCAGTTCCTGGCAACATTTACCACAGCAGAACGTCCCAGCAGCAGACAAACCACTGTCGTGTTGTGTCTCTGTCAAACCCCCTCCACCTTCTCATGGCTGGGGGGCTGAGCACTGGTCCAGGGAGAGGAGAGTCTCTGGCTCAGTGCATACCCAGAAGAGACTTACCACTGTGGCTCTCAGAGCATCTTGAACTCCTTGAGTGATTCAAGGCTTGGATGGTACAAGCCCTTTCTCTTCATGGAAGAGTTTTCACTGCCTCCTGTGAGCCACGGGAAGGGAATCTCAAACCCTGCACTCATGTTTAGCAGGCAGACCACAGCTGAAACAGTAAGATTTACACACCCTGCCTCCCAAACCATCCTCAAGCTCAGAGACACCATCCATCAAGGACACTTTTAGGGAAGCCTCCAGCCACTGCCTGTGTACACCAGCAGTCTTGGCAGCTCTTCCTGCAGGTTTTGGTGATGGAGTACAACAGCAGGAGAGGCCAGATGGGCTGTTCATGGGCTGCCTGTAATTCCCCTCATCCATGCTGGATATAGGAATGTTGGATGAGCTGCTTAAGATAGATCTAGAGATACTTTCTATGAAGCATGCAGTCAGCCTTTATGATATACACAGTTTGTGTTTCCAGCCATGGAAGTCATGGGTACGATTAATGCAGTTTAGATGGGTAATGAAAAGTCCTTTATGCTCCTTTACACTGGCACACAATTTAACTCGTCAGCAGTCTGCACTACAGAAGGTTGTTTCTGAAATTCCTGGCTCTAGGACTTAGTGAGGCACTTATGAAAATGTACTTAAGTGCCAATGAGTCAGCAGTCAGAGCTGAAAATCATTTCTAGGAACTCCGTGATTTACAAGCCTTGACTTCCGAACCTGACGCTTGGCACAGCAAGAGAAAGGATCAACTCTCAAATGCAGATCCCAGGTTGCCTTTCATAACCACAGTAAGGAAACAATCTCTCCTGAAACATGCCTGCAACTGTCATTTAAAACCAGAGGGGAGTGCAGAACTGCTCCATCTCGGTCATGTTCTCCTTCGGGTCATGTATTCTACACTGATGTTGACTCCAAGGATCCCACTGACCCAGAAAAAAAGAAACATGCTTTATATTTGCCACTACTAATGAAGACCTGTCTGGGGTTAGAATTAAATCCCCAGAGACAATAATAATTTTGATAGAATAACCCACCAAGTCAATCAGTCTCACTCGATTTGGAAGTTAAAAAAAAAGGAAAACCAGTTTAACAATAACTTGAAAAGGGTATCAAAGGTAGGGAGGTTACAAAGGGTGTAGGGAAGGGAGGATAACAAATACAAAAAGGTATGATTACAACCCGAGTTTGTGGTGGTGATGACGCTGATGGCCACGTGTGTGTGGAGAGATGCAGTGTCCCAAGGGAGCAGTGTCCAAAGAGCAGCGTGAGTCCCAAGAGCACAGTTCCAAGAGAGAGAGGACAGGAAGTCCCCCTGCTTTTAAGGGACAGGAAGGGGGAGTGGGCTAACCCTCACCTGGGGCTGTCCAGACCCACCCCTGAGGAGGGGTCAGCACCCCCTGAGGTCAGGTTTCAAGTTCAGGGACACTCCTCCTGGAGTGTTAACCGTATACAAGACCATTCCTGGTTTTTGGACCCTTTAACTGTGGAGTGACTTCATGTGGTCTATTTCTGACATCCTAACAAGGGCTGGTATCGGCTTCAGGCAGTGCTGTGTGTACAGGGTGGGTTTAATAGCCTTGAAATCCTAAGTAATCAGATGAGAACCAAGGAGAAAACCCAGGCTGCTCTGGCAGGTCTCTGTGCATTTGCAGAGTTGGAGGAGTGCTTGACATTTCAGCAGACATTTCATCTGCTGATAGAGCACCTGAAGCAAGGCAGCTGGAAATGATTTCTTATCACAGCCTAAAGAGACCATTCACATTTGATCTGGAGGAGACAATTTTGGTAGCTGCCTTAGATGCCATGACTGAGTTCAGAGAAATAAACAGTTTAACCAAGACACCTTCCCATCTGCTTTTGTTTTGGTGAGGGTTGTTTAGGTTCTTATTAAATCAGCTAATAGTAATCAAGTGAGGAAAGACAGGATAAACACGTTGGAAATTAACACTGAAAGCATTAAGGAAGGTTCTTTTTGTTTGCATTTTGCAGGTTGCAGAATTTGGCTTTTACACTGCAGAGACTCAGCTCTGCAGAACGAAAGGATCCAGCTGACTGCAGTGGACTTGCAGTGGATCTGGACAGGTTAGATTGATGGGCTAAGGTCAGCTGTATGGGGTTCAACAGGGCCCAGTGCTGGGTTGTGAACTTGGCTCACAGCAACCCCGTGAATGCTCCAGGCTTGGGACAGAGTAGCTGGAAACTGCCCAGCAGAGACAGAACTCAGGGTGCTGGATGACAGCAGCTGAAGATGAACCAGTGTGTGTGTCCAGGTGGCCAAGAAGGCCACCAGCAGCCAGGCCTGGATCAGCAATGGCCAGCAGGACCAGGGTGTGGATTGTGCCCCTGGACTCAGCGCTGGTGAGGCTATCCATCAAATACTGCATCCAGTTCTGGTGCCCCCAGCATAGGAAGGGCACAAAGCTGCTGGAGGGAGTCCAGAGCACGGCACAAAGATGATTCAAGGGCTGGAGCACCTCTGCTATTAGGACAGGCCGAGGGAACTGGGGGTGTTCAGCCTACAGAGGAGAAGACTCTGGAGCGACCTTCTTAGAGCTGCCTTCCGATACCTGAAGGGATCCTACAGGATGGCTGCAGAGGGACTTCTCATGAGGGTGCCTAAAGACAAGACAAGGGGGGATGGTTTGCAGCTGAGGAAGAGCAGGGTTAGACTGGATCTTAGGCAGAAATTCTTCAGTATGAGGGTGGTGAGACTGTCTGCCTAGGGAGGTTGTGGCTATGTTCTCTCTGGGAGTGTTCAAGATCAGGATGGATGATGCCTTGAGCAGCTGAATCTGGTCGAGAGGTATCCCTGCCCATGATGGGGAGGTTGGAGTAAATGATCTCTGAGGTCCCTTCTGACCAGAGCTATTCTGTGATTCTATGAAAATAAAAGAAAGAAATAAAATAACAATGCAAGAACCCCATGAAAAAGGCTTTACTGCCACTGCCTGTTTCTCTCCCAGAAACGTGACGAGCCCATGTCTCATGATGCCTGCTCACTGTGGCTCCCAGAGCAGTGAGCAATGTGCCTTTTGGAACCGCTGTCACCAAGGCCATGTGGAGTTTAATTATGAAAGCAAAGCTGTTGCATAGCATGCTCTAAATGCCACTGCTCCCACTTAGGAACTGATGTGATTTGCATTCCTTTTAATAAATTAGGTATCTAATTACATTATAAATGTAGTCTCTAATTGAAGCACCTTCTCCCAATGGCTGTAACTCCATAGGAGCTACCTAGAAGTAGCGTCATGTGGCTGCAGGAGTGGGAGCCTCACTAATCAGCACTTAAATATCATTCTTGAGTATCTTTGCAACTTAATGGGTTTTCTCCCAGGGCATCTCTTAAGAGGACTTTTGCTCTGCCGTAGTGTGCTGCCTTTTGCTCTTGTCCTCCACTTGTGGCCGTTTCCATGTCTGCATTCCTGTCTTCCATAGCTTTTGATTTGCACCCCTGGATGCCCACTGGAATCTCCTCGGGATGTAAAGGTGGATGCAAGTCTCTGTTCACAGGTATATTACTGTCTACAACTACCTGAAAGGAGGTTGTAGCCAGGCAACCAGCAATAGAACAAGGGGACACAGTCTCAAGTTGTGCCAGGGCAGGTCTAGACTGGATGTTAGGAGGAAGTTGTTGGCAGAGAGAGTGATTGGCATTGGAATGGGCTGCCCAGGGAGGTGGTGGAGTTGCCATCCCTGAAGGTGTTCAAGCAAAGCCTGGATGGGGCACTTAGTGCCGTGGTCCAGTTGACTGGATAGGGCTGGGTGCTAGGTTGGACTGGATGAGCTTGGAGGTCTCTTCCAACCTGCTTGATTCTATGATTCATGGCAGTAGTGGAACTGGTTTGCTATGAATCTGTTTAACAGCAAAAATACATCTCCATTTCTTTTCTGAAGCTGTTAAGTGGGCTCTGATACATCAGCTGGTCATAGAATCATAGACTAGTTTCAGCTTGAAAAGACCCTCAAGACTGAGTTCAACCATCAAGCCAACACCACCACAGCCACTAAACCTTGTCCCAAAGTGCCATGTTCACAGGTTTCCTGAAGACTTCCATGGATGGTGCCTCTACCACCTCCCTGGGCAGCCCATTCCAATGCTTGATCACTCCTGTGGTACAGAAATTTTCCCTAATACCCTACCCTGGTGCAACTTGAGGACATTTTCTTTCAATCTATCACTTGTTCCCAGGGAGAAGAGACCAACACCACTTCAGTTTCTCTGGGACACATCCAGAGATTAATTCAGGCACTTATATATGTATCTGATAGTTTGCAATATTCTTCTCCTCCCCAAACCTCTCATTTTGAGAAATGAAGGCTGGATTTCATGTAGGAGATAAGCAGCCCAGCTAATGAGTTTGGGACTCTCCTGCCCGCGGGCAGACAAATCCTGTTTGTTTCTCTGAAGTGAGGCAGCTCCGTTTCAGAGGAAGCTGTGAAGGCAATCCCATTTATTATTCTTTCTATACATTGTGTCATTAAATACCTAGCTAAACTCATTAGCAGAGTAAATGAAGAATTATGGGGAGGAGAAGTGGCAGGCGAGGCAGGCTGGCTGCAAAATGCAGGTTTGTAAACACCAGTTTGGGTTCTCGGCTCCGGTGCTTTGTTGACTTTGATTAATAAGGATCTGGTCACAGAATCACAGCATCTCTTAGACTGGAAAAGCCCTTCAGGCTCAGCCAGTCCAATCCTTAGTTTCACACTGACAAGTCCCTGACTAAACCAATTCCCTCAGCACAACATCTCATCACCATCAATTGCTATGCTTGAAAAGGACCACCAGGGTCATCCAGTCCAACCTTCATCCCAGCAGCCTTCATCACCAGACCATAGCCTCAAGCACCACATCCACTCTCCTCATAGACACCTCCAGGGATGGTGACTCCACCACCTCCCTGGGCAGCCTGTTCCAGTGCCTGACCACCTGCATAGGAAAGAACTTCCTCCCAACAGCCAACCTAAACTTCCCCTGATGCAACTTGAGGCCATTTCCTCTTGTCCTATCATTAGTAATTTGGGAGAACAGACCAGCTCCAGCCTCACTACAACCTCCTTTTAGGTAGTTGTAGAGGGAAATAAGGTCCCCTCTCAGCCTTCTCTTCTCCAGACTAAACACCCCCAGCTCCCTCAGCCACCCCTCATAGGTCCTGTTTGCCAGACCTCTCCCCAGCCTCGCCGCCCTTCTCTGCTCCAGTTTGAAGCTGTTATCCCTTTCCTGTCACTCAATGCCTTTGTAAAAGGTCCCTCTCCATCTCTCCTGTAGCCCCCTTCAAATTCTGGAGGGCTGCTGCCAGGTCTCCCTGGAGATCCCATCTGTAGCTATGCTGAGAAGACAATTCAAAAGAGAGGAACAAGGAGGACCAGGTACTTTTTGGCCAGCTTATTTTGTTGTAGATTAGGATTGTTGTAGCATTCCTGAGGCTAAAGGTTGTAAGATTCATAGGATAGATTCATAGGATGGTTTGGGTTGGAAGGGACCTTAGAGATCGTCTTGGGTAACCAGCAGCAGCCTCTGAACTTCAGGGNGGTATCAATCAGCACCCCCAGATCCCTCTCTGTCTGGCTGCTCTCAGCCACTCCAACCCCAGCCTGTAGCTCTGCATGGGGTTGTTGTGGCCAAAGTGCAGCCCCTGGCACTTGGAGCTATTGAATGCCATCCCCTTGGACTCTGCCCATCTGTCCAGGTGGTCGAGGTCCTGCTGCAGAGCCCTTCTGCCCTCCAGCCCAGCCACATCAGCCTCCAGCTTGGTGTCATCTGCAAACTTGCTGCTGACTGACTCGATGCCCTCATCCTGTTGGTGTTCTCTCAGGTGAGTATTGCTGTACCCCTCCTTTGCTCTCAGAATGGTTCTCTCTGATACCGAATGCAGAAAGGAGGGCATCTGAAGCAAGGCTTCCTGGCTAAGACTTCTATTGGAGGTCATGGTACTACAAAACTATCACATGGAGCTGGGAAAGAGGGGACAGCTGTTTCCATGTAGGAATCTCATTTCCTCACCCTTCCTCAAACGTGGCACTATCTGAGGCCAGATCTTTTGGGACTTGCCTTACAATATGTATTTTTGTGCCTTTAGGAGTGCTGTAGAATCATACAATAGTTTGGGTTGAAATGGACCTTAAAGGTCATTTAGTTCTAACCTCATTTCCATGGCCAGGGACACCTCCTTCTAGACCAGGTTGTTCAAGGTCCCATCCAGCCTGGTTTTGAACACTGCCAGGCTTGGAACCCCCCCCCACCTTCTCTGGGCAACCTGTTCCAATGCCTCGCTCATGTTCATGGGGAAGAATTTCTTCTTCAGGTCTAATCTCAACTGAGTTTCTTCCAGTTTGAAGCTGTTGTCCCTTTCCTGTCACTCAATGCCTTTGTAAAAGGTCCCTCTCCATCTCTCCTATAGCCCCCTTCAAATCCTGGAGGGCTGCTGCCAGGTCTCCCTGGAGATCCCATCTGTAGCTATGCTGAGAAGACAATTCAAAAGAGAGGAACAAGGAGGACCAGGTACTTTTTGGCCAGCTTATTTTGTTGTAGATTAGGATTGTTGTAGCATTCCTGAGGCTAAAGATTGTAAGATTCATAGGATAGATTCATAGGATGGTTTGGGTTGGAAGGGACCTTAGAGATCGTCTTGGGTAACCAGCAGCAGCCTCTGAACTTCAGGGTTATGAAGGTGGTTTTGTTGGAGATGTGGGCAGAGCCTACTGCAGGGCAATGGAAGAACACATCAAAGTGCTGCTCACCTCCTGAAGCTGTCGTGGTCACATAACCACAGAGAAGGCTCTTTGGGTGTGCCTGCTACTAAATTTGGTCATTCTCAAGATGTTTGTTTTGTTTTTTCCTTGGTGTTCCTTTTTTCATTCAATTGTAAGTAGCTTTCTCCCCTCTGCACCTCCACCTGAGAAGCACTGTAGGTGTTGCTGCTCTTCCCTGGCAGATGAAGTTGGGGCTGCTGTATGCCTCTTAGCTATTCAAACGAGGGTTTGAGCTGTTAGAGAACAGCATCACAGACTTCAGCACAGCTGGGGGTCACGGGGCAATGTGTGTTTGGAAGATAGATTTGAGCAGCAAGGTTTGAAGCTTCCAATCGAGCCTGACAGGGAAAAATAAGCAGTCTGTGCAACATCTGTGCTGGGAAAGGAGAAGCCATCACCTAATTCTGGGTGTGGGAAGCTCTGGGTTAGTCATGACCCTTCAGACTACTGGCAGGATGCCTTCTCCCAGCTGATCTCTGCCTGAGGCAGGTGGCAGGGGTGCCTCGTGTTCTATGTGAGGTAGCAGAAAAAAGGCTAAATCTTTGTGCTCTGCCTGACTCCCTACGGCTCTGCTCCATGTGCTTTTGCTGCATGACATACAGCTTTATTATGAAGCTCACCTTCAGCTTGGAAAGTGTCTTTTCACTGCCTGGGACTTGTTTCACTCCCTCCTGCCATCTGTGGCTGTGACAGTTAAAATCATAGGGGTCTGGAGTATGTTCAGCTCTGAGGCTAGGCTTTTCACCCAGCGATCACTGAAGAGGGCTGAGTTGTTTTATTTGTGAAGGCCATAGTGGAGAAGTTAATGTGGGAGAAATTAGTTCCTGCCAGTGGCTTCCTCAGGATTATTTTAACCTTTTTTTTTCTTCCACAAAAGATAAGACTCTTCACAGTTGTGTGACTCACAGTCCACCTGATTTAAGTGAAGGCTGACTGAATGTGCACCGCCTTTCCTGCAGCAGTTTAAGTGTCTCCTGTTTGTTCTCCACTTTAATCCAGATGGAGGGGGGTGAAAAAGGCATTTACTTGTGCTAATTAATTTATGTGTGTTAATGAGCATCTATTGACTTATCCTTCCCAGTGGCACATGGGAATCTGAAGTATGCTGCAAATCAGCCATGGTTTAGAATAGCAAGGAAAGAAAAGCATCTGGGATCTGGGGGTTGGTTGCCTTCCATAAGTAACAGCACTTAGGAAAAGGAGGGCACTGACTCTGTGCTACTGGTTAGAGGAAAGCCCTGGTTTTCAGCTAGAGGTGTGGC
The DNA here is from genome assembly GCA_013400475.1 of Tricholaema leucomelas. NCBI lineage: Eukaryota > Metazoa > Chordata > Aves > Piciformes > Lybiidae > Tricholaema lacrymosa > Tricholaema leucomelas. The sequence continues at coordinate 9,225 of WAAF01009896.1, read as the reverse complement.
TCAGCTGTGTTTGTGACACTAGCTGTTCACAGCCCTTTGCACTCGTCTACAGCCTTAGAGAGAGTTCACAGAAGAGTGGGTGCAGCTTGGCAAAGCAATCTGCATTTTTCTCCAGAGGTAATGGGAAGTTGCTGGTAAAATGTCTGTGATGGTTTGGGTGTCCCCCGCCCCCCGCACTTTTAGAAATCACCCAGACTAGACTCAGCCTGCTCTGGAAATTTGAATGAAGCTTATATTTACAGCTGGCACAATGCACAAGCAGATAGTTACAGTATATACAGTTATAGACAGAAATAGACAAGGTAAAAGTAATACAGAAACACAACAGCCCTCCCAGAAACCTGACTCCCCAGGAGGGGCTCTCANTCCAGCTAGGCTCAAACTAGCACAATGTCACAAACCAGGAGTGGAGGAAAACCAGTTCTGTCTGCAGCAGGTTGTCATGCAGCCATGGGGAGATGGATATAGGCTGAAAAGGTCTTGTGCAGCTGATGAGGGAGAAACCAAAAATAACCAGTCACTCTTCTCAGTTTCAGTTTGTTTTGGTCGTGGTATGACCTTTTTTGCCCACATGCTTTGTTACCAGACCATGATAAAGCATCCTTTGCACTTGGCAGATGTCTGCAGTGATTGGATGGAGGGTGCAGCATGGTTTTAGGACCAGCAGCTTGACTGCAGCTGACACTTTAAGGTGGACTAAGAGAGCCAATAGCATCCTGGCCTGGATCAGGAACAATGTGGCCAGCAGGACAAGGGAGGTTATTTTTCCCCTATACTCAGCACTGCTCAGGCCACACCTTGAGTGCTGTGTCCAGTTCTGGGCTCCTCAATTCAAGAGAGATGTTGAGGTGCTGGAAGGTGTCCAGAGAACGGCAACAAAGCTGGTGAGGGGCCTGGAGCACAGCCCTGTGAGGAGAGGCTGAGGGAGCTGGGGGTGNCTGGCTGGGGCACTTAGTGCCATGGTCTGGTTGACTGGACAGGGCTGCGTGCTAGGTTGAACTGGGTGATCTTGGAGGTCTCTTCCAACCTGCTTGATTCCATGATTCTATGACTCACCCTTCCTACAAGTATACTTCATGGCTGAAGAATGAGAAAGATTTGAGACAAATGAAAGAGAGAAAAGTGTGAATGGGAAGAAAAGTAGGAGCCATGGGAGGGCCAGAGGTTGGGAGCCATCCATGGAGACAGGAGTTGTGTTGGTTATTGTCTCCCAGTGCTCAGTGGTTCTGGCAGGGGAAATACTGTGGTGAGCAAAGAATAAAAGGTGACCTCAGGACAGTAATCTTGAGAGGAACAGAAAACACTCACACACAGGTGGGTTAGGAGAAGACTGCCTGGTTTTCCCTTCCCACCTTGAGCATGTGAGAGAAGAGGTTGACCGTGAGTAGCAGCATCAGCCTGCAAACCCCTGCCCGGGATATGGCAGAATTTAAACCCAAGTGTTTACAGCAAAGCCAAACAGTATGAGTTGAATGATGCTTGCTAGCAGCCTAGGCTCCTGGAAGGCTTCCAAGCTGGGTGGGAAGTGAGCTGGAAAATTGCCAACTAAGTACAAAGGGCAGATGTTCTGACACCAATCTTGGTGCTTTACTCTGCAAAGTACTTAGTGGTGTCTCAGGACATATCTCAGCAGGTACTCCAAAAGGCTTTGCTCTCTGCACATCCTCACAGAGAGCAACTGATGGTTTCTTTCCCCTGCAACAGACCACATCTGATTGCATTTGGAACAGAATCATAGAATCATTAAGGCTGGAAAAGACCTCTAGGATCATCAAGTCCAACCATCAACCCAACTCCATCAAAGCTCTTTGTGGCAAGGACTCTGAAGTGAGTTCCCCATTCTGGCCCTTCTTCCTGGGTTAACTACCTAGTACAGGGGCACTTTTTGGCCCTTCTCACACAGACATTCCTGCTTTGTGGTTTTGGTTCCTCCAAAAAGGGATTGAAGTGCTTTGAGGAGAGAGGTTTTCTCAGGTGGAAAGGGATCTCTGTCTCTTGGTACTCCTGTTAAATGGAGCATCATCATTTGAGTAGCCTGCCTGGCTGCTCACTCGAGGACATAAACCAGCAGCATTTTGTTTCCAAATTGCTTTGTATTTTGTGGAATTGCTTCCATTTGTGAGGCTTTAAAATAGAATCAGTTTTAAATGGTGGCATTTTGCATTCATTTTGTCCAAATGTAAACGTTTAGGCTGTTAGGCAGCAGAGAGTCAGGCCCAGAATGAAACTTTTTACTTATCTGTTATTGAAGGGAATCCCCTGAGGAAACACAGACATAATTTCATCTGCCTCTAAGATTTCCACTCTGCCTTTGATCATATTTCTTGCAGTACTTCCCCTGCTTTCCCCTAAAAAGAGATCATTTTTGGCTTTTCCTTTTGTTGGGTGGTTTTTTACTTTCAGCTGCCTCAGTATTAAAAATTTCCCACAAATATTTTGTTTGGATGAATCCATTGCAGGGAAAGAAATCAGTGAGTGGTTCCTTCTAGAAATAAACACATGCAAGGCTATCTCCTGCATCCAGCTGGCAGAATTCCAGACTTCTTGTTAGCAGGAGCTGCAGCACTCCGACCTGCCTGCTTCCCAGGAGCCTGCAAAGTGAGTGAATGCATTACTGTTCAGGGAGTTTTGCTTGGCTATTGATTAGCTAACTTCAGAGCCTGCTTTAGGGAGGCAAAGTGTGTCCTGGGCTGCATCAAGAGCAGTGTGGGCAGCAGGGCAAGGGAGGGGATTCTGCCCCTTTACTCTGCTCTCCTCAGACCCCACCTGCAGTACTGTGTGCAGTTCTGGAGCCCCCAGCACAAGAAGGACATGGAACTGCTGGAGCCAGTCCAGAGGAGAGCCACGAAGATGCTGAGAGGGCTGCAGCAGCTCTGCTCTGAGGACAGGCTGAGAGAGTTGGGGCTCTGCAGCCTGGAGAAGAGAAGGCTTCGAGGAGACCTTAGAGTGGCCTTCCAGGAGACCTACAGGAAGGCTGGGGAGAAACTATTGATAAGGTCTTGTAATGACAGGACAAGGGGCAATGGGTTGAAACTGGCAGAGGGGAGATTTAGACTGGATGTTAGGAGGAAGTTCTTTACAGTGAGGGTGGTGAGACACTGGCACAGGTTGCCCAGGGAGGTTGTGGCTGCTTCCTCCCTGGAGGTGTTTAAGGTCAGGTTGGATGAGGCCTTGAGCAGCCTGCTCTAGTGGGAGGTGTCCTTGCCTATGGCAGGGGGTTGGAGCTGGATGATCCTTGAGGTCCCTTCCAACCTGAACCATTCTATGATTCTATGATTCTATCAGCACTCCGTCCCTGGAGGTGTTCAGGAAAATTCTGGCTGAGGCACTTAGTGCCATGGTCTGGTTGATTGGCCAGGGCTGGGTGCTAGGTTGGACTGGATGATCTTGGAGGTCTCTTCCAACCTGGTTGATTCTATGATTCTATGATTCACTTGAAGATCAGCAGTGTAATTAATGGGTGCTATGGGTTTGCCTGATGCTTTTTAACATCACTTTATTTGTTTGACTAGTTAGGTAATTGATAAGGTTTTGCTTGCATCTGTTCCTCAGAGGAAATGCTTATGAAGCTCCAAAGTTCACAAATAGAGCATCACTGAGTGTTTTCTGTCCTTAGATGCAGCTCCAAGCCTTTGACATCCCTGCTTTGTAGCTTGCAGAGTTGATTGCCATTTAATTAATTGTCTTTATAGCCTTTGGGTTGTTTGGCAGGAAGCTGCTCTCATTTTATTGCTATGTTTAAGGATATGGGGATGAAGGATAAAAGCATCTCACTTCAAATCTGTGCTTCTACTTTGTTTCCACAGTTTTTTTATGTTTTACTGAATCACACAGAATCACAGAAACATCCAGATTGGAAAAGCCCCTCAGGATCACCAAGCCCAACTTAGAACCCTACTCTATGAGATTCACCTTAAACTGTATCCCCAAGCACCACATCAAAATGACCCTGAAACACATCCAGGGTGAGTGATGCCACCACTTCCCTGGGCAGCTCATTCCAGTGCCTGACCACTCTCTCCATGAAAAACATTTTCCTGATGTCCAATCTAAACCTACCCAGTCTCAGCTTGAGGCCATTCCCCCTTGTTCTGTGACCAACTACCTGTGAGAAGAGACCAGCACCAGTCTTACAACATCTCTTCAAGTAGTTGCAGACAGTTATTTCCATAGACAGTTGTCTGGGGTGATGAAAAGCTCAACATGAGCCTGCAGTGTGCACATGCAGCCCAGACAGCAACCCTGTGCTGGGCTGCAGCAAGAGCAGTGTGGGCAGCAGGGCAAGGGAGGGGATTCTGCCCCTTTACTCTGCTCTCCTCAGACCCCACCTGGAGTCCTGTGTGCAGTTCTGGAGCCCCCAGCACAAGAAGGACATGGAACTGCTGGAGCCAGTCCAGAGGAGAGCCACGAAGATGCTCAGAGGGCTGCAGCAGCTCTGCTATGAGGACAGGCTGAGAGAGTTGGGGCTCTGCAGCCTGGAGAAGAGAAGGCTTCGAGGAGACCTTAGAGTGGCTTTCCAGTATCTGAAGGGAGCCTACAGGAAGGCTGGGGAGGGACTATTGACAAGGTCTGGTAATGTCAGGACGAGGGGGAATGGGTTTAAACTGGCAGAGGGGAGATTTAGACTGGATGTTAGGAGGAAGTTCTTTACAGTGAGGGTGGTGAGACACTGGCACAGGTTGCCCAGGGAGGTTGTGGCTGCTTCCTCCCTGGAGGTGTTTAAGGCCAGGCTGGATGAGGCCTTGAGCAGCCTGCTCTAGTGGGAGGTGTCCCTGCCTATGGCAGGGGGTTGGAGCTGGATGATCCTTGAGGTCCCTTCCAACCTAAACCATTCTATGATTCTATATGATGGAAAGTGAATGTAAATACATTTCCAGAACATAAACTAGGTGCTTAGGAAGCAAATACAGTGAGGGAACTGCTGTATACTCTTTCTGTGGATCTTCAAACCATTTGGGAATCAAATGAGTCAGTTCTGAGACACTATGGTATTATTTTTTCATGTCTTTCTGCTCAGATAACCATGCACAGCTAAGCAAGAATGCTTGGTGATGTCTGTAGAGGTGAGAGCTGTTGTCCATGTGGTGGTAGCTACTAGCACGGGTGTGAACCCCAGCCACTTGTAGTCTACCTGGACTTCAGCAAAGCCTTTGACACCATCTGCCACAAAAAGCTCCTGGCAAAGCTGGCAGCTTGTGGCTTGGACAGATTCACTCTGATATGTGTCAAGAAATGGCTGGAGGGCCAGGCCCAGAGAGTGGTGGTGAATGGTGCCACATCCAGTTGGCAGCTGGTGCCAGTGGTGTGGCTCAAGGATCAGTGCTGGGCCCAGGCCTGTTCAGTATCCTTATTGATGATCTGGACCAGGAGATTGAGTCCAGCATCAATAAGTTTGTAGATGACACCAAGCTAGGAGCAGCTGTGGAGCTGTTGGAGGGTAGGAGAGCCCTGCAGAGGGACCTGGCCAGGCTGAATGGGTGGGCTGTAGCCAAGGGGATGAGATTGAACAAGGCCAAGTGCAGGGTTCTACACTTTGGCCACAACAACCCCAAGCAGTGCTACAAGCTGGGGAGAGAGTGACTGGAGAGCAGCCAGGCAGAGANCTCAATTCAAGAGAGATGTTGAGGTGCTGGAAGGTGTCCACAGGAGGGCGCCAAAGCTGGTGAGGGGCCTGGAACACAAACCCTATGAGGAGAGGCTGAGGGAGCTGGGGGTGTGCAGCCTGCAGAAGAGGAGGCTCAGGGCAGACCTCATTGCTGTCTACAACTCCCTGAAGGGAGGCTGTAGCCAGGTGGGGGTTGGTCTCTTCTGCCAGACAACCAGCAAGAGAACAAGGGGACACAGTCTCAAGTTGTGCCAGGGGAGTTCTAGGCTGGATGTTAGGAGGAAATTGCTGCCAGAGAGAGTGATTGGCATTGGAATGGGCTGCCCAGGGAGGTGGTGGAGTTGCCATCCCTGGAGGTGTTGAATTAAAGCCTGGCTGAGGCACTTAGTGCCATGGTCTGGTTGTTTGGACAGGGCTGGGTGCTAGGTTGGACTGGCTGAGCTTGGAGGTCTCTTCCAACCTGGCTGATTCTATGATTTTATGATTCACTTGTATCACAGAAGAAATACTTTGAATTCATAATTACTCAGAGTTTACTTATGAATGTCAGAGCTCTTAAGACTTACTTAGATTTAGTCAGTCTAGAGACTGTTTCCTAATTAAAATATAGAAATAACTGTTACCTGTGGAAATGCAGGAGGAGGACAGGCTTATGTGTCACTAGATCTTCACACACCTGTTCATTGTGGCCATACACAATATAAGGTGGGCAGGCTGGTTTGGAAATAAATGAGTACCCTTAATTGAGATGGTTTAGCTTTGTTCTGCCTAAAAGTATTTGTAGCTAAATTACTGCAACAGTGGAGCTGCATTTTATGTACACAGGTGGCTGGGAAGCAGTTTGGTCTTGGCTTGGTGTAAAGTTAATCTGCTAGAATAGTTTTTATCACTTCTTTCCAAAACCAGAGCTCTGTATCATCAGTGGTCTGTTGGAGAGTGCTATTAAATGGCACAAGCTAGCAAAGTCATTAGGCTGTTGAATCTAATATCAGTGCTTGACTGCTGCAGGCTTTCTCTTAATCAGAGAGGCATAATTGCAGCTTTGCCATGGACAGAAGAAAATCTCTGCTCTGAATCTGTATTCTATGTATTTGTGTTTATTTTCACACCTCTTGTCAATAGTGATAGGGAGTTGGAGGTCCAGTGGAGATCCAGTGGATTGGAAAGTTCAAACCCAGAAAGTTTCAGCACAGCTTCAGGTACCTTTTCTTAGTTATATTGACTGTAAGGCCCCTTGGGTTGAAAGAGAGATCTTAATCTCCTTCAGAAGTCATTAAACAAAAGTTGCCTTCATCTCTATTGAAGTAAAAATCCCCTCTGCAAGGATGTGGGATTCAAAAGAAGGCACAGACAGAAGCTGGGGGGTTGTGTGTTTGGGTTTTTTTTTTAAGCCTGAACTCTAAATATGTTGTCCAAATTCTGTCTACCAAGGAAAAAATGTCAGATGCCTCTCAGTCATTTCTAGTACTTCAAAGTGCAAGGACAGCTATGTTTGCATGGCTGTAAAGATCTGGCAAGCAGATGGCAAACACACTGAATTCCAATAGGAAATCAGATCTGCAAGACCACTGCTTGTGACTATCACAGTCTCACAGTCTCACAGTATCACCAAGGTTGGAAGAGACCTCGCAGATCATCAAGTCCAAGCTGTTACCACAGAGCTCAAGGCTAGACCATGGCACCAAGTGCCACGTCCAATCCTGCCTTGAACAGCTCCAGGGACGGCGACTCCACCACCTCCCTGGGCAGCCCATTCCAGT
>WAAF01009895.1:75616-108930 GCA_013400475.1 Tricholaema leucomelas | reverse complement strand
TCTCTTCCAATCTAGTTGATTCTATTCTATTGGTTCCATAGTAAGATTTGTCTAACAAGCTTCCTGGTCTCCAATATCTTACTTCATGTCATTCAGTATTGAATATACACACAGAAGCACAGATGCAAAAACAAAACAAAAAGGCTGCAGGCTTTCTTTCCACCTGATTTTGCACGAACAAGTGCAAAACTTGAATAAGGACTTTACCATTGATTTCTTACTTCTGAGATACAATTTGCTACCTTCACCAATATTATTTTAGTATCTTCCTAGAGGGTTCAGAAACTGGTCTGTGTATTTTCTCAAGCTTTGGTTTTCTGGCAGGTGCTTGAGTCAACTAAGAGGGAAAAAAAAAGGAAGGGAAAGAAAAAAAAAAAAAAGGGAAAAAAATGTAAGCACCCTGGCTAAAAATCTGTGTCCTATTTCTCACTTCTCCTTGTTTTGTGAGTTCTTCAGTTATCCTGAGAGTTCTCTGGGGAAAAGAGAGTAGACAGTGCCTGTACTTCTAATGTGAAGGGAAACTGAGAGACAAATAATCTAAAAGAAAAGAACAAAATAAATATTCCAGACTTGCTTTACCTAAGTAAAGACGCAGAAATGAGGCCACAGACTTAGGCGCAGTGTCCACTGCAACCTTGTCGAAAGGTTAAATATTTGCACACATGTGCTTGCAAAGGTTTCCCTTCCGGTGTGCACCCATGGCAGCCTTCAGCTGTAAACCCAGCCTCCAGGCTCCTAAAGAGGCCCTTTTATCCAGGCAACCCTCAGGACGAAATCATGAGGGGTAGGGGCCTGAGTGTGCCCAGCCTCCTTCAGACAAGGCCTCGCAGCAGCATGTGGCCTGTGCTCTAGGCACACAATGAACAGGGGTCAGGGAAACTAGAAATCACAAGCAACAATCACTTCTCCTTCAGTGGCTTGCCTAGATTGGTTCTGCCAGGAAGTGAACACATTCACCAAAACCTGAGGTTCTTGCCTGACTGCCAAACCTTTCTACTTTCTCCACAATTCACCATCGACTGACAGCCCAAAACTCATCTGAGTCTCCTCCTGCCTGAGCCCTGTGAGGAAAAGCCATGCTCCATGCAGCCCTCAGCTGTCCCTGTATCACTCCTTTCTGCCTCTGGAATAAGCAGTGCTGCTGAAAGAGTTACTTAAGGAGACCTCCTCAAACGCTGTGTTAGACAACGTATGCTGTAGCTGACTACATATACAGTGCCTCCAGCAGGAAAACTTTCAGGAAATTACAAGGCAAAAAACTATGAGAAACATTTTATTCTTTGACTAATGAAGTAAGCAACCTGACAGGAGAGCTGGGAGCTATATTTATTGCAGTAGCACCGAGTTATCTCCGTTAATACACAAGGCACAGGAAAGGCAGACAGCAGATAATGCTGGGAATGGCAAAAGGATGTGGAGTCAAATGACAGCTGGACTTCTGGTGCATGTTCCCCCTCCATCAGCACGCAGCCCACTGGGAGTCTGTCTGCCAAGGACATGGAAAGTCATCAGTCCCCCTCGAAGCATAACAAGTTTAGAAGAGACATCATCACAGCCAGCTTCACAGAAAGATACCAAGTCCTGCTTCCCCACTGCACTGCAAATCACCACACGTCTCCAAGAGCAGCAAGCACTCTCTGCTCTGTGGGATACATGTTTTATATTCACCTGGTACTTCAAGGGCTAGGACAACAAAGCAGTGGAGAGCAGGGGCATAGGGCCCTTGACAGGAGCACCATTCACCTCTTCAATCCTTCAAGACTTTCTCGGACAGACAGAAGCACTGTCGCTGTGGAATACAGGCATGCTGAAGCTGTGCATGTCCAGTGTAGATGAAAGGGATTCCCCTGCCTCTCCAAGTCAGCAGCACTGGATCCTATGGTGCAGATCAATTACTTGGGTGACAGTTGTGCGTGAAAGGAGAAAAACATGGAAGGCAAAGGTCTTTCCTGCTGCTTGCATATCACAGTGCCCTAGGTCTGTATTGATGGAGGTTTCATTGCTATCTACAACTACCTGAAGGGAGGCTGTAGCCAGGTGGGGTTGGTCTCTTCTCCCAGGCAACTAGCAATAGAACAGGGGGACACATTCTCAAGTTGTGCTGGGGGAAGTATAGGCTAGATGTCAGGAGGAAGTTGTTGGCAGAGAGTGATATGCCATTGGAATGGGCTGCCCAGGGAGGTGGTGGAGTCACCGTCCCTGGAGGTGTTCAAGAAAAGATTAGATGAGGCATTTAGTGCCATGGTCTAGATGACTGGATAGGGCTGGGTGATAGGTTGAACTGGATGATCTTGGAGGTCTCTTCCAACCTGTTTGATTCTACGATTCTGAAGGCTAGAAGGGAAAAAGGTCAGGGAAGGTTCAATGTCTTCTTTGTGTTGGAGTAATATCTGCGGTGTCACCAAGGTTGAGTTAAGTAGTTTTTGTTGGCTGCCTGAACCCAAGACCTAGACGCTATGTGGGGTCATTGCACCTGTGTCCATGAATACACGAAGATAGCAGCCACAGTCACTGTACCTTTGGCTTTTTGTCAGGAGATTTGTGCTTTTTCTTCCACAGATAATTTCTTGAAAGGCAAAATCATCCAAGCTCCTCCAAAATTACCTCACGTCAAAAAACAGCAATTAGCTGATTTTTGAGGCCAGTGCTGCACCAGCAAGGAGATGGTCTAGGAAGGTAAAAATGCCTCAGCAAACAGAAAATGGTCTTTCTTCAGGCACAGTGAATGACTTAAGGGGCTTTAGAATTCTCCCACACCTCCATTCTCCTCAAAAAGCTGAGCTGCTGACCCTCAACAACTGCTCTGCAGAAGCAGTGTTATGACTCATTCCACATCACCCTGCCATTTTCCCAAGGCTTTCCTTAATCTATCATGTGTTGCCTCTGCACTGAAAACTGTAAGCATCCTGCTGCTTTCAAGATTAGTTTTTACTCTCCTCTGCTATTTCTGAGAAGTGTTTAGTCCATGAATAGCATTCTCCTTTTCCAACAAAAGACTTGTACCAGGAGGCTGCATAACCCTACAGAAAAGGTAGATCTGTTTATCACTGAAGAGATGCAATTAAACCTTCTCATACATTACTTACAGCCAGAAAGACAGATTACTGTGGCTGCAGATGAGGAACAGCTCTACTGAAAGAAAATGAAGCTCCAGCTAATTTGTTCTTGGCTGCTAAGAAAGCCAAGGAAATGATCTTCAGTTCATCATAAGACACATTCCTGCCACTCATTTACAATATAATTCCTCTGCTGCACATGCCTTCAAAAGGTTTTGTGCTAAGGAACTCCACGGATGGTGTCACAAGTACATATTTCATACAATGCTCCTAATTACTTCATTTTCTGAGTGCACTTGCAGGTATTTCCTTCAGATTTCTAGCCCCGGCCTGTGGCTAAAACATCCTAGGTCCATCCTGGGCCCACAGGTCTGTTGTCCCTCTAATTTATAAGGTGTCCCTGAGCAATTCAGGCAGAAGAATCAGACGAAATCCTACCTGCCCAATGGCTATACGCAGAGCTGAATGAGGGTTCTGATGAATGACTCTTTCATGTCCTACTTTCGTCTGAACAAAAGTGGTGCAAGTGAAAAGAGACAACCCTTATCTAAGGGGTAGGATGAGAAGATAGGAGGAGATAGGCTGTTTATAAAAGTTCTCCATGTGGTGATTGGAAATGGAAACTGCTGAAATGCTCAGGGTGTGAACTTCCCAGAAGCCTCACAGCATCCTCCAAACACAAGCTTCATTCTTGCAGTTGTTCAGACAGAATTTCTGCATGATTGTACAGAAAGAAGAGTAAACACACCTCAGAAGGATGCTAAGCTGTAGGTTCTGGAGATCCCTGTTTGCACTGGAGGAGCAGAGTAGCATGCGTAGGAGAAAACCTGTCTGCCACCCTCTTCCCAAAGAAACTGGCCTGTATGACTACATCCACTGCTGCACCGTGCCACCAGCTGTACAGCAGTACCGCTGTGATCTTGCTGATCTCTGCTGTGACCTCTGGAGCTCCTGGACCCTCTGCCATTTTCTTTATAGATCTCTAAATCTATAAATTATCTCTATGTGGAACTGCAGAAACTTGTTTCCAGGGTGAAGTGACACTGGGGGAAAATGGCAGAGAAGCTGCCTCTGAAAGGTGCTGAATACTCCTAGATTCTCCCAGGGTCCAATTTTCCTTTGAAGATGTTTTGAAAAGAGTACAAAGAGGCATTCAAAACCAAGAGCGTTAGGCTAAAGGAGGCTCTGAAGGACGGAGGAGCTGTTCCCCCACCTGCCGCACATCACTTGGTTCCTCCCGCACTTGTTCAGCAGTGTTTCATCTGAGGAGGGTCAGAGCAGAAGCTTCATGTTCATGCTGTAGAGATGCCTCTCAGAAACACATAAAGCATGAGAACAAGGCAGATCCCTTCAAATCAATGTTAAGGACTTGCTTACTCAGATTAGATTTTCATAGTTTGGAGCTCTGTCCTCTGTTTTAATGTGATTGATGGACTGCGTCAGGCACCTGACAGGTAACTAAATTCATAAGGTATTGTTCTTATTCCCATATTCTAAGATAAAGAGTGACAAATAAGGAATAGCAAATTTCAATGCAGCTTCTCATTAAATCTGTATGAAACCCATGCACGCTACACAAATACAGCCACATTCTCTGCTTGCTTGCAAATACTGAGCTGCAAAACATGAAGAAGTCTGGCAGCTATCAGGCACTTAAGTGAAGTTGTTACAAACTCTATTCTGGGTTTATTAATGCAGTAAAAAGTGTCAAAAGCTGGAAGTTAACCATAGCCAGTGCTTTTTTCAGCCTTAGCTCAGAAAAGATAGATGCTAACACATGCACACTGACCTCTGGGCCATACTCATCCACATGAAGCTAAATTTGCCAAAATCCTCTTTTCATCTCTCCTAAATAAATTGGTCTTAAGAGCAATTCAGAATCACAGAATTAACCAGGTTGGAAAAGACCTTTGAGATCGAGTCCAACCTAAATTCAACAAGGTTACAACATCCAGCAGGAAAGCACAGGAGATCAGAGACAGGCTAGACACCAAATGCTGTTTGGAAAGGTTTGCCTCTAGACAGCTTCCATATAAGCTTGGATAAAATGGGAGTTTGTATTTTGTGCGATCCCAGCTCCTTACATCTTTCTTACAGTAACACAGCACACTGGTTCTGCTCTGCTCTTCTACCCTAATCATGGCTGAACACGTGTCTTCAGCTTCACTGCATCCTTTGGTAGGACGTCAAAGTCTGAGGAGCAGTAAATCCCTGTATCAAACCCCTGTGTATCCTTGCAGCTCTGCAACCATCAGGGAAAGACAGGGGCTGAGTGAAGACAGAGCACTGAAGAATCGTGGCTGTTGCAGAGTAACTTTTGTTTCACAAGTACTTTTGTGCACTTGTCCTGTTGCAGACATTGACAAAGTAAGATGGGACAAAGAGCTATCCGTGGTTTCTGCTGAGCACTGGTTATTGTATTGCCCTCCTGAGTCTGGCACCTGAGCCAGTATTTAATTCCAGTTCCTAACTTTCTATAAAGATTAGTGATTTGCACCATGTCGCTGCTTTGCAGCTTTCTGATTTGGCATATTTTTGATAACAGAAGAAATTGACCTCTGAATTCTGCTTCAGTCAGCCTTGCTGCCTCACTGGAGGGCTACACCAGCTACATTTACACACTTCTCAGTCCATACTTATATTCTTTGGGATGAGATAACTTGACCTTTAGGAAATCCATCTACAGCTGGAAGTGCAAGAAATGACAGCCCAAAATGGTATGTTCTTGTCAGAGCCATAAAGCGAAGTTCCAAAAAAGATATAATGTATGCAGATTCCTTTCCTTTCCATGGGGTCTGTAATTTCGGGAAAAAGGCAAGCAGGTGACTGATTTGTTTATAGGGAGTCATGAGAACATACTGGAGGTGAATTCTAAGTGTGCTCTCTCTTAGAGCTGCAGAATAATTTGTGGGTTAAAGGGTCAGTCACAATACCCGCAGCTCAGGTGCAATCCTGGCTACCTGTTGGGATTCAGGAAGGTAGCTCAGGGTGAAAGGATGTGATACACATTCTGGGAACCATTCAAAATGATGACCCATAAGATGATGGAGGACTGAGTGGTTAATACTGTAATTGTCCTTTGGAAAATGTTCAGCACCAAATGATTTGAAGCAGTCTGACTGCACCTGCAGCATGCAAGATTTCTGAGGACTTTATAAATGTGGTGGTGTCAGCACACCTGAGGGACAGGAGATCATCCAGAGGCAGCCACACAGGCTGGAAAGGTGTGCCCAGGTGAACCTCATGAAGGTCAATAAGAGGAAGTGCAGGGTCTTGCAGTTGGGATGGAACAATCCTCACTACCAGTACAGGCTGGAGAGCAGCCCTGTGGGAAAGGACTTGGGGGTGCCGGTGGATGAGAAGCTGGACATGAGCAGACAGTGTGAGCCTGCAGAGCAGAAGGCAAATCACATCCTGGGCTGCATCAGAAGAAGTGTGGCCAGCAGAGTCAGAGGGGTGATTCTGCCACTTTGCTCTGGTGAGACCTAACCTGCAGTACTGCATCCAGTTCTGGAGCCCTCATTGTAGGAAGGACACGGACCTGATGGAGCGGGTCTGGAGGAGGCCATGAAAATGATCAGAGGGAGCTGGGGGGGTTCAGTCTGGAGTGGAGAAGGAGAGAAGCTGTTTACAAAGGCCTGCAGGGACAGTACAAGAAGAGCAGGTATAGATTGGACGTTAGGAGCAAGTTCTTTACTGTGAGGGCGGTGGAGCACTGAACAGGTTGCCCACGGAGGTGGCTGAGGCCCCTTCCCTGGAGACATACAGGGTGAGGCTTGACGAGGCCCTGGGTGCCCTAGGCTGGTGGGGATGTCCCAGCTGACTGCAGGGCTGGGCTAGATGACCCTTTCCGTCCCGGAGCATTCTATGATTCCATGGTAAAGCTAAATAAACGATGAGGGTCTCTGCACCGCAGTAAGCATGCAGAGATGGCACAGTGACTGCCTGGAGGAAGGCCACCTGTCGTGTGGCTGCATTCGGAGGTGGCCATTTCCATCTGAAGGCCTTGCCCTTCTGTCGGGGCTTTGCCTGATCTGCAACACAATTTTCGGTGAGAAGCAGTTTTTCCTTTCCGATGCTAGAGACTACGCTGTGAGTTTGGGGGTTCCTCGGGCAGACAGTCTCAGCCTCACCGAAGGGAAGACGAAGCCAAGCCGTGGCTCAGGACTCAGGCTCCCTCCAGAGGAGAGATTCAGGCACTTTGCAAACCCCTGGCAACACAAAGCTGCCCTGAGGGATTCCTGCCGAGCACCAACCCTCCACGGCTGGGCACAGACACGTTGCAGACAAAGGGAGTAAGAAAAATTCTCCAATATCCATGCTGCACACCGCGGTGCTGATGAGAGGGGGGCGCCCACGTTCCAAAGCCGTCCCCGCACGATTTGCGGAATGCAGCGTGTGGGTTGCCCGGATGACCTGTTCCAGCAGACAAAGGAAAGCGACTGAAGAAAGGCAGGGATGCAAGCTGAGGCTGGAAGTATTTATGGCTACCCATGACCCTACAGTGTATCCTACCGTGGCCCTGCTGGGCGTGTTTCTGCTGGAAAATGTTGCCCAGACATACTTAACTAATGGGATTGAGTAAAGGATTATTTCCAAAGGTACAACTGCTTGAAAAAATCTAGGATGACTTATTTGTAATATCAAGTAAAGCACAGATCTTTGTCATTGCAGAATGGCAGCGAACTAAGCCCTTAGTGATGGGCTCATTCATCCAGCCCATTTAAATGCCAGCTTCCCTTTCTAGCTGGCACTGCAGCGCCACGGAAGGAGCAGCTCTTAGGGTTCAACATGTCGCTGTGAATTACTGAATCTGAGGCTGCCACAGCTCTTTCTATCAGGTTCACAGTGCAAGTTTGGCACAGTCTTGTGGATTTGTTGCTGCCAGAAGCAACGGGATGTAGGCATTAATTAGATTAATTATGAGCAATTTGTACAAATGAAAGATGACTTTTATCCTTTTCCCTTGTTTTGGCAAACTTTCTCCTTACTGCTGACAAACAAGCAAGCGGTAATGTGTGTTTTCCTCTCACACAGCCGTGCACACATTACTCCCAGGATCCCGCAGTAAAGAAGGATCCTCTCAGGTTGTTTCTGAGCAGTACGCAGTGTACTGTCTAAGGCTGATGCTGCTACAAACAGCCCGTGCAAAGATCCCGGGAGAGGCTTACCTAGGGAGGAGTCCCCCTCGCTGTTGCAATTTGGCAGTATTTTACGCCACAGGGTAAAGAATGCCCTAAAGAGTCTGCATCTCAAACTTTGTTCTGATCACACTTACACCATACAGCTCCTCTATATTTTCTGACCTTGAGGTCTCAAATAGATTGAAAAATACATCCAGCTTCCATAGAGCAGAGTAAAGCCTTCCTGCTTTCAGACAGGGCACGCTTTGGCACACAGCTGTTTCACCCAGCTTTTTAACAGGTGCTGTTCTCAGATCTTTCATCAGCCTGGGAGTGGCCTCAAAAAATCTCAGCTCCACAATGGCTCTGTCCAGCTCCTAGTGTGATTTGCACTCCTCTGTTCCACGTTGTCATTAGCCACAACGAGCACCTGAGCTCACTGCAATGATAAAACAATCTCTGCTCGTGCAATACTGGTTTTGGGGTCATACACAGCCCTCTTTACTTTTCCCAGCATGATCCCGAGCATGCCTCTTAAAAGCACTTGCTATTAGATATGGTAGATGTCCACACAGTTGCTGCTACATTCTCAGCAGAAGCTTTCTGAACACATGGAGTTCTCCTCTGCTGGCAGCAGAAAACGTGCAATGTCTTGCTCTGTCTCAACTGAGGAGGGCTTTGGCAAAACGTCATAAAGCCCTGTTTTGAGATTCTAATCCCAAGTGTGATGATTCAAGTCAGATTTTTGCAAAGGAAAGCCCCAGGCTGCCTATTTGGTAGGGCTGTGCAGTCCGTAATTTCATATATGAAATGTAACTTTTTTGTGAGATACATTAGGGAAGACTCAGTCATTCAGGAAACAGCATCTGACCCAATACAGGGAATGTGGTTTCTCCATTCTTATTGTTCTAAACAGTATTTTAAGTGGAAATAATGCTCTGTGTCTATTTTCAGTACATCGCTTTCCCTTGTTTGTGGAATATCCAGTCTGGATTCTATCTATTGCTCTGGAATCTGTCCATATTGCAACTGACAAGGTGAGGAACAAGTTCAAGCATAAGCTGAATCACACATATCTTAAGTAGATGATGTACATGTACAATATTTTGAGAGAAAAGGGATAAACTGAGATCTGTGTGGTTCCTCTGGATTGTGAAATGTTCTACACAGTAGCTACTTCCCCTGACAGAGTAGTATTTTAGTCATCACAGCCTACTTCTTTTCCCCACACACTGTACCATTAACACATATTTTCCTTTCAATGTCCTAAAGGCAGACCAGCAAGAGGAATCACTGACACATTGTGCTGTCTGTCCACTGAAGGTATGAGTGTGTTTGCAAGCATACTGTATACTGTTCCAGACTGACTGGAGAGCTAAAGAGGATTTCTTTCCAGTTTACATCCTCCTGTACATGAAGACTGGTGGCTTGAATGCGCTATAACATCACAGCAAGAGAGGAAAATTGAACCTGCCCCCTCATCAAGGACCCAGCATCCAGGGAAAAAGAGAGCCAGTGCCAAGCATGTGCTGAGGAGCTGGTTCAGCCCCTCACAGATGAGAACAGCCATGTACTGGGCTCCCTGGGGCAGAGCCAGCCTGCCCAAATGCCAGGATTTCAACAAGGTGATGCTTCTCCCACTCCACAGTGGTAGCACAGAGCAAGTTTGTGGCCAAGCAGTGTCCAGTTCAGTTATGCAACTAGCCCAGTTAAATTCCACTGAGATACTGCCCAAAACATCAATGTGTGCCAGGATGAGCCTTCTGTTACACAAATAACCAGAGAAGCAGAAATAACAAAGTCAGCCCCAGCATTTACCTACGGCCCATCCAGCCTGCTTTTGGATCAGCACTATGGATATGTGACACAGCTAAGGATAACAGATTCATTATTTTCATGGTAAAATAAGGCAAATCAGACTCTGAGGGGGTTAGGAAGACACTAATTATACCTGCCAGAGGGAAAGCAAATAACACGTAGCATTAAATAAAATGCTCCTGTGGCAGTTGTGGGCCCTTGCTCTTACAGAATGCCTTGAATTAGTTGCACCAAGGTTCACCAGCTTCTGAGGAATTTATTTTAAAGTAAAACTAATTTCATCTTAAAACTGAAGTGCTTTCAGAACTGGAGTTCTTACATGAATATGACTCTGTTTAGTGTTACTAGTAATAGCTGTGGTTGTTAAGGTGCATGGCACCTGCTTGGCCAACAACAAGTTTCTTACTCATACAAATCTCTCCTAGTGCTCATGCCAGCCCCTGCTGTCAGCCTGCCACCACAGGCTGCCATTCAGCTGACAGCAGGGCCTCCACAATCTGTCCTTCCTTCCTTTAGTGCACAGGGCTGGCTGTGCACACAGCCAAATGAAGAACATGTGTGCTTAGTCCAGGGCATCCGCACCATGCACAGAGCAGGAGCCACGACAGCAGACTGGGCCATCAGATGACTGCAGTGCCTTCTTCAAGCAGCCATGGATCCATCCCGAGCCAAGGGTTTTGAGAACAGAACCAATCTGGGGGCTCACACAGACCAGTGTGCATAGAGCACTAAGCCAGATAAGGCTAATGCAAACAGGCATTACTGCTTCTGTCAAACCAAAATGAAACTCTGCTCTGGTTATTGAGAAATTCTAATGTAAAATGGACAATTCTGGGTCTCACAACTCTTAATACACTAATTTCTTATTGATTCCTTCATAAATCAATAAAGTGAAGGATCCTCAGTAACCCTCCCCTTTTAATTATCAGACAGTGACATAGTGAAGTCTACTGACTCACAGCAGTGGTTGCATAATGGAAATGCCCTTGGAAATGCAAGCTTTTGTACCCTTCATGTTTCTCTGTTGTAATTCCACAGATTTATACATCACCAATGAGCTATTTCAGGCTGATATAGTGCAAGGACGTTGGGGTGGTGGCAGCTTATCAATGATTTTCTCTTCCCATTTTTTCATTAATGCTATTTAAGAAGGCAAGCTATTTCTGTCAGAAGCTTCCTAGAAACATAATGGATTTTACAGCACAATCATAATAGTGCAGCATTATGCCTGTCCCTTCCCTGTATTAATTATGATCATATTTGCATTCAGGATGCAACCTTATCTGAATCCAAAGCAAATTGCAGTCTTTGAAGGAGAAAGGCTTCAGCACAACAATTGCTAGAGCTGTCCCTTTAGGTACCGTGACACTACTGCATATGCTACCTAAGAGCCAGAGCGGTACCTTTCATGATCCACCTGAATATATCTCCGAGTACAAAGTGTCTCTGAAAATGGGAAATCTGCACCACAATGTAGATTTTGGGGTCAGTCTAACTGTGCCTCCCTACACATTGCCTCATTGGCATTCAGTCAGTATTATGTATGACAATAAACAGGCTCACCTCAACATATTTTCTTTGTCAAGTCAGTCAAAATTGACAGTGATCCATTTTTCATACATATGACTTTCACTGAGAGAAATGTAATGGTTCTTCCTTCGTCTGGACTCTACCTGAACCAGCCTGGTATTTCTCATTTCTCTGCCTCGTAAGTGACAGATAAATAAGCCTTTGCTTTTCCCTGGGCCCCTAAGCAACAACAAGAAGTCTCGAAGGCTTCAAGCTCTGGGAAGAGTACATACTTAAAGCCCATTTATTTGGTGAGATTAAAAGTAAGGGTTATGTTCATTTCAATAAAGAAAGCATTAACTCTGACTTCAAGGCCAGCAAACTGCACATATTTGTGTACAGTCCCAATTAAAATGTTTCTCTAAAACACAAATGTAAGAGCACTGCTGAAGCTTGACCTTTGGGTCCTATGCGTACCAGAAGAGCAGGCTATTTATGATACTGTCTGCTTAAATAAGCAAATCAGAAGGTCGATGACTTCAAAACTCTGTAACTTCAATGTTTTTTCCCATTTCACAAACAAGAGGTGCATAGGCTATGCGAAGCTTCAAAACATTGAGTCTTGCTTCAATCTTTGCCCTTGTAAATGAGAAGCAAAAAGAAAACAAATCTAAAAGTAAAGAGCTGCCTTCTCCAGAGATTTGCTCTTCTCTTCACTGGGATGTTGTTTTGCAAAGGATATTGTAAAAGGGTTTAAACACTTTTTTCCCTGATACTATATGCAGGTGGAAGCTCTCCAGTATAAAAATGGCTCATGGTGTGGATGACAGGTAGTCGTGAAGAGCCTTTCAAAATAATGCCTCCAGATCTCCTGGGGCCATCATGTAAACAAAGTGTGTAAGCCAACGTGTGAAATGAAAATGTGCAGATTTGTGTGAAGCCATTCAACAGGCATTGGAAAAGTACCTTTGGTCAGTCGTGATGACAGCAGGTGTCCCACCACGGAACACACCACCAGCTGCAGGAAGAGTCAGTGTGCCTCTCCAGTGTGCCTTTCTGACCCATGGAGTTGTTTCCCCACTGAGGGTTTTACAGGTAACAAGGTTTTGCTGAAGCGTTGTACAGAACAGAGGAGGAGAAAGAAAATGTTCAAATATTTTGTATTAGCTAAACATCATCTCTGCTTTCCAAGAGCAAATGATGATACATCAAATATCAAGGCCCTGACGTCTTCCATGGTGGCTGAATACCTGCCCTCCTTCAATGCCACCACACTTCATGGGCTCAGGAGTCTCATTTCAGCACAGCCCTGAGCCATCCATCCCAGCTCCAGTGATGCCAAAGCACTGCCAGGCTCTTACAGAGTGGCCAGCCCTCACTGCTCCTTGACAGTCAGCAGGCAGAGTTGGCAAGACTTAGATCCCTAGGATGTACATCTGTCTGAGGCACATGAGACACCTGTCCATCAGAGCAATTCTCCCTGACATGCCACCTCTCTCTTGCCATTCTCATTATGAACCTCAGGGTGCTCTGATGTACCTTAGGGAACAGTGCACTGAGAGTCACACCTGAGACAGAGATGCTATGAACACCGTTCAGTGGCTTCACAATGTCACGGGAGATTTCCAGCTGCTTTTCAGTCATGATTTCATTAAGTATCCATTCATGCTCTCTTCTCACAGGTAAACAGTGATAGAACAAGAGGGAATGGCCTCGAGCTGCCACTGGGTAGGTTTAGACTGGACATTAAGAAACATTTTTCAACAGCAAGAGTGGTCAGACATTGGAATGTGCTGCCCAGGGAGGTGGTGGAGTCAGCAACTCTGGTGGTGGTTGTAAGTCGTTTGGATGTGGTGCTTGGGGATATGGGTTAGGGTGAACCTTGTAAAGTAGGAATATGGGTTGGACTTGATGATCCTGAGAGTCTTTTCCAACCTGAATGTTTCTGTGATTCTGTGATAAGCTCAGCACTTAATGAAAAAACCAAACCAAAAAAGAAACCCCAAACCACAAAGCAGTCACATGGGGGAAAAAAGTTTCAGTAATTGCACATATATAATTCATTTGCTTATTTGCTGACAGACAACTCTTTTCAACCATTTGTATGAAAAAAAAAAAAAAAAAAAGTAGTATTTTTCTCACATGTATGTGAGAAGGTTGCCCACAGAGAAGACACACAAAGCAAGTGCACTCAGGCTGTCTTTTCTGAACCACAAACCGTGCTGCTTGAGGCTTTCCAAGCTCAATGAGATGCCCTTTGCTGTGCACAGCTTCCCGGACCCATCTGTACCAGCTTCTGTCATGCAGCCATCTCAAAGTGCATGCATTAAAATTTAAGCTGGGCTGTTTACAAAACAGCTCCAGGACTGTCCCTTTGTGGAAATATTGGTTTGCAGAACATCTGTTGCTCTCAGTAGCCAATATGAAGCCATTTGTTTCATCTGAAAGCAGTGGCATTTCCCCCTGCTATAGCTACACTTCCATGAATCAAAGGGAATATGTTCAGACCGTTCAGCCATTATTAATCTTTTATCTGGGGATCCTGTCTTTCTCTGATCACATATTTACCAGCATTAATTTGGGCTTGTTTTTCAATTGCCTGTTCTCTCTGATGATTTCTACTAAGGAGGAATCAACTTGGAATCTGAACGGGTAGAATGACTCAGTGCAGATTTGTCCATGGTTTGGGCTTCACTTATCTGGGCCCAGGTTGATCCATCATGTTGAAAAAGCAAACAACTAGCTCCTGTGCCAGCTTCCCTTTGGCCAGCATCAATGTCCCTGAAAAGGAGCTTCAGCATTGGCTCATCCTGACTTAGTAGACTTCTATGTAATAGGTCACCAGGATGTAAAGTAGAGGGAGATGAAATAAAGCACCAGTAAAACAACAGGAACGTTTCTGGTTCGTGTGAGCTGCTCAAACTCTGTGCATCATACCAAGATCATCGGAGGAACTCCTAATCATATTTGTATGACAATTTTAATTCTTAGGTTTAGGAATTAGTAGGGGTGAATGAGCAAACAGATGATATGTCGGGAGGTTCCTTTTACCTTCTGGGAGGCCTTAGCATCTCTTCTTTTCCCCCCTCACAGGAAAGGAATAATGGATCAATGAAATCAATTTACAAGAAGTATCTGAGAGTTTGAGGAATTCCTCCTGGCAGATGGCACAAGCTAGGGCTGGATAAACTATTACTTAGTAGGCATGGCCACAGCACCTTAAAAGATGGATGGCAGCCTCTGATTTTGGTCACATCAGAAGAGAAGTCATTGGAGTGTGTCCATGGCAAAGATGCCTGCAATTTAATGACATGGGGACAACACATTGGGAGGGAAGGGATCTTGATCTTCTCTATCTGGGAAGGGATCTTGATCTTCTCTATCTCCAATGACAAAATAAAAATAAAAATAGTTCTTTTTAAAAGGAGCTTTGAGAAATTCCTCCTCATAAGTAAAGCTGAGCAACTTTATTGCCTTAATTTTTGATTGTCTCCATTAAGAATTACCTAAGAGACTACGTTTTCTTCTTGGAGATGGGACACACACAGCCCTCTGTAAGTAATATAGACAAAGCCAAGATGCTTTGACATACCTTACTGAAATATAAAAGCAATGCACAAGTTAAACTATTAGTACATGTCAGCTGAGGAAAAATTACAGTCTGGAAAGCTTCTCTGGAGAATCAGGTGATTGTTCAACCAATACTTGTAAACAGGTGGAATATCTGCATGTGTGCTCTCCTTGGTAGGTTGAGCTCTCCACCACTCTTAATGTGACCATTAAGACAATGGTCACAGAGTGAGAATAATGAGTTTCCAGTGCTTATGGTAGTTTGACAGATTCTTGCTGTAGTATTTTCTGCTCATTTCACAATGAAAACCCTACTAATCATGATTCATTTCAGCCACCCAAATCATGTCACCTGGAGCGCAGAAATTGTTTTGCTTGTTCTGTAATGCTTCTATGAGGCTGCAGAGGCTGTGAAAGGAGCACTGTGATTTCACCAGTAAAGGAGAAGAAATAGGATACTTGGGAGAAAATTTGTGCTGCTTCTTGATTGGAGCAAATGCTCAAACTATGTGATTTCCCCCAGCCAATAATTAGGAAGAAAAAGAGCCCAGGAAGGTTCCTTTTCAGTTTGCGATGTTTCATATTTCTATGCAAGCTACTACTATTTGAAAAGGAATAATGTGTTTTTCACTTAGGAATGTAAAAACAGGGAGACTGCCATTTCATACATACATATATTGAAACATGTCTTCCTGTCAGAGAAGCTATCAAAGCCAGCTCACTCTTGTGGTCAATATCCTACTTGAAACATCAGCAAGAAAATCAGTGAGCATGGTTTTTCGGGAGTGTTCCAGTTTCATTTGGGAAGGAAACCAGAACACAATCAAACAACACAACGAAAACCCCATCTGGGGTCCCTTCTTGACTGTACCTCCATATCTACAAGCTCTAGGTACAACCAAACAAACATTATTTTCCAGGGGGAAGAGGTGAATCCAAGGGAAATAGCATACAAAGCAGATTCCCACTTTGTGCAGCATGTCTAGTGGCTGGCTACAAATGCAGTGTGTGTTTTCTCACGAGCACAGGTGGCATCTCGTCTGGATAGGAGGAGAGCTGAGGATGCAGCACAGAGAATATTGGAGTACTCATTCTTCCTAAGTAGCAGCCCCTCTGCCTGCCCATGCAGTGATTTAGCTTTTTGCTACCTCAGGGCAGCACCTGGCAGGTATCACACAGGCCAGCATTCACTGCTGTAGTGCAGGTTCTCTGGGATTAGTGAGCTCCCAAATCTAGTCTGGGAAACTCCCAAGCAGGAGACTGTGGTCTGGACACATGCAAATCATTTCATTAATGATGCTTAAACCCTGCAAAGCTTCAGCATTTCAGAAAGCAAAACGATCAAAAGCTCTTTCACTCCTATTTATCCATTCCAAAGGTTGGATTTTTGTCTCTAGCTTAGAGATGCCAAAAAATTCAGTGGCTTTCTCCACCAAGTTTTATTTTTCTTCTGAGACTCAGTGGCAGAGGGAGAAGATGAATTAAAGGCTAGCAGGAGGAATGAACTCTCTTCATGCTGTAAGCATTTGGATTTGTAGCTACAAAGGCCTTTCCAAGTGAAGTAAGGTAACTTCATTTATGATATCATTATGAAAATAGGGAGAGAAAGAAAATGATTGCTTCTTCATTTGTGAGGCTTCCATTGGCAAGTTGGGATTTTTTGTTGTAAATACATCT
The DNA here is from genome assembly GCA_013400475.1 of Tricholaema leucomelas. Lineage (NCBI taxonomy): Eukaryota > Metazoa > Chordata > Aves > Piciformes > Lybiidae > Tricholaema lacrymosa > Tricholaema leucomelas. The sequence continues at coordinate 92,177 of WAAF01009895.1, read as the reverse complement.
TCCTACATCCGTCTGAGAACCTATCTCATTAAGTGCTCAGAATTGCTGTAGGGCAGAGAAAGCTGTAGGTTATGAAGAAAAAAGCCCTTGTGGATTTGTCTTGTTGCCAGAAATAACAAAGCTATTTAAAAAGAAAGAAAAGCTCTCCCAGGCTAGGATCGAGTTTGAGAAAGTGTTCCCTTCTAGGTATAACTACAAATTTGGTTTACTCTTAAAAATGACAAATATATGAGGATTTCTGAGTAATCCTAACAAAAAGTCCTCAGTGATTTTTAGAAAAATTATTTTACACTGTAGAGTTACTAACCAGGTAGCACCACTAACTGTGTCTGGACAATTGAGTTCACACAGAGGGGTTACAGCAGCTGAACAAGATAGCCACCTTCAGTACCCTATAGCAATCTACAGATCCAGAAACTGCTTGTATGTCTGCATGATTTGGATGCGTTTGGGGGTTTCCTCCCTCAATATTAATCTTTCACCTCAAAGGCCACTGTGAAGTGCTTTGATTTTTTTTCTGTCTGTAGTAGTTGTTAAAGCTGACTTCAGGGTTACTGCTTTAAACACTTCATGCTTGAAAAGATCTCATTTCCTCATCTGGTATTTCCACTCCAGTTTCCACTGATGAAACACATAACAATCCTTAATTATCAGAAGCACCCTTCTTGGATTGAGCAACAGGGTTTCTAGACAGCTAATGATTAGTGGGGGTTCCCCAGGATGTGATTTAAAGTTGAATTCTTCTTGTCTCAGGGAAAATACCTTAAAAGTTTATCCTCACGGATAGAAGCATTAAAAAAATAAGGCAGTAGGCAAGGAAATTAGCTAGGTAAGCAGCAAAGTTAAAAATATACTCAAGTGCAGTCAGCTTCATTCAGAAGAAAGAAACCTCTCCAAAGTCCAGTCACGTGGCAAAATAGCAAAGCCACCACTGCAAAGTGCAGGCAAGAACAGAGAAGAACAAAGACAGAATGTGGAGAATATGCCAGATGTAACACAAACCTGCTTAAACCTTCCAGCTGTTACACAAACAGGACACCATAAGGGAGCTAGTAAATCCCAAGACAAGATGAACAAAAACTACCAAGAAGTAACAATGGAAATAAACTAAAATAATTGCTTGACCAGTTCCGCCCATAAATTCACAACATGATTACACACTCACTACTCTAGGATCGGAATGTTCAAGCAGTGAAGACTGGCCACAAACAAAAGGAGAAGAGAAGCTGGAGCAAATGACAAATTGAACACCAGGTACTCACCAGGACTGGCTGGTATCAATCCAAAACCTCTGCAGGTGCTAAAGATAGAAGGGCTTTAACAGCTAGCAACATAGGCAGGCTCTGGTTTAAATGAGCAGATGTACTGAAGGCCTGCAGGGGAGCAACTGTTCTAGGTCTAAAAAAGATGTCAAACATAAGAATCAAGGGAATTACAGATCACAGAGCTTTATCTCACTGTCAATTAATCTTGTTAAAACAATAATTAAAAACAGTATTTTAAAAAAGCAGTCTTCTAAAACATATCAAGGAACAGGACAGGACCAAAATGGTAGGACCCTAGCTGTTTAGTACACGTAAAATCATCGAGAGAAGACCAGCATGGTGAAGCAGGCCCATGGCAGAAAATTATTTCCTTTGGGAAGACTAGGGGAAGACTGTCAGGTGCCCTGCAGGAGCCTCATAAAAGCGTGCTAGTGAGAAACAAAGTCTGAAACCCAGGAGTGGGCGATATCCATGAGCAACAGTTTAAACTATTTGCATGTATAGTTACCTTGAGGAATTTTTTGGCCCACATTGGTTGTGGGGCCAAATCTACAGGGTTTTTTTATGTAATGAAAGCCTGTAAAAGATCTGCACTGTGAAAGATGTCTGCAGCTTGTAAGATGGTATGGGTTAAGATACAGAGCAGTTAATAAGCACAAGAAGTTAAAGAGCAGTAACCTCTCTCTTCAAGAAGGGCAAGCAGGAGGATCCCAGTAAATGACGTCTGAAGAGACCTGCATTGCCAACTACAGCTACCTGATCAGAACACGCACAGAAGGTGGAGCCAGACTCTTCTCAGAGGTGGACAGCATTAGGAAAAAAGGCAGTAGGCAGAACCTGGAAGGATATTTTTACAGTAAGAGTGGTAAAAGACTGGAACAGTCTTCAGAAAGTTCGGGAGATCTCCTTCCTTGTAGATGTTCAATATTTGACTAGACATGCCCCTGCACAACCTGACTTCATTAGATGTCCTTTGAGCAAAGGATGGAGATTACCTTCTGGAGTCTCTTCCCACTTAGTTTACTCTGTAATTCTGTTATTCTAATTCCTTTCAAAACTGGTCACCAGTAGTAGAGATGAACATTCATTTGAAGCATCCGATACTTGAGCTGTGCCTGCTCTTCAGGTGCCACAGCCTGTTGCGCAGGGCACAGAGGCATGTGTACACACAGAGGGAGGCAAGGTATGCAAGCCCCCTGTGACTGGGTATGCAAGAGTCCATATGGAGAAGCACACAGTCAGTGAGGTGGCTTTAGAGCTTACCTCAAAAGCTAATAAATTAACACAATTTAATACATGCAAAAAAGTAATTTCTTTGAAGAGATCTGTACTTGTTTGACTCACTTTTGAAGCATGATACAGTTGCAAAAACTTGGAGAGGCAATTTAGAACTTCAACATTAAAAATTCTCAGTTCATTGATACAGTTTCTTTATAGTTCTGGGAGTTCATTTCTACAGCTCTAAGTTTGTTATCTGTGTTGGTTCCAAATATTTCTCTGTTTAGAAATACAGGGCAATAATTATTCTGAAGAGTGAAAATTACCAGTTTGTTTTCATTAAATGGCAGATTAGAGGAATAATGAACTCAGTGAAGGACTACAAGCAAAAAGCAGCAATATTTAAAAGGAGTCAATATAGAACAGAACAGGGCAGAGGAGCAAGAGATGCTGCTCAACTGTTTGAAATCTTCCACAAGTAGATGAAAGAGTCAACAGTGTGTTAGAATAGAAAACATTGCAAATAAATGGACAGAGAAGGAATCAAAAAGGATGAGAAGCAGAAAAATTAAGTCAGGTTTTAGGCATGTAGACTGATGCCTGTGAGGGGAATAATTCCAAACATAGATATTTGCTCATGTGGAGTATTCTAAAATACATAGAGTTAAAAATATTCTAACTTGTGACTGAAGATTAGAATAGGCATCTGCTTCTAATGCAGTCAGTGATCGTGAGGAGTGATAGTTTTGTGATGCTTGTCAAGGAGCTAGAATCTGTTTATCGGTGGCAAACATCAGCTTCAACACTGCACACACATCCAAGTACCTCTGCAGAAGAAAGATGGCAAAGATTTTTGAGAAAAAGAAGGAGGATGTGGATGCTGCTGCTGAAAGCAGAGTACATGCATGTGCTTTATAAAGACTGTTGTAGTTAGGGTCTGGCGATCTGAAGATGGCGCGTTGTCACGGAAAGATAGGGCTCCTTTCTGTGCTCTCTATGATTTCGCTATGATTCCTTTGTTATACTTAGCTTCCTGTCTGTGATGCAAGCAGAAGGAAGTGATGTTGCTACCTATCCTATATAATCCCATGCTACACGTTAATAAACGCCATTTTGCTGTCCACCGCATTGGTGTTTGCATGCTGATGACCACGTGCTGCCATTATTGAACCAGGGCATTGTGGCAGAGCAGCCACAATTGGTGCCGAAACCCGGGATCGAACCAGGTACCTTAGGAAGCATGAAAACCTATTTCAAGCAGAGATGCACAGCCATGTGTGCTTAAAATAAGAACCTTTCTGTCTCAGACTTTTGAGAAACACAAAATGAAACCTGCTCTCCAGATGTGTTGCCCTGTCTATTTCCTGAACTAATATTTCTTGAGTATATATTCTCTGCAATACAAGACAACCTCTCAGTCATTCTCCCTTTCACCACCTTTCCAAAACCCCAACATTTTTAATGCTATAATCTATAGAAACATGCAGGAGAGCTTGAGAGAGATGTCTCTATGCAGTGTTAAGATGAGAAAGGTAAAGATGTGGTTTTACTACTTTCTTCAGCTAGTGAGAGGCTGAAAAAAATGACAGAAACAGTCTTCTTGAAGATGCATAGTGAAAAAGGTGAGAGCCAAGACACCTCTGTTGCAACAAGGGCAGTTCCAATGAGATGCTGGAAAGTCTTCTCACAGGAAGGGCCATCAGACTCTAGAGCAGGGTCTTCCACAAAGGCTGTGAGACATCTTATTTGAAGATATTCAGGACTTGACTGCTGAAGGCCCTATGGCATGTGTTCCAGCTTGTACCTGACCTCACTCTAGGCCCTTCTTTGAGTCTCTAGAGAGGCTTTCTCCATCCTAGGTTATTCTGTAATTCTAACAAGCATGTAGAGGAGAAACCCCCACACCTGATACCCTTCGTAAGCCAGCAGCATTCACAGGGTGAAAGTGAGTGATATACCTGGGAGCAGCCATGGTGCCAGCTCATCAGACAAGTGTGTCAGTCACTGGGTCTGCACTTGCCATGGTTTTTCATTAATGCATTCAGCAGGATTCTGTCCCTTTGACATGATCGTGGCAATGGGACTTGAAAAGTGACAATCAAAAGCTAAGCTATCCCCACAGGCAAAGAGGAGTTCTCCTCTTGCTGTCTCTCTGCAAGTTTATTTTTCTTATTTTTAATAAAAGCTTCTTAACTCGGGGAAAAAAAACAACTAGTGTCATTGACAAATGTACCCCAAGCGTTCTGTGGTTCCAAACATGCGGTCTATTTGCTCAGTGAGAACCTTCTGTAACTGCTCGCAGCTCACTTAAGAACATTGATTTCTTATACTTCCTTTTTTCTTTTACTTACAACCTTCTAAAGCACAGAGGCTCAGCTGCAGTAAGGTCTTATTAATAAAAATATTCACAATGCACATCTGAGACACTTTTGCCAATTTGAACCAGCTCATGGCAGGGCAGTGGCAACAGCCATTCTTATTTATGTCTTAATTCTCATGCACATTCATCCAATTAGCTTCTCCTGCCAAATGGAAAGGCTTCCACCTGCTTTCAAGTTCAATTTAGCACAATGTTAAAAAAGGACTTTTCAGGCAAATGTTTTCCAAAGCCAGAATGATTGTAGAGATATTCAAAGAGCAGCAAGTGTTCCATACAAAAGTGAATTTAACAGTGAGCAAGAAGAATTTCTCAATTCCTTCAGCCACCATACCGAGGGACAAGTTATTAGAGCAACCTGCTCTAGTGGGAGGTGTCCCTGCCTATGGCAGGGGGTTGGAGCTGGATGATCCTTGAGGTCCTTTCCAACCTAAACCATTCTATGATTCTATGATTCTATAATTTGCCCTTGATGAAGCCATATTGGCTGTGTCTAACCACCTCCCTGTCTTCCAAGATCCTAGTCATCCTGGAGAAGAAGAATCTTCAGGGAGACCTTATTAGAAGCCTTCTAGCATTTGAAGGGAGCCTACAGGGAAGCTGGAGGACATCTTGCAAAGGCATGTAGTGACAGGATGAGAGGCAATGACTAGATCTGGATCAGACATTAGGAGCATATTCTTCCCCACGTCAGTCATTACTGCCTTTATCATTTGATGGAAGGGTTTCAATACTTTTCTTTCTCACCCAATTTCCAGGATCATTCTGGGAGAAGGATACTGGCAAAGAGCTCTCCATTTCCAATTTTACATCTTAGAACGCCTTCATGGTGTTTATATTATCCTAGTTTTCTGCTTTCCTGATGGCTTACTGAAGAAACAGAAAGGCAGTTGTTTTCAAAGAGAAAATTATTCAGAATACTCTGTCTGCTTTGTAGATCCTACACAATAGTGCAGAACAAAAAGCTGTTTTAAACCTCATAAAAGCAATAATTAAGAGCTGTATTAATTTTAATGCCAAGCAGGTTAGGCATTTTCAATGAAACACAATAACTGACCCAGTCTTAATAGGTACTGACATGAAATTTTGCTCCTAGGGCATTTACTAAGAGTGCTGGTTGTTCAGTGTCTCATGTTCTCTGGCTCTAGAAGAATGACAACAAGAAAATGAATTAGAGGGTTTTTTTATGTTTGTTTCATTTTTGTTGGTTTTTGTTGTTGTTTGTTAGAGACATGTAATGGATTAGTACAACTTGGCGAGATGCATCAGGGCCAGACAGTGCACCTTAACCTAGCCAGTATCAGAGAAATAAAAAATCCTGAATTTGCTACCCTGGCAGCAAATAAAACATTCAGCTTGAACTAGTTCAGCAATTAATATCTAATCTGGTCTCACAGCATTTTTATTTTTGTTAAAAAGTAAAAGGGCAAGAATGTGGACTGCTTTGTAACCAAAGAAGGAGCTTCGGTTTCGCTACTCTCTGTCTGCTTTGCCACAGAAAGTTCTAGTTTTGTCTGTCTAATATTGACAAAATAAGGCAATTAATCTTTTCCATGGAGTTGCTTCTTGCTTTTGAAACACCAGCCTTATTTTATCAGCATTTTTCAGTTTCATCTGACCCTTTTGGTCATGCTCTAGAGTGTTATACCTCTTTCAATGACTGTATCAACATTTCAAGTGTCTCAGATATTCAGAAACATTTGAATTTCTCAGCCACAATTTATTCTCTGTATTGCAACAAAAATTCATAACATGACAAATGAAACTGGAAGCCTCATCTACATTGCTACCTTAAAACACAGTAAGTTACAGGTAACACACTCATGAATATGACAAGGCTCTTAATAAAGGTTATGGTTATTCTGTGGAGGTAGAAATGTTTCCACTGAGTATGTTTTTTTTATTGTTGCTTATAGAGATCCAAATCTGGTGAAAGAGGAAAGAAGCATTTTGTTATTAACAAAGTGATGTCAAACTGAACCTTATAATTAAAAACAAGTAATTAAAGGTCTACTTACCTGCTGCTTGTGTACTATGTCCATATTTAAGTCAGTTTTGTCTGTCAGAGTCTGCATACAGAAGTCAAGACCAGACAAAAGCTTTTATCTAAGGGTCTGAGAATTGCTATTTTTATTTATTTATAGGTGTATGTATTTTTTCCAGATTAAAATAATATGCCTTTATTTCACACAGCCAGGAAACTGCTATAAGTGTATTGCAAAAATAAAATGAAAACTTAAACCAAATGAAACTTTCACTTACAGATAAATGTCCTAGAATATGTTTCTCTCATGTTCAGACTGCACAGCACCCTTATAAATGAAGGACTGAGGCTGAAAGCTACTTACAGGTGTGAATGTATAAGGATGATGAAAAATTAACAATATGTATTACTTTATTTCTTTAGAATTTAAGTTTTTATCTATTACCTTATCTAAGATCTATTCGTGCAATTTAAACCCATTCTTAGAATCACAGAATCAGTCAGGGTTGGAGGGAATGACAAGGATCATCTAGTTCCAACCCCCTGCCATGGGCAGGGACACCCTACCCTAGATCAGGNTCCCCCCCCCTGCCATGGGCAGGGACACCCTCCCCTAGATCAGGCTGCCCACAGCCTCATTCAGCCTGATCTTGAACACCTCCAGGGACGAGGCCTCGGCCACCTCCCTGGGCAACCCATTCCAGGCTCTCACCACTCTTATGCTGAAAAACTGCCTCCTCACATTCAGCCTAAACCTACCCATCTCCAACTTCGCTCCATGCCCCCTAGACCTGTCACTCCCTGATATCCTAAAAAGTCCCCCCCCAGCTTTTTTGTAGGCCCCCTTCAGATACCGAAAGGCCACAATAAGGACACTTATTCAAGGACTGCATACTTGAGATCAGCTACAAAACGAGTTTTCTACAGTAAAGATGCTAAAACCAGAACTGAAACAATGTGAGATCATGGAAAATCAAGGGAAGAATTCACAGCGTAATAAAAATTGGGTAATATTAACAGAGTACATATATAATTGTTGCAATAGAATAATTGTATTAATCCATATCAATATCTACCTTCTAAGATACTTCATACAACAAAAAGAAACTATTTGGAGGGAATGCTTAGATCTTAAAGGTTTTCGTCAGGCCTTTGAAATATTCCTAAAATCTCAGATAAATATTTTTGCTGGCACAAGTAGTTTAGTGTTAATATTGTTTAGACAATGGAGAACTGATTGAATCTGTATGATTTTTTTAACAAAACACAACATGCTTCTTGTGGCTATCATTGTAGATATTAAGGGACACAGACATTGCTCGGCTTTTTTGTACAGATCTACATATAACAGGTCTTACAATAACAGAAATTACCCCTGGTAGCAATTCTTATACTGACAGGCAATTTTTGAGGTTGTTTCTTTAAACTAGATTTTAGAATTTTAACCATGAATGCTAGGAATACTTCACTTATGAAAGAAATAATCTGTGGAACATTAAGAGATACATATATATATATATGTCTTATATATATTGGAATGGGCTGCCCAGGGAAGTGGTGGAGTCACTGTCCCTGGAGGTGTTCGGGAAAAGCCTGGATGAGGCACTTAGTGCCATGGTCTAGTTGACTGGACAGGGCTGGGTGCTAGGTTGGACTGGATAATCTTGGAGGTCTCTTCCAACCTAGCTGATTCTATTCTATTCTATTCTATTCTATTCTATTCTATTCTATTCTATTCTATTCTATTCTATTCTATTCTATTCTATTCTACATCACTCTCACATACAAACACAAACCCCCATGTTGAAAGGGGGGTTCCTTACAAGCTCGTAAGAATCTTTGTGTTACTCTGGAAGTGAGCTGTGTGGTTGACATGGGCCTAAAGCAGTAAGGGTTTTAAGGTGAATTTTTCTGGCACAGGAGGGGTTATGAATTTGTTGCTTTTCATCTTGTCCAGCTGCAGCAACTAAATCCCTTGTTTCCACCACTGCAGCAGGCAGGTACATAGACAGGAATTCCCTACTGCTCCTATATGCTCCCACAGGTGAGGGAGTGGGGCTTAGAAGCCTTGGCACTTCACCTTACAAGAGCTGGGTATAACAGAAAGAGGAGAGAAAGTTCTGCTGTCACTCTTCTGCTGCTAAAAAAACATCTGGATATTAAAGATGGTGAGAAATGGAAGTCAGAGTCAGACATGCTATGCTACACCTTCTGACCTTGCATTGGGTACCCACACATCCCAGGATAAACATCCTGGCACCGTATAGCTGCATTGTGCCATCTGTGGAGCAGAGGGAATGACAGGATGACAGCCACTCACGAGGTGGGTCCTTTGTGTCACATAGCAACATCTCAGCACAAAGTAGAGAAGCAGCAGGGGCAATCAAGAGCTGAAAAGCACACACAGTGAAGGGAAGTTAGCAATCTTTGGAACCAGGACAGCAGTGTGAGATAAAGAATCTGTCTAGAGGCAGGTACTGGCTAAGAGAGGCTGTGGGAATAACAGAAAGACCACTTATTTCTGTTATAAAGCAGCTATCATCATCTACCTAGGTCTAGAATAATTTACTTATCAGCTCTGAATCAGGGACTCACAAACAGCATCTTAGCCCTATTTTTAATCTTCAGTGCTCCCCACACACTGCTGCATCTGCACGCCACTGGGACAGGGTAGGAAAGGCAGCCTTCGGTTAATAAAGGAGAAAAGGAGAAGCCTGCTCTGTTTCTATAGAAACCATAAGGAGTAATAACACTGACTCCAGTGGGCCCTTAATTAGCAGAAAAATAAGTCTTTTGAAGAGACAATTACTGCTAGAGGTCTCAGAATGTTATTTGCTCACTCATAATGGTAATGATCGCCACTATGCACCATTTCTTGCTTCCATTCTAAGGTATAGATCAAATGCTTCACAGGAAGGAAACACAAACTAGTGTAAGGAGGTGTAATTAGTGCCCTGATGTCTAGTCGCTGGCAAGGCTGATCATTAGCAGACTCAGTAACTTCCTTGGTTACTTTACTGCACCTTCCAAAGGAGAAAAGGACACAGTGTCTTCAAAACCAGGGACCGATTCAGCCATGCTTGCTCCAACTGATCGAACCACACCTCAAAGTCTCCCCATGCAGGTCTGAGAAAAGGGATTTGACACGTCTGACAAGCAGCAGAGGCTTCAGTAAAACACGTGCCTGGCAAAGGCTGACAGTGTGAGCAGGGGCTGAAGAGCAAATCCAGCAGAGAGATTCTCTCAGACCTCCACCACACGGCAGCAGCGACCTCACTGGCCAGACAGGTGGTTTGCAAAGCCGTAGGTGCTGGTGTGAGAACACCAGGTCTTGCTATCTCCTGTCCTACTTCCTGACACTCACAAAGTGCTGGTGCCTATCTTTGAAGTCGAGGCATGACACAGCACCATTTATAGGATCACCCCAACTGCTTCGAGCCCCCTTTGGCTTTGTGAGTGGAGAGACAGCTCTCTCAGCATTGTCACATCCCAGCAGCAGGAAAAGGGAACATTTGTCAAGCTCTGAACAGTCAGTAAGCCTGCAGAAAACTGCGCCCTCAGACTATGGTGCTGCTTCCTCCCCAGCAGCTCCCTCACTGGGTCTCACTCAGCAGCTCAGAAGGATCCTGAGTGTCCTGCTTCCATAGCCGAGGACAATGTCCTTGGCATTGCGGAGCGTTCAGAAGTCTCATCACCGAGAGTCTCTGTGAGCAGTGGAGCCCACGCAGCTTCGCACAGAATCCCAGTTCCCTTTTTAAGCTGCACAAATAGCTGAAAGCCTTTCAGGCGACAACGTTTGGGTTTTTCTCAAGTATTTCCTCAGCTGTAAATGCTGATCTCAAAAATCTTACACTTCTGGTTACTTCATCTTCTGGACGGTTGAGTTTTTTTTGGTAGGAAAGTCTGAAATAACATAAGCCTTTTACCAATTGGTTTTCCAAACTGCTTTCCCAAAAAGGCTGGGTTTAGATTTCTTGCTGTTGTCAGTTTCAGCAGAACTATATCCTGATTGTAATCTCCCACCGTGCCTTCTTTCTAAAACCATGCTTCAGGTTATGTCATCAAAAAAGGGAATCAGAGGTAGGAAAAAGTAGGTGCTAAGTCTCTCCCTTACGTTGTTACTTCCTGGTAGTAGATATATTCAGATGGCTTCTTCTAAGGATTTGGGGAGATTTAGAAATTCCAGGTATCAAGGCTTAGACTCTGTGAAATGCAAAAGCCTTTCTAATTCCCCTTTGGAATTGATCTGAGTCTGCTCAGGCATGTGGCGAGATAAGGCAAGGAGAATGAGAGGTCAAGTTTCTGGGTGGAAGTCTCACTTCGACTTTCAAGCTTCTCAAAGGCACCTTTAGCATTTCAATATGTTTATATCTCTGCTGTTAAGTAATGAATCCACATCTGGACAGGGCTTTTTGGTAGTGAAGTGAACTTAGACTGGAGGCACATGACTAAACATCCCTAAAACTCTCAGGTACCTACAACACTGGGTTATTACAAACAGGGACAGAACTACAGCAACTAAAGCAGGATCCTAGTCCAGAGCTCAATAAAGACCCAACAATCGGTACTTTTAATGGGCTCTAAGTCAGCTAAGCTAAGTTGCATTTGCTGTAACAATCAGCAGGAGTTTAGCCCTTTTTTATGTTTTTAATAACTGTTTGGGCTATTGCAGAGCATTCAGCCATGGCTGAGTCACTTATAAACAAATCACAAAGAGACTGCCCCAGTTACTGACACCTGAAAGTCTAGCACAATGCAAGGGTAACAACAGGTACCCACTTACTATAGTTTTAACTACAGCTTAAACAAACCCCACACCCACCACAAACCTAAAAAACCTATACTGACCTCTGGGTATAAAAGGAAATGTTTCTTACCATGCTGCATGGGTGAGAGAAATATCTGATCAATATCTAATGGGGGTGACTGAAAGAAGGCTGGAGAGTTTCCCTTTGAAAGGCAAACACCATTCTGCGTGTCATAATTTCAGTATTAATACTGTCATTTACACTTACTCACCCAAGGAGTTCTTGGTATCCAGCTTGTCGTAAAGGCAGATCTCCAGTTTTATGCATCCCCAAGTTCCCAAATACATTTTATTTCAACAAGTAAAAAATTGTATTCCTGTGGTTTCTGTTTAGCCAAAGTTGTCACAACACTTTCTGAATGCTGGGTAGTTTAATTGCTTTAATTAATGTTTTGAAGGGACATTGTCTGACAGTTTTCTTCTTTCTGAAGAATTCAGTCCTGCTTTCTGACGTGGAAAATCCTGTTGTGTTCTTGGAAATTATGCCTGCTCACCCTTACTATTTCTGTTCATCCTCATCCTGGCACCTAGTGTGATGCCTCATAGATCTAGCATTGAAAGGACAATAAATTACAAATCAATACAACTGGTGGCACCAACTTTGATTGGAATGTAGTTTAATTGTGACTGAAAGTGTAATATTACTCAGAGTCTGCTTTCCTATAAAGAACGATGCCCATTAATGAAAGAAATGGGCATGTTGGGTTTTTTCCATCTAGGAGGCCAAAACATTGCAAATCTTCCTCCCCAGAGTCCTCATACCCTGCATGAGCAAACCTGCAGCTATGGGAGCCAGCAGAGCTTTGGGTATACACAGGTTAGTGCCATTCACACAGAGGCAAGGAAACGTAACACCTTCTGAATTTTGCGTTATCAGCTTCTTGGGGAACAGTGTTCTTTAGCCTTGCCAAATACCAGGCACAAAGTTGTTCAGAGTTCTCTGGTGAAGCCATCCACCCTTCAGCACAGATATACTCCTGCCAAAGGAAGGATCCAAGGCCGTGGGTTTTACTGAATGCCTGAACAGCTCTATGCCACTACCTGCTTACAAACAATTTACTCTAGAGTATGTTCCATTGATGCCTTAGTTCTGATTGAGTTCTTCAAGCTCCTATCCCACTAAAGATTATAACCAGTTTTAGAATGTTGCTATTTTTTGTTCAGCAAGCACTGATGAAGTCAAATTTTTTTCCTCTGGCCTTACTGTCCTTGAGAAATCCTCGTATGCTCATGCCAGCCATCAGCCCCATGGGCTCTCTGGCAGGCTTCCTGCTTGCAACATGTTTCTAAAAGTCATCTTTTAATGGTTAGTTGAAATGCTTTTAGCTATTTTCTCATCAAATTCTTTTTTGGCTTGCCTCCTTACAAATGAGCTTTTAACTTCCCAGGGTTTGTCTGTTTCTACTTTCCATATTTGAGCAACTCTTTAAAGATGTCTTCCTACTTTCAAGATCCTCCTTATTTCTTTTCTTTTAATATGGTCTTTTTTCCTTTTTGAAGATCCTTTTCAAGTCCTTTCTGATTTATGATGTACTTATTCTGAACCAAAAGCATTGGTTTGTGGTGCACATTAACTCCGACACAAAAAAAAAATAGCCTGAGCCTTCAAAAGTCTCCATCCTGCTTGCAGTACTTTTATGCTTTCAGTCACTTTTTATATAACCATCTTCTCACTTTTGGGTAGCTTTACTATCATGCCTATTTCAGGGTTTTTTTTTGTCTACTTACCAGGATAGTGAATCTGAATAGACTGTTATAGGTGGCCATAATTATGTCTTAAATGAGTGCCTGTACATCGCTCAAGTTTACATCAGGAGCTGTTTTCCTATGGCCAGGATGATGTGCTCCAAGGAGCATTTGAACACTGAACCAGCACTTCATGGCAGTACAACTTTCCTGAATCTCAAATGGACATGGGGAGCTGCAAATGTGTGATATTATTTATGTTTATCTCTTTGTCTCAGTCTACTGGCAAGGTCTTCTGGGCATATAGAGAAAGAAGTCATAACCCTTGCTGGAAAAGCAACATGCCTGATTTCTCTTCGTTGGCCTTTCTGAAGAGCTGCACACTGCAAAAGGAGGAAAGGGAAGTCTGTGTGCAGTTGCAGGGCTACAATATTCTCCACGTGTGGAGGGACAACTTACATAGCTGCAGTCTTTCAGACAGCTGGAAGAAACCTCACATTTGCAGACTCTGACATCTGCTGAAGATATACGGTGGCATAAACACCTCAGGAGGTTCCTGGAGGGCACTGATGACATCACACACATGTGAACAAGCCACCAAGTGATGATACATTCCTGGATCTCTTACTTAGAAACAACAAAAAGCCAGCCAGTGATGTGAAGGTCAGTAGTAGCCTTGCTGCAATGACTGTAAGGGCAGTAGTAGCCTTGCTGCAGTGCCTGTAAGGGCAGTAGTAGCCTTGCTGCAATGACTGTGAGGGCAGTAGTAGCCTTGCTGCAGTGCCTGTAAGGGCAGTAGTAGCCTTGCCGCAGTGCCTGTAAGATCCTGAGAGGAGGGAACAAGACAAAACTCACGATCACACACAACCCTGGTTGTGAGATGCACCTGGAAGAATCCTGTGGAATACAACCCTGGAGAGAAGAGGGGTCCAGGGGAATTGGCTGATTCTCAAAGCTCACCTCTGAGATCAAGACCAGTCCACCATTCCCACAAACAGAACATCAGGTGGCAGGAGGCCTGCCTTGGCTAAACTCAAACAAACAGGATATGCACAGGAACTGGAAAGACCCAGAGGAAGTATAGAGACACTGTCCAAGTGTCAGGATCAGGGAAAATGAGCACTCACCTGGAGGTGAATCCAGTAAGGGAGGTGAAAGGTAACAAGAGGGCCTTCTATTGGTAAATAAGCAGAAGGGGAAAGCGTGGGGAGCCTGCTGCTGAGTGTGGCAGCAGCCCTGCTGACAGCACAGAAAAACTGAGGTGCTCAATGTTGTATTTACTTCATTCTTCCCTGGCTACACTGACCTGAATCTCAGGCTCCTGATACAAGTGGCAAAATCTGGAGCAAGGAGAAGCTACCCTGGGTAGAGGATAGCCAGGTTAAGGAACATTGGACATACATAAGCCAATAGGACTTGATGAAATACACCCATGAGTGGTAAGGGAGCTGCCCAGTGTCACTGCAAGGCCACACTCTAATTATCTTTGAACTGTGGGGCAGGTTGCCCTGTCAGGCTGTGCCACCTCCATCCTTGGCAGTTTTAGAGACAACCGGACAAAGGCCTGAGCAACTTGTGCCAAACCTGGAGCTGGCCTTGCTCTGGGACATACACCTTTCACAGCCTCTTCCTGGCTAGATGACTCTGCAGGAGGGAGGATGCTCTGGTTGCTGGCACCACTGGTTTCGTGGGCTGTCGTGTCCTGCTCTGCCTCTTTAGGTGTCAGATTCCCAACAAGAGCAATCCCATGGTACAGCTTGTTACATCATCTTATTTCATTTATATTGTATGGTGCTTTCTGTAATTTATTCAGCCTCTTTTCCAGTGGAAATGTCTCCTCTGTCATTCCTGAATAATTTGTGCACTCTTAGAAGTGCCCTGGAATTCTGTCCTCTGTTTACTTTCTAAGGTGCCTACAAAGTGATTTTTTTTTTAATCCAGGCAATTCACTCATTTACTTTACCAGACTTACAGCCCAAGTCTCTTGCAAAAAATAATATGTGTTTAGACTCTAAAAATTGGTCTGTGTACTCTGAAAATGTCAAAATACCTCTCAGATGTGCAAGGGAGTTTTAGACTGTGCTAATGGAAACAAATTCTTCAGGTGCTTAACTACAGACTTCAGGCATTCATGTTTGCCAGAACAGATAAAATCAAACAGAAAAAGGAGCAGAGCTTTTGTGCACATTGCTTTGCCTGCAGTATCACTCCTGAAGCCATGTTGTAAGCTTGGCACACCACGGGCAGTGAGGAGTGGGGCTGTGTAAAACATGCGACTGAAAATCCCACAAGCCTGCTTATAAAACTTAATAAAGCCCTGATGAGTTTCTAGTCATAAAAATGAACACCCAGAAGCACCTTCCCCAAATCAGATTCACTCACCTAAGAGCGCTAAGGTTAGCAGATAGCCAATAAACACAGGCCAGCTAGAGAGTTCCAGAGAGGAAAACCTGCAGCATTTCACATCCCTTAAAAACAAAGGGGTCCAGGAAGGTTGGACCTACTTCAAGAAAGAACTCCTGAAGGCACAGGAGCAGCTGTGCCATTGTACCGGAGGGTGAGCCAAGGAGGGAGGCAGCCAGACCGGATGGGCAAGGAGCTGCTAAAGGAATTAAAGATAAAAGAAACAAGGGGAGGTGTCCCAGGAAGAGTTCAAGGATGTTGCTAGGTCTTGTAGGAAAAAAATGAGAGAGGCAAAAGCCCATTTAGAACTTAGGCTGGCTACAGCTGTCAAGGAGAATAAAAAACATTTCTATAAATATATCAATGGCAAGAGAAGGGCCAGGACAACCTCCAGTCCTTACTAGATGGAGAGGGGAATACAATGACAAAGGATGAGGAAAAGGCAGAGATGCTTAACAACTTCTTTGCCTCAGTCTTCAATAGTGGGACAGGTTGTCTCCAGGACAATTGGACTCCTGAAGTGGCAAATGGAGTCAGGGACCAGTATAGTCCCCCTGTAATCCAGGAAGTAGAAGTAAGGGACCTGCTGAGCTACTTGGATCTTCACAAGTCCATGGGACCAGATGGGATACACCTAGGGTGCTGAGAGAGCTGGCAGATGAGCTGGCCAAGCCACTCTCCATCATTGATCAACAGTCCTGGCTCACGGGAGAGGTCCCTGAAGACTGGAAGCTGCCAATGTGATGCCATCCACAAGAAGGGTCGAAAGGAGGAGCCAGAAAACTACAGACCTGTCAGCCTGACCTCAGTGCCAGGCAAGG